>BLBF01000338.1:1360495-1419225 GCA_015471245.1 Laticauda colubrina
TATTCTATTCTATTCTATTCTATTCTATTCTATTCTATTCTATTCTACTCTACTCTACTCTACTCTACTCTACTCTACTCTACTCTATATAAAGAACAGTTCCAGGAATTAGGTATGTCTAGTCTAGTGAAAAGAAGGACTAAGGGTGACTTGATGACAGTATTTCAATATTTGAGGGTCTTCTACAAAGAACATGAGCAAGCACCAGAAGGCACGATGAGAAATAATGGATGGAAACTAATCAAGGAGTGAAGCAGCCTAGAACTAAGGAGAAATTTTCCAGTCATGAGGACAGTTAAGAAGAGATGGGATAGCCACTTGGCTGGAATGGTGTAGGGTCTTCTGCAGGGAGTTGGATTAGGAGACCTTCAAGGTCCTTTCCAAATCTGTTATTCTGTTACCTGTTAACTTCTCCTGTGACAACAGCCTATTCTGTAGTGAAATTCTACATTCTATGAGATGCTTACTTGTCCTGAGAGATGCTTTGCCATTGTGGAAGCATATAGAAATGTACAGTGCATTCAGAAAATGTTCAGACTCCTTACACTTTAGTTAATTTTGTAGTGCTGTAGCCTGATTCTGTAGTTGTTGAAATTCATCTTTTCTTATTAATCTACATTCAGTACCCCATAATGACAAAGTATTTTTTTAGAATTTAAAAATGTATTAAAAAGAAAAAAAATGAAATAACACATTGGCATAAGTATTCAGACCCTTTGCAACAACAGATGGAACTTAGCTCAGGTGCCTTTCATTTCATTGCTGAAACATTTCTACCTCTTGATTGGAGTTGACCTGTGGTAAATCAAATGGATTGGACATGATTTGGAAAGGTACACTCCTCCCTATAGAAAGCTTTATTGTTGACAATGCATACCGTAGCACAGCAAAAGCCATGAGATCAAAGGGACTATCTACAGAGCTCAGAGACAGGATTATTGCAAGGCACAGATCTGAGGAAGGCTGCAATGAAATTGTTGCTATACTGAAAGTTTCTAAGAACACTGCAGCCTCCATAATTCTCCAATAGAAGAAGTTTGGCACAATCAGGATGTTTCCAAGAGCCAGTTGCCCAGTCAAACTGAGCAACCATGGGAGAAGGGCCTTAGTGAGTTGACCAAAAACCCAAATGGTCACTGTGACTCAGCTGCAGAGATCCTGTGAGGAGATGGGACAGAGCAGCCCTCCACCAATCTGGGCTTTATGGCAGAGTGGCAAGATGGAAGCCTGAGTGCAAATCACATGAAAGCCCACTTGGAGTTTGCAAAAAAGCACCTGAAGGACTCTCAGACAGTGAGGAACAAAATTCTCTGGTATGAAACCAAGACTGAACCATTTGGTACCAATTCTAAACATTATGTCTGGAGGAAACTAGGCACCGCTCATCACCTGCCCAATACTATCTCAATAGTGAAGCAAGGTGGTGGCAGCATTGTGTTGTGGGGGTGTTTTTTAGCAGCTGGAACTGGGAGACTGCTTAGGGATGAGGGAAAGTTGAATGGAGCAAAGTACAGGGATATCCTCAATGAAATCCTGTTCCATAGTGTTTAGGACCTCAGACTGGGCTGAAAGTTTGCTTTCCAACATGACAACAATCCTAAGCACACAGACAAGATAATACAAGAGTGGCTTAGGGGCAACTCTGTGAATGTCCTAGAGTGACCCAGCCAGATCCCTGAGTTGAACCCTATTGAACATCGCTGGAGGGACCTAAAAATGGCTGCCCACCGATGGTCACCATCCAGCCTGACTGAGCTTGAGAGGATTTGCAAGGAAGAATGGCAGAAAATCCCCCAATCCAGGTGTGCAAAACTTGTTGCGTCCAGCCCAAAAAGTCTCGAGGCTGTAATTGCTGCCAAAGATGCTTCAGCAAAGTACTGAGTGAAGGGCCTGAATACTTATGCCAATGTGATATTTCAGGGTTGTTTTTTGTTTTTGTTTTAGTAAATTTACAGACATTTCTAAAATTTTGTTTTCACTTTGTCATAATGGGGTACCAAATGTAGATTAATGACGGGGAAACGTGAATCTCAACAACTTAGAATCAGGCTGCAGCACAACAAAATTGACAAAAATGAAGAGTGTCTGAATACTTTCTGAATGTGCTGTATGAGTTTGGAGTCTTACTAGTACAGAAGGAATAGAAAACATCAATATCAAAGATGATAAACATCTCCCAGGCAGTGACAGAAGAAATGTGGCACAGAATTTCTAGATTTCTGAGGAATACAAAAGGTAGGTAAAATGATTTAGAGAGCCTGAGTAACAAAAATGATGTTTACAAGAGACTTCAAATTAAATCCCTGGCATACCAACTATTATAGGATTGTAAAGGTGGATCAGTTTTAGGTTCTCCTAGAAATTAAATGTGTCTATTTTCTAGATAAACCAAGGGAATAAGAAAACCAATACTGAAGACATGGCTTTCCCTGTGATGGAAAAATCATATGACTTATCATATGTGTGTGTGTGTGTGTGTGTGTGTGCATATTTTCAGGATAGCAACCTCACAGAGCTGGAAAATCCTGTCCTTCTTGTTTGCTATCCAAGAGATCAACAAAGATCCCCATATCTTACCCAACCTCACCCTGGGCTACAGCATTCGTGACAATTATTTTGATACCAGAACTACATCAGAAGGTTTGGTGGATCTGCTTTCTCCTGGGCTGGCAGATGTTCCAAACTACAAGTGTGGAGCAAGACAGAATAACCTCTTAGCTATAATTGAAGGGACAGAAACTGACATCTCCATCCAGATTTCATCCATGTCAGCCAACTACAAAATCCCTCAGGTGAGAATGTCTCTTCTTTAATTTCACTGATAAGATTTATAATGGGGGGGGGGGGGAGAATCTAATTAGCTGGACTCTAGCCAGTTGGCATTAATGGGTACAATTTGAGTGTTTTGTTTGCACTCCAAAATAAGTGTTTTGTTTAATAAGCACAATTTGAATAAAATCACAGATGAGATGATAGAAATGAAAATTCTGTAAATTCAAATTTTTTTATCCTATTCTGTTCTAAGATGATATAACAGATACATAAGCTTTTAATCTGGTGATCACATCTCATTAATATGGCTTAAGGAGAGCACTGTGGGACCTCAAAGATTCACATTCCTCAAACGCTTGAATAATTGCTGAGGCTTTTGGGTATCAAGTGGCTTGAAAACAATAACAGTCATTAATATAAATAGAACAACCTGTGCTGAGCAGAATACTTTAGACCAGGGGTGTCAAACTCGTGTTGTCATGTCGTCGTCATGTGACATATTGCAATTTCCCCCCCTTCGCTAAACTGGCATGGGCGTGGCCAGTGCATGATGCATTCCGCCCATGGGCCGTGAATTTGACACCCCTGCTTTAGACCATCTAAAATAACATTCAGTATATCAGGAGTTTGGAAGCAAAAGACTAGCAAGTCCTGAAACTAAACCGATCACCAATTCCTTCTTCTCTTTACCAGGTCAGTTACTCTTTTGTTGCGCATATTCAGAGTGATAAAACCCAGTTTCCCTTTTTCTACACCATAGTCCCCAAAGAAGGAATCCAATACCTGGGGATTCTCAAAATACTTCTGCACTTCCAATGGACATCAGTTGGCCTCTTTGCAAGAGACACTGACAACGGAAACCATTTCATAAGGATATTGGTGCCAATGCTGTCCAAGAATGGGATCTGTGTTATTTTCTCACAAACCTTTTCGGGAGTGAATAAAGAAGTTATGGATATCAATGCAAATAGCAATTCTGCCTCAGTGTGGAAGTGGAAAGAAGTGAATGTGTTTATTTATTTTTCAGACCCTGGATTCTTTATGACTGGGATATGGGTAATAGTCAATATGATTAACACCATCACATTCTACATAAAATCACATGTTGTAGAATCAACTGTCTCCACAGGGAAGATCCTTGTCACTGCAGCTTTATGGGACCTCACGTTTGACTTGAAATATAACATCGTAAACAATAAAAACATTCACGGTTTCTTTTCTTTCCTTATCCAGAAAAAGAAAAAGATAAAATATGATTTCCTCCCTCTTTTCATTTCTCTACACCGTTTTGTGTATATAGCATTTACTTGCTCATACTTCAAGGCTGCCCCATCGGTGAAAGGCTGGAAAAGATGCACTGAGAATGAGGCAGTGGGGACCCTGCCCCAAGACGAGATTGAAAAAATGGTGTCTCTAGACACCTCTCGTGTTTACCACACTGTCTGGGCCCTGGCACGGGCCTTAGATGTGGCTTATTCTTCCCAATTCAAGAGGACGAAAGTGAAAGGTGGAGGAGGGACATTCATGTTGCAAATTCTGCAACCGTGGCAGGTATTCCCTTCTGAATCACAGGGATTCCCACTCAATATGTGCAATACAAAAGCAATTTGAGAATTGTCAGAAACCCAGAAAGTGTTTTTTCTAATGGGGAGGATGTTTACTTACTGACTTCTCTAAATACAATCTATCACATAGGGCTTGTAGCAATTTAGAGTGCTCCAGATAATTATATTTAAATATCCATGACAGACAGTAGACATACATTTATTACCCTAAATAAAAATTCTGTCTTCGGTCATGGCTACCATTATTAGCATTCATTTGCCTTGGGGCTTTAGACAATCTGAAGTGACTTCTTAAAGGCCAGAAGGTTAACGACCATCTCTATCTGGAAGAATATGATTTAAGTAATGAATTCAGAATTGAGTTTAGAAATGGGGAGAATGTAAGAATGAGTTCATTGTGCCCAGTGGTGAGATTCATATTTTTTAACGACCGGTTCTGTGAGCATTTGTTGGTGGGCATGGCTTGGTGGGCATGGCAGGGGAAGGATGCTGCAAAATCTCCATTCCCACTCACTCCTGGAGGAAGGTTACTGCAAAATCCCATTCCCTCCCCAACCACTACCCTGCTTTCCAGCTCCATTCTCCTGTGCAAGGCAACCAAAGAAGATTCAACCAAGAGCTGGGACTCAGGAGGCAGAGTTTTCTAGTTGGGTAATGAACTATCTGCAAGCAAACAACCAAGATCAAAAAGCATAAATTAGATAAATAAAAAGAGACTTGTGGGGTTGTGGGAGTGCTCAAAACAAATTCATTGTCCATCTTTACTAAACACAAACCTTTTCTTTGCTGTTCCAGCTGCACCCTTTCTTGCAAGATTCTCAATTTCACAACACTTCCATGGATGGAGTGCATTTGGATGAGAATGGTGAACTAACAGCTGATCTGGACATTGTGAATTGGGTGAAATTTCCTAATCGTTCTATCTTCAATGTACAATTTGGAAGCATAGGAAGGCAGGGTTCCTCGGAGCCCCAATTCAACATCGATGAAGAGGCCATGGTGTGGCTCAAATGGCTCAACCAGGTAGGGAAGAGAAGTCATTTCCTTTGCTTTCTCCTACCATGTAATTATTATAAGGCTTTGCCCAAAGTTCTCTAGATCTTCTTATCTCTTCTCAAGTTTGCTGTCCAGTTGGCCATTTCAGGTACCATACAATACGTTGTATTTCATGAATAAGGCAGTTTCCAACATTTGATCTGGGAAAGTAAAACATGTTTCTAGAAGTATTGTTTTATTTATTATTTGTTTATTATTAACATTGTGAAACCAACCATCAGGAATAGCTCTGCACAGCATTTATGCATATGAAAATATACTAGGAACAGAAAATATAATATTTAAAACCAAAATATTTTGATAAAGAGCCTCTTTTCGAGGGAGATATGCAGTTAAGAAATATGAAATATAAACAAACAAACAAACAGCAGTCAATTAGCAGTATTACACAAAAAAGTGAGAACTAGAATAATAACCATTGTAAGAGAAGAGCAATGACTGCTAGAGATAGTCCTCATTAAGTGACTATAATTGGGACCAATAATGCTGGTAGTTAAGCAGAAGTGGAATCTGGCTGTGAAACTTGCAAAAAGTGACCACATGACTAGAAGACATTGCAATGGTTGTAAATACAAGAATAATTCGTTAATGTACTTTTTCAGCACCATGTTCACTTGGAACAGTTGCAAAATGGAACTGTCACCTCATATTCCCATAACTGCTATGCATTCCCATACCTGCTAAAATATAATGTCAATGTAAACTATCTGGGAAAACCAGCTTTTGAACAGACTTGTCATGCTGGAAATGATGCAGAGTGAAATATCACGTGCCATTTGCAGTTCTGGGAAATTCATGCTTTCATTACATTTGCTTTAGAAGGCTGAATATTTATAATCCTGTGTTGCTCTTTGGTAATTTCAAAGTTGTGTCAAGCTTTGGGTAATTTCCATCTCTGCCTCTGCTTTCCATTATTAGATCAGGGGTCTCCAAACTTGACAGCTTTAAGGGTTGTGAACTTCAATTTTCAGAATTCCTCAGCTACCTATGCTGAGGGAGGAAGGAACTCTGGGTGTTGAAGTTCACAACTCTTAAAGTTGCCAATTTTGGAGACCTCTGCATTAGGTAACCAGTTGCTCTGGTTTTTCTTCTCAGATTGCGTAAATATTTCACTTGTTACTAAATATTTCTGTAGAGAGGAACATTTGAGTTTATTTTATTTGATATGTCAATCGCTTACAAGATAATAGGTGTTCCATATTAACATATTCCAAATAGGCTGTTCCTATTGGACAAGAATACCCGACACTGATTGGTTACTTTTCTCGATGCTGATTGGCTAATTATAGCAAGCCGATGATTGGCCAATTCAAGTGGCAGGAAAAACAAGTAGCCGTCATTGGACACTAGCCGTGAGCAGCTTCTCAATATAAAGAGCTGCCACGGCTCCTGGTTAAGACGGATTTCCTGCACTAAATAAAAAGAGCTGAAGTTACGCTGGTCTCCAAGTCTCATTCTGTGAAAACTGGCGATGAAGGTGGGATTCTGAGAGAGGAGACCAGTCGGGCACGTGGCATCAAGAACCGAGCAGATGAAATGGCCGGAAACAACTCGCCACCCACACCATTCAACCCAGCAACAGAGGCCTGGGAATCCTACATCGATAGATTCCTCATGTTTCTGGAGAGTAATGATCTACAAGGAATCTCGGACAACTGAAAAAGAGCTGTGTTCCTGACGCACTGTGGGCCCACAGTGTTCAAGATGGCCAAGGCACAAGCGAAACCAGATGATGTAAAGCAGATGGCCTGGCCAGATCTAAAGAAGCTGCTGAAGGCTCACTATGCACCGACCGTCTCCAGCCTCATCAGGAGACACGAGTTTTACAAACGAGACCAGAGAGAAGGTGAGAGCATCATAGATTTTGTAGCAGCTCTCAGGGACATTGGAGGAGCATGCAAATTCCTAAACATGGATGAAGCCATGAGGGATCACATGGTCCTTGGACTAAGAGACCTTACCCTATAAAGTCGGCTGCTAACCTGGCCAAAGATTACCGTTACCGAGACTATTGCTGAAGCCACGGCAGCAGAAGCAACCAAAAAGTCAGCAGCAAAGATGCAGCAGATGAATGCCAACTCACCAAAAACACCGACCGAGACGAGTCAGAGCACTGAGAAGAAGGTAGAAAGCACACACAAGACCATCGCACATTATACAGACAGTGGATCATCCGGAATCGACAATGACGATGAAGAGAAGATCCACAGACTCCAGGCTGAGTGAGAGCAGCAACTGAAAAATGGCCATAAGTTTCAATGTGCCGGGTGTGGACGAGATCACTCCTGTTCTGAGTGCTGGTTCTTAGACGCCATGTGTCGGTATTGCGAGAGGTGGGGTCACATCGCATGAGTATGCTGAAACCGGAAAAGCTACAGCCCCAGATGTAGGGACAACACACCGCCAAGAAATAAAGAGATGCCAACGTGGAGCCGCAAGAGTCACGAAAGCAAAGGAAAGCGGCTAAACGAGAACCATAGGAAAGAGGAAACTCATCAAACCATCACCATTGGTCACTCTAACACAACTAATGGCCGAAAGGTACATGTGGCAGTCCGGATCGAGGGCCAAGAATGTAAGATGGAGGTCGATTCCGGATCGTACCTGTCGATGGTATCATGGGATACCATCAAAAGACTAGTACCGCATATTGGCAGAGCTGAACTACAACACCAATCACTAATTTTAAAAGACTACCAAGGAAACAGAATACAGGTAGTCGGACTTAGACACTTCCAGATAAGTTTCAAAGAACACCAAAAGATATTGCCTCTAACCATCGTAGGCCAAAACCAACCTCTAGGAATCGGAGTAACCGGCATTAACCGCATCGCTGACGTAGACTGGGAGGAGAACCTGATGAGAGAGTTCCAGGACGTCTTCAATGGAAAGTTAGGCAGGTACCGAGGGTCCCTATTTCATTCAATTTAGACCCAACAATTGCTCCAATTAGGCTAAAGGCTAGGCGAGTCCCCTTTGCACTAAAACCCAAAATTGATGAAGAATTAAATAAACTAATAGCACAAGGCATATTGGAACCAATTTACCACGCCAAATGGGAGACCCCAATCAAGACCCCAGTTAAATGGATGGGTCCGTGAAAATCTGTGGGGATTACAAGGCTACCCTAAACCATGCGCTACAACAAAGTGCATATCCTGTTCCGGTAGTACAACATCTACTACACTCATTGGGAACAGGTAAGGTCTTTGCAAAGCTCGACCTTGCCCAAGCCTTCCAACAATTGCCAGTAACAGAGGCACAAACGATCGTGCCTCTGCTCTGAAACAGCAGAGGCACAAACGATCATGACTCATAGAAGAGCCTTCAAATGCAAAAGGCTACAATTCGGAGTCAGCGTAGCCCCTGAGGTGTTCCAAAGCCTAATGGAGCAATTATTACAAGGGATAAAAGGAGTAGTCCCATATTTTGATGATGTGCTAGTCTCAGCTAATGACGAGAGACAACTAGAAGCCCATCTCAGAGTGGTTTTACAAAGGTTCCAAAAAGCGGGACTCAAGGTAAAAAAAGAAAAGTGTAAATTGGCCACATCGAAAGTTGAATTCCTGGGGTACCAAATTGATAAAGAGGGCATCCACCCCACAGACAAAAAGATCAAGGCAATCAAAGAAGCGCCTAGACCTAAAAACAAAGTCGAGTTACAAGCATTCTTGGGACTTATAATTTTTTACCACATTTTTCTGCCACAGAAGGCAACAACGGCGGAACCACTACATAGACTATTAGACAAATCAGCCATCTGGACCTGGGGACAATGGGAAGAGACAGCGTTCCAGCGGATAAAAGACCTCATCACCTCCGACTCGGTATTGATGCAACATAGCGAGACATGACCATTAACAGTCACCTGCGATGCATCACCGTTTGGTGTCAGAGCTGTACTTAGCCACATCCTGCCTGACGGGAGAGAAGCCCCCATCGCCTTTTACTCAAAGACTCTTTCAAAAACTGAATGGAACTATAGCCAATTGGACAGAGAGACATTAGCGGCAATATCCAGCGTAAACGGTGCCACGAATACCTTTACGGTAGGACTTTTACCCTTGTGACTGATCACAAACCCCTATTGGGAATACTAGCGGAAAACAAAGCCACCCCAAATATACTATCTCCGAGAATGACAAGGTGGTCCGAGTTCCTGGCAGGCTACAGCTATAGACTGATCCACCGACCTGGTAAAGACATTTCCCACGCTGATACCTTGAGCTCCCCTACCAGACATAGAGACTGACCTGGCACCAACCATTTCCACCCTACAAACTGAGACTCTGTCAAACCTCCCAATAACTGCGGCTGACATTGCCAGAATGACCGCAAGAGACAAAACATTGTCACAAGTATTAAACTGGGTAGGAAAAGGATGGCCAGAAAACGAGACAGATGTTACTTTTAAACCTTTCAAGAATAGGCAAACTGAACTGTCATTGCTAAAAGGTTGCATCCTATGGGGTGATCGGGTAATAATACCCGATCCAGAACCAGATACCAATAATACCCGATCCAGAACCAGATACCAGAACCATTACAAGATTAGGTACTGTGCATGTTGCACGAAGGCCACCTGGGCATTGTGCGAATGAAATCCCTGGCCAGGAGCTACGTATGGTGGCCAGGGATAGACAAAGACATTGGGAAATGGGTTGAAACCTGTGGGAAATGCCAAAACTCTCAGCCTGCACCACCTTCAGCACCTGTCCTAAACTGGGAAACACCAAGGGCCCCTGGTCACGTATACATATAGACTTCGCAGGGCCAACAAAAGGACATACATTTCTAATCGTAGTAGATGCTTACTCCAATTGGTTGGAAGTAAGCCTCATGAACTCGACTACCACAGAAGCGGTCATTAAACAACTGCGAAAACTATTCACCACACATGGGTTACCGGACGTGCTTGTCTCAGATAACGGCACACAGTTTACTGCATTACCATTCGAAAAATTCCTTGCTGAACATGGCATATGACATGCCTTGACAGCACCAGCCCGACTGGCAACGAACGTAAGGGCAGAATGCATGGTTCGGTATACCAATGAAACTTTAGAAAAATTAGACACAGGGGACATTCAGGAAAGAATTGAAAAAATGCTCACCATACAGCACATAACATCAAACTCCACTACAAATAAAAGCCCAGCAGAATTACTGATGGGCAGAAAACTACGATCACAATTAGATAGATCACACCCAACATACGCCACCAAAAAACCAACTGACTCCTCGAGCAAGTATCGCAAATTTGAACCAGGACAACTAGTATACGCAAAAAACCTCACCGGCCCCCCATTGTGGGTACCGGCGAAGATAACACAAATAACCAGACCATGGCCCTATAGACTAGAAACAGACGATGGCCAAACCTGGCGGAGACACATTGACCAGTTACAGTCACGAACGCTAGAATGCACCACCGACACACCCAGACACAAAGAACAACACACACACACACCAGCAACACCACAAACACTACACAAAAATATCACCAGAACAACCAGAGAGGGGGGAGACCCCTCAATAACAAATAAGGGGGGGAACCCTCCGGTAGAAAAAAAAACCCCTCCGGTAGAAAAAGAAACCCCACAAAACCAAAACATATACAATAAAAAACATTCGCAAATAAATGCAAGTAAAAACAACAACCTATCCGCGGAAGTCTTCAGCGAAGAGCAGGAGGCACAAGAAGACCTGGATGCCTTGTCAGAAAGAAGCAGCTGAGTTGACTCTACCAGCCCGAGTAGGCCGGGCGGGAGCAGCATGGCTGACTCTACCTTCCAGGAGGTTTGACAGAGAAGGACAGGAGAAACAGTGATCCCGTCCGAACCCGCTGAAGACGACGACACAACTAAACTGCGCAGGTCAACTAGGCAACCTAGAAGCCCCACCTACTTACGTGACTACGTACGGTAGGACCATACCAAGAGGGGAAGGGTGTTCCATATTAACATAGTCCAAACAGGCTATTCCTTTTGGACAAGAATACCCGACGCTGATTGGTTACTTTTCTCGATACTGATTGGCCAATAATAGCAAGCCTATGATTGACCAATTCAAGCGGCAGGAAAAACAAGTAGCCATCATTGGACACTAGCCGCGAGCAGCTTCTTTATATAAAGAGCTGCCGCAGCTCCTGGTTTAGAGGGACTCCCTGCACTAAATAAAAAGAGCTGAAGTTATGCTGGTCTCCAAGTCTCATTCTTCTGCGAACACAACAATAGATATTAGTATAAACATGAGTAAGAATACAGGAAATAGGTACAAATAAATGGGGACAATAGGACAGGGATTGTAGGAACCAGAAGTAGTATTCAGTGGGTTCCGACCAGTTCTGGAGAACCGGTAGCGGAAATTTTGAGTAATTTGGAGAACCGGTAGCAGAAATTTTGAGTAGCTTGGAATACCATCTCTGACTGGCTCCACTCCCACCTCTTCCCTGCCTCTCAAGTTCCAGCTGATCATCTGGGTCTTCTTTTGTTGCCCTGCACAGGAGAATGGGGTTGGAAAGCAGGTTATTGGGGTGAGGAGGAAGATTTTGCAGTAATCTTTCCCCTGGAATGAAGAAGGAATGGGGTTTTTTCAATATTCTTCCTCTGCCATGCCCACCAAGCTACGGCCACAGAACCAGTAGTAAAAATATTTGAATTCCACCACTGGTAAGCACGATGGTGCACTTATGGCACGCCCCTTACAGACCTCTTAGGAATGGGGTAAGGTCAATAGTGGATAGTTTGATGTTAAAGGAGTGGGGTTAGAGGATGTAACAACAGATTAGTTACATTAGTTTGTAAAATTAGTTTGTAACTAATTTTTTGAGGCTCTTATTGTCATTTGATGAGAGTCAGGAAGCATGTCTTCTCTGTGTCACCCCCTGCCCTATGGAAAACTTCTCTAGTTGAAGTTTGGCAGTCCCTTTCAGCCTTCCATAAGGCTTTGATAGTTGGCTTTTCCTCCACGCACTATGAGGTGACTAGAAAATTGTATATTAGAATGGATTGGTGCCCGGATTTTATTATTTTTTAAAGTTTTAATATTTTAGTCAGTTGAGTTTTCAGTTTTAAATGATTTTATGTGTCTCTTAATTTTGGATGAGAGCCTCTCATAATTGATTGAAAGATGGGCAGTTCTATGATCGTATTAAATAAATAGATGGACATTTTGCTTCTCATTTAAGAAGAGTCTTCAGTTCTGACTGAATAGGGGAAAGGAAAGGATTTATATTCCTTGCAGTCATCTGGATGTTAGTACTCTATCTGAGAGTCATTGAGGCCACTTGGAGATAAACCTCCACATGGCCTTAATAATAGAGGTGGTATTCAGTAGGTTCTGATCAGTCCTGGAGAATTGGTAGTGAAAATTTTTAGTAGTTCGGAGAACCAGCAAATTCCCACCTCTGACTGGAGATTTTACAGCATCCTTCCCCTGCCACGCCCACCAAGCCATGCCCACAGAACTGGTAGTATTTCTTTAAAAATCCCACCACTGCTTAATAACTCTCAGAAAGAGTGCTAATGATCAGGTGACTGCAAGGAATATCAATCCTTTCATTCCCCACCATTCAGTCAGAAATAATGAAGCTTCTTGGATGAGAAGTGAAATGTCTTCAAAGAAAAACAAAGAAAGTCTAGTTGCCTCTTGAAAAAAAGGAACTTTGGGACAACCATGACCTGGATGACTGAGAATCTTTATTAGAAAAATAAATGAATGCATTTTCCTTGATTGTCTGTTTAGACCTTGCCTTCTTCTAGATGTGTGGAAAGCTGTCATCCTGGTTTTCTCAAGGTAGTCCAGAGAGGACAGCCAGTTTGCTGCTATGATTGTGTTCCTTGTGCAAAGGGGACCATCTCTACTCAGGAAGGTGAGTGGTTCCTGAAGGAAACAATTTTTCTTTCACAAAATGACAAACATTTGAATGTACTCAGTAGTATTTTTAAATATGTAGTCCATATTTATTCATTTTTAAAATTCATAATCAGCTGCATGATATAAACAATAAAGCCCATGTCACATTGCACCAACGGATGCAAAGAGGATATAAAATGGAGAGAAATGCTTGCCATATGTTGGTTAACACGATGCATCCGTTCTGTACTCACTGCATGCATGATTCATACGTTCTATCCGTCCAGCATCCATCTCCTGAGATTTCATCCGCTCAAAAATTTTGAGCTGCAGAAAACTTTTTGAGCGGATGAACTTTCCGCCATGTCCGCTCTACATCCATGACACATACAGGGAACAAACGTTCGAACATCCGTCGTCATCCGTTAAACGTCCGCTGTATCCACTCAGCATCCGCTGCGCATCTGCACAACTCGCATCTGCTCCAGCGGAAAACAGAAAGAGGGAGGAAGCGAAACGGACGTGGAACGTCCACACAGCATTAGTAGCACGGACATAGAAAGGATGAAAGCAGATGCAGCTCGGACATAAAGCATTAAAACGTAAAAAACGTTTGTATATGGGATGTATCTCAGATATTTAGGATGTCTGCAGGATGTCGAGAGGATGCAGAAGGACACCGAGCGGAAAACCTATATTTCCTATAAAAGGGGGAGAAAATCACCTGGATCTCACTTTCAGTCCAGCAGACGTGGTGTGCAGACCTCTTCAGCCTTGCTCTTGCTCTTCAACATCATCCATTGATCTCCACCATGGATCATCGTACACTCCTTCTGGTAGCCGCCATCATTTAACACCAGAACCAAGCCCTCTTCAGACTCTTTCACCTTTTCTGCAGAAGGAAAAGGAGACGTCCAAGAACTGTGTGGGTCCGACGATGGATTGTGAGAAGAGCGGAGTATGGACTGTATGACAAGCTGATGGTGGAGCTGAGGAATGAAGACACTCGTGCATTCTGGCACTTCATGAGGATGCCACCAGTCATGTTTGACAAAGTTGTGGAGTGGCTGAGAACCAGGTTGACCAAGCCAAGCACCAACTTCCATCCCAGCCAGGACCCTGGGTTGAAGGTGGCACTGACTCTGCACCACCTGGCCTCTGGAATCACATACAGAAACATGCAGTATGCCTGAAGGGTGCCACACAACAGCATCAGCAAAGTGGTCAGAGAAGTGGTGCAGGCCATCATCGAAGAATACTTGGAGGAGCTCCTCCAGTGTCCCACCACTGAAGAAGGCTGGAAGAAAGTTGCAGAAGAGTGGTATCAGAAGTGGAACTTCCCCCACACTGTTGGAGCCATAGATGGGAAGCACGTGGCCTGCAAAGCTCCAGCCAACTCAGGGTCCTCTTATCACAATGACAAGGACTTCTTCAGCATCATCCTCTTTGCCATGGTTGATGCTGACTACAAGTTCGTGTACATCGATGCTTCAGGCAACGGGTCAGCTTCAGATGCCCAGGTATATAATGCCAGTGACCTCAAGGAGGGGCTGGAATGCAACCTCATCATGGGTTTCCCAGATCCAGACCCACACAAGATGTGCCCTACTTCATCGTGGGGGATGACGCCTTCTCTCTCAGAACCTACCTCATGAAGCCCTACACTTCCAGATGCCTCACCCGTGAAGAGAGGATCTTCAACTACAGGCTGTCAGGGGCAAGAGAGGTGGTGGAGAACACCTTTGGCATCCTGCCAACATGTTCCAGGTACTTCTCACCACCATGCAGCATTGCCCACAGACTATGAGGAGCATTGTGGAAGCTTGCTGCATCCTGCACAATCTCATGCGCACCCGTTACCCAGTGTTGTAGAACAGACTTGTGGACCATCAACAAGGCAATGGGGACATGGAGCCTGGTGAATGGAGGCAAGGGCGAAACCTGATAGACACTGTGGATGTGCAAGGCCCCAACAGAGCTTCACGTGAAGGGAAAAAGCAGTGCGACCTCCTGAGACACTGGTGCAACTCCCCAGCTGGAGCAGTGGAATGGCAAGACAGGATGATAGATGGTTAATGGATGCTTCCTTGAGCCTGCCTCATATCACTGATGAGATTGTGCCATGTATGTTGAGTGGCCCTACAATGAACAGAGCATTTAATAAAGAGTGGTGTTTATGTTGAAATGTGTTGATCAATGAATAAATTGTTATTGATAAAAAAGGGCCATATGTGTGGCAGCTGGGAGTGTGAACCATACAGTCCCACTATGCTTGCACTGGAGGTTTATCCATCCCACAGCTATCCTTGCCCATCCCACAGCTATTATCCATCCCACAGCTATCCTTACCCATCCCACAGCTATTACCCATCCCACAACTATCCTTGCCCATCCCACAAGCATGCAAAGGCTTAACCATTTTTTCAAAGTTTTCACCAACACTTTATTAAGTAAAAGAAATGACCCAAGTGTGTTAAGAAAAGATAACCTTAATTAACTGTCTTAAGTAAACTGTATGACATTCTTAAAAAGCAAAATGACCCAAGTAAAGTGTCTCAAGCAAAGATAAAGTCAACAGGTAACAACTCAGTCTCTGGCACTGTTCTCAGTCACTCTGAGGCATGCCCATGGTCTCAGGTGTAAAGGGTCCAGGGGCTGTGGAGGTGGCAGTGGCTGGAGTGCTGATCTGAGGCGTCATTGGGGTGCCTGGCCCCGAGAGGACAACAGGAGATGGTGTGTGCAGGAAGCTCTCAGAGAGCTGGCTCAGGCCCATGAGGTTGAGAGGCCCTTCATCCAGGACCTGGGATGTCAGTCCCAACACCGATGACAGCTGTTCTGACGACAGGCTTGGCTGTGGGGTGGAGGAAGGAGGAGTGTAGTGGGGCTGTCTGGTCTGCAGCTGGGCGAGGTGAGGTGTCAGTGGCATCTGTGGTGTCGGTGGCATTGGTGGCATCGGTGGTGTCGGTGGCATCTGTGGTGTCGGTGGCATCGGTGGCATCTGTGGCAGGCGATGAACCTGTGCCTGGACTGTAAAGGGCTGCCTGTGCTGCTGGAACTCCTGGTAGCCGTAGCCTTGGTAGGTGAAGGGCTGTTGAAAGCCTTGGATGGGCTGTGACATCACCTGGGGTGGAGGAGCAGACCTGGAGTGGGTGGGAGCAGGTTCAGCTGGGCCTGGAGGGTGGTGCAGAAGTGCAGTGATCCTCTCCTTCATCACCTGGTACTGGGAAGGGCTGCCTGTGCTGCTGGAGCTCCTGGTAGCCGTAGCCTTGGTAGGTGAGGGCCTGTGGAAAGCCTTGGAAGGGCTGTGACATCACCTGGGGTGGAGGAGCAGACCTGGACTGGGTGGGAGCAGGTTCAGCTGGGTCTGGAGGGTTGTGAAGAAGACCAATGATCCTGTCCTTGATCACCTGATACTGTGATTCAGACATGTCCATGAGGGTCTGGGTCATGTAGGTGAGGAAGGGCTTGCAGTTTGAGGATGGAATCTCAAAGTGTACCAGCTGAGAGAGGAGATCTGCACTGTTCTTGATTGTGTCCCTGATCTATCCCTCCCGTCTGCCTCTCTGCCTGCTTTCTGTGGAGGTGGAGCTGGGGGTGGGTGTGGGTTGGTCTCTGGTGGCTGCGGCCTCCTCTTGCTCCATCTGCATCAGGGGATCCTCCACGTCCTCCGGCATAGGGGGTGCATCTGTTGGGGTGGGGTCTCTGTCATGGGGCGCTCCGCAGACACCTGCCTGGACACACTGGCTGTTTCCTGGCCGGAAGAGGACGGGCTGTCTGTGGGCTGTCTGAGGGAGAGGGTTGACAGAGGGGCTGCTCCTCGGTGGCGGATCTCACCCTGCAGGAAGGTGCACTTGGCCATGATGTAGGTCTCCCGGTCTGTGAGCTTCACAGCGGCCTGGCCAGATTTCTTTAGGTGCAGCTTGCCATACCAGGTGTGCATATGTTTCCACCACCCCAGGAGGACATCAGAAGTGTAGCCCAGGCTCTCCGCCTTCTCTGTCCAAGCCGCCTGCTTCTGCTTAGTGTCTCGATATAGCCTGTGGCCCTTCCTCCACAAGTACTTGTTCTCCCTCAGCCATTCGAGCACCTCCTCCTCATGGTCCTCTGCAATGGAGTACTGTTTCCTCTCCCGCTTCTCCTTCTCCTTCGATTGTCTCTTCCTCCCTCTGGCAGGCCCTTCTGGGCCCTCATCAGCAGGGCTTTGAGGGCCTTGGGGCTGGTCCACCACACCAGCAGCACCACCAGCAGTAGCAGCAGCAGCAGTAGCAGCAGTAGCAGCAGCACCAGCAGCAGCAGTAGCAGCAGCACCACCACCACCAGCAGGACCAACAACAGAAGCACCAGCACCAGCAGCAGCACCAGCAGCACCAGCAGCACCAGCAGCACCAGGAGCTTCAGAGTCAGCACCAGGGGATGGGATGGTGCTTCTGTCCTTCTTCCAGGGCTGGCAGGAGTAGGCACAGGCTTCCTCTTCTTCCCCATGGTCTTCTCTGAGATGTGTCTGGCAGCAGGTCTTTCCTCTGAATGTGTGCGAGCTGCTTCCTTTTATATCCATGGGGCTGACACAATGCATCCTCCCCGCATGCGCAGTGAATGCTTTGCATCCACTACGCATCCGCTTTGCATCCGCTAGGTGTCCATGATGCATCTGCGTCATCCACTATGCATCCGCCCCTTCTGCTACGCGTCCGCTTTGCTGTTCTCCCCCGGAAGCCCTGTGGACGTGTCATCCGCTTCCATCTGCTTCCATCTGCTAGGCTTCCGTTGAGCATCTGCTTAACAACCTCTCTACATCCTCCCCCTGTCCATTCCTTTCCATTCTTTTCCGTTCTCTTTATGCAAATTTTTGCTCCTTTTGAGAGTGGATAACAACGGATGGAGCCACGGATGGAATTTTGCCCATCTGCTGTGTCCTTTTTACATACATTTTGCATCCGTCGGCCGATGTGACCTAGCCTTAATAAAGGAAGTGGGGTAATGACCCTGGGCTTTGTGTTATGATTCCGGGTTTCAACAATCTACATGCAACCTTTACTTCTTAGCTAGTACAGGAATGTTAAACCGATTATGAAAAGTATTTTTTTATAGAGAAAATATTTTATAAACAAATAAGCTATTTTTAGTGCTCTCAAAATAAACATTGTTCTCTTCAACCATCTTGTCTTGATGCCATTCTAATTTGTTCTTGTGCAACCCTGGTTCAGATTACATACATCTTCATTTAACGACCACATAATCCCTTGTATCTCTTGTGTACTCTTGTATTGTTGTGGTTGAAGATGAAATAGTCATTGATTGGTAGGTCATTGTAGCAGATAATTTTGTGTACTATGCTTAAGTCCAGCTGTAAGTGGTGTTTTTCAAGGTTGTCCAAGCCCAAAATTTCAAGCCTGGTGATATAGGTTAAAGTGTTATATATAACACTTAAAACTAACTTCTAGGTCCATTGTACAAAAATACCCATTAAATCTATCCAATGTTAAAACATTGTCCAACATTATCCAATGTTAAATCTATCCAATGTTAAAACATAAAATGTTTTAGGGAGTCCTGGTGGCACAGTGGCTAAAATTTCAGGCAATAATGACAAGGTGCAAGGTTGACTCAACCTTCCTTTCTTTCGGAATTGATAAAATGAGGGCCCAGATTGTTGGGGACAATATGCTGATATTGTAAATAGGCCAGAGAGTCCTGTAAAGCACTATGGGGCAATATATAAGTCTCGTGTGCTTTATTCTATATTACCAAATTTGAGTATTCTTATTTCGTTGTAATGTTTAGTATCATTTGTTTCCCTCTAATATTCAGTTTTTAAAGCCTTATTAGACAACTCATGTCTCATTCAATCATTGTTTCTTAAGATATTTCCTGACCAGAGTCCTCAGTGTTTTCATTAATGACAGAGCTTCTATTTTTTTTAATTTTAAAAACAATTTTATTTACAAATTTAAAAACATACAATTTCAAAATTACAGAAACAATAATAACATAATTCTTCACATTTGTTGTTGAATTTGGTAAGTCCTTAAAATCATTATTGGCTAGTACTAATCACATCTTCACTCATTATCACATCCTAAGCACTAAATAATTCACAATATACTCCATTTTCTTTCACGTTTATAACTACTCTTCTATTATGAATACATTCATGTTTTTTAACTAATAAACACAAAAAATATTGTAAATGGCTAATAATAATAATAGTAGTAACAGAGAAAAGAAGGTTTAAAGCCTTTAATTGTTTTTATGTACTTAATATATGATAAACCGCTGGATATAATTTGTATCTTAGGTTCATTTACATCTTTCCCTTTTTATTGTCTACGCATTTATACCATTTATTCCATATCTGGTAATAATCTGTATCCTCCTTCCCATTAATTTTAAGCGTAAGCGTCTCCAGTTGGGCACACTCATATGTTTTCTGAACAACAACCTGTATCGGTGGTGCATTTGGGTTTTTCCAATATTGTGCTAGTGAAATACGTGCCACAGTTAATAAATGGATGGTCAGATATTTTACTTTAGTGGGGTAACCCCCTTTAATCATTCCCAACAAAAATAATTCCGGTTTCCACTCCAGCCCACGCTATATAATTTATTCTCTCCATGTTTTTATTTTTAACCAATATTTCTTTATCTCAGGACAAGTCCACCATGAATGAAAGTATGTACCAAATTTCCCTTTACATTTCCAACAGCAAAGATTGGCTGTTGGAAATATTTTGGCCAATCTAGAGGGTGCCAGATGCCATCTGTACATCATTTTGTATAAATTCTCCTTATGTTTACTGATTACTGATTAGTGTCAGGTTTTTCTTCTAGATTTCTTCCCAGGCATCCAGATCAATACTATCGCCAAAGTTTTTCCCCAAGCTAACATGGGATCTTTCACAATTTTCTCGGCCATTTCATATTCCAGTAAATAATTATATAATTTGGAAATAGTACTTTTCTCAGGGTTTAAAAGTATTTTATCTAAATATGTATCTTTTACCTCAATTCCATATTCCTTTATGTCGTTGTTGTATCTCAGTTTTATTTGAAAATATGACCGATTATCAATAACTATCTCTTGTGATTCTAATTCCTGTTTCCTTTTAATTCTTCCCTCACTATCTAATATTTGATAATATTTAAGTTTTTTTTCTGATGTCCATCGTGTTTAAGTGAAACATTGCCTCCATCGTAGAAAACCACCTCGGGATTTTAGTATAATGATTCTTTCTTATATCAGTCCAAACTTTTGGAATACATGCCTAGTAAAATATAAATAATTTTTAATATTCGGGTTCCATAGAAATGCATGCCAACTTAGCTCCAATTGTTGTTCCTTAAATCAGTCCAATCTTTTATCCACACTAATGCGGCTGCTCTACAGTATGTCTCTCAGACAGGTAGTCTGAATCCACCTCTGCTTTTATTATCTTGTAAATAAGTTTTTTTAATCCTTGTTTTTTTATTTGCCCAGATAAATTTCATCAAAATTTTATCTAAATCTTTAAAGAATTTTTTGTCCAGTAACATCGGAATTGTTTGAAATAAATATAATATTTTAGGTAGAACATTCATTTTGATTGCTGCAATTCTACCTAATAATGAAATTTGCATTTTATTCCAATTTTCTAAGTCCTTTTCAATCTGCTTCAGTAATTTGGGATAATTATCCTCTCGCAGATTTAATGTTCTAGCTCTTAACCAGATTCCTAAACATTTAATTTTATTTACAATTTGTAATCCCGGCTTGTCTTCCATTTTTTTTTTTTACTATTTGTTATATTTTTAACTAGCATTTTGGTTTTTTCCTTATTGATTTTTAATCCTGCTAATTTACCGAATTTATCTATTGCATTTAGTAGAGCTGGTCCAGAGCCTACTGGGTCTTCTATGACAAAAACCATATCATCTGCGAAGGCTTGTAATTTATATTCTTGATTTTTAATTTTAATTTCCTTATTTAATCTATTTCTAATTCTGTCCAGCAAAGTTTCCAAAATAGTTATAAAAAGCAGAGGTGAAAGCAGACATCCCTAAATGACAGAGCTTCTAAAGTGCTCTTCACTAGAAAAGTTAGGATGCATACAGAGAGTATCTGCCTTGAAAATAGCCCATGTTGAACTTTATGTCACAAAATGTTTTATAAAATTTGCCAAGGTTCAGTTCCATGGGAGTAATTACTACCAGATTCTGGACACATTCTGTAAATTAGCCCATCTGAAGTACCTTGGTTTAAAATGTCTTGCCCAATTAAAGATAATGTGAATCAGAATTTTAGTAGTATATAGATTTTTTTAAAAGACAGATCAAACAAAAGCATTGTCCCACAGGAAGGATTCTTCATAATTAATTCCAAAAACATATTTCAAGTTTATTTATATTATGAAGGATGACAGGCCCTTAATCTGTTTGTAACTTTCTAAAAACAAAAATTTAACCTTCCTTTTGCTGGTTATTCAAAAAGAAAAGAGTAAGTCCTTAAAACTCTAAAGATTGAAGACAACTCATCTGATGCTGTAAAATATATTAATTCAAAATTTCCTAGTTGAAAAGCTGTTAATAATTTCAAAAGTGATTACAAAAGGAAGTATATGAACCCAGACTCCAATTGTAGGAAGAGTAGATTGCCTCATCCCACAAAGCTCTAAACTCACTGAAGAGAATTTCTTGCAGCCTCCTTAAGAGAAGCACTTGTGGGTGATCTCTTCTCTTTGTCCAGAGAGCAATTACTGGAGAGCCTGTCTATTAACAAGGGCTTCATTTTGCCTATAATTGTCAAATTGCTCTTTTTTCTGCACCTTTTATTTTTACTTTTATTCTTTTTTTAGTTTGTATTGTTTAGATTGCAGTTGTTATTCTTTTAATTATTTTAAAAATGATGAATAAAGCAGATATTCCTTTTCTTTGCAGATGCACTCCACTGCATCAGATGTTTGGAAGATCAGCATCCAAATGAAAGGCAAGATTGCTGTGTTCCAAAATACATCACCTTCTTGTCATATAATGAATATTTGGGAATCATCCTGGCTTCCTTTGCTCTATTTTTGTCATTCATTACAACCCTTATATTAGCAATTTTCATAAAATATCATGAAACTCCAATAGCTAAAGCCAATAATCAGGATCTCTCCTACATTCTCCTGACTGCACTCCTCCTTTCATTTCTCACCAGCTTCCTCTTCATTGGCAGACCAAAGAAAACTACCTGTCTTCTTCGACAAACAGCCTTCTTCATTGTTTTCTCAATGGCTGTTTCTTCCCTCTTAGCCAAAACCATCACAGTGGTGCTGGCCTTCTTGGCAACAAAGCCAGGGAACAGAATCAGGAGGTGGCTCGGAAAGATGTTGGGCAATGCTCTTGTTCTTGCTTGCTCTGCTGTCCAAGTTCTGATTTGCTCTATCTGGCTGGGAATCTTTCCTCCCTTCCCTGACACAGACAAGCACTCACACCCTGCAGAGATTGTCCTGCAGTGCAATGAGGGACCTGCTGTCATGTTTTACTCTGCCCTGGGCTATATGGGCTTGCTGGCTGTTGTCTGCTTCATAGTGGCTTTCCTGGCCCGAAGGTTACCTGGGGCCTTCAACGAAGCCAAACTGATCACCTTCAGCATGCTGGTCTTTTGTAGTGTTTGGGTTTCCTTTGTGCCCACCTACCTGAGCATCAAGGGTAAATACATGGTGGCTGTGCAGATCTTCTCCATTTTGGCCTCCAGTGCTGGGCTGCTGGGCTGCATCTTTTTCCCCAAGTGCTACATTATTTTGCTGAGGCCAGAGCTGAATACAAAAGAGCAGTTAACCACACAAATCAAAGTATAGATTCATTGTGTATATCTGGGCAAATCCCCAGCCCAAATTGCTATTTTCTCTCATTCTCAGTCCACCTTCACTCCAGAGTTTCACATCAATATGATTATGGATGTTTATAAGGAAATCAGGTGCCATTAATTAAAATAAGTGGTACAATAGTAAAATTGCAGTATTGCTAGCAAACTCTGCCCACAGCCTGCAGTTTGATTCTCATTGGCTTAAGGTTGACTCACTGGCTCAGCCTTCCATCCTTCCAAGACTGATAAAATGAGGACCCAGACTGTTGGGGCAATGTGCAAAATAATGCTTCCATTTTAAACTGCCCAGAGAATGCTGTAAAATAATATAGAGTAGAATGTAAGCCAATAACACTGTTGCAGGATCCAATCTGGGTTGATCATTGGAACCAGAGGTTTAATCTTCCAAGCTTTCAGACTTCTGCTGGAGCCCATCCTTAGGGATCTTCCCTCTCACCAGAATATCCTGGAACACGTATTCCTTCATTCCTAAAATACTGTGTTAATGTAGATGTTTATCCATGTATATGTATCTCTCAATATATGTTGTTCCTTTTTTTTGTTTCTTTATAATTATGTGTATTGTTTGTGTTTTCTTTTTAAAACATTCACCTATTTCATTAATAAAACAAAAGTAGAGTTTATCAGATTATTTGTATTATGAGGACCAAACAGTTACAATTGTAGTTGCTCCTCACAAGAGCGGAATAGGCAATGGTTGAAGAAACAGGTGGCATAAGAAAACAGACCCAGAGGAGTTCCAGGATTTAATTTCATTTGGAAAAGATATGTTAGATGTTTGGTAGGAGATCTGGTGTCCATAAGAGGAATTGGAAGATGAAAGATGGTGGATACAGTGTGGCATTCACATACAAAAAAAGAAGGGCAAGCATTCTGATAGATGTTAATATCTTGCCTATTTTGACTTTTCTTTTGAGATTAGGCAATTAAGCCAGGTGGAGCTTTATATGTCAAATATCCTTGCTTTGAATGGTACCCAGAATCCTTTTGATACACAATATGCAAAATTGTTGATATGCATTGCTGATATACTGCTAATAGCATTTTCATTTCCAGCAGCCTGGCAGCTGCATTTTGAAGCAGCTGCAGCTTCCAAATCTATTCCAAAGATATCCACATGAGTATTGCATTATCATAGTCTAGATCAGGAGAGCCAAACTCAAGGCCTATGGGCTGGATCTGACACATGGGGTGCTTCGATCTGGTGCAAGGGGCCACCCAGGAAACAGTGAAGTACTGACCAATGGTGCCTCTGCAGCGAAAACAGAACTTGGGAGGGCCATCTGCAGGAGCCATTGCAGCTGGAAAATGCTCAGGCCACCACAGGTGCCCCTGACATGAATGACATTGAGCTGGCCCCACCTACCCTGGCCATGCCCACTTCGTCCCCCCAAAGTCAAACACAACTATGATGCGTCCCTCAATGAAATCGAGTTTGACACCCCTGGTGTAGACATATGATGTTAAGGACATGAGTCCTTCGTGTAAGGGGATTACTTATCCAAAAATGGATAAGAGAAGGCCTAATCTTTCACAAAGAAAGCAACTTTTTCTCAGAACTGGAAGAGAGAAATGTGTTTTACCTACCTATTTATTTGTTAGATTCATATGCTGCCTTTCTTGCTCAGTTGTATCCAAACAGCTTTTGGGGCCATGGATGTGTCCACCTCTGTGGTGGGAGATCAATGTGGCCCTTGGTTAGCAGAGGCTTCCCAGAAGATAACCTGTTGGTAGGGTCTGGTGGAGAAGAATGCATCCTTGATGAGGGATGGATTTGTTGATGATTAAAGTCAGTAGTCCATAAAAGAGCCATGGTGGTGCAGTGGTTAGAGTTAAAGTGGTCAGCTATTTCTGCTGACTGCTGATTGCCAGGATTTGGCTGTTTGAGTCTCACCAGGCTCCAGGTTAAGTCAGCCTTCCATCCTTCTGAGGTGGGTAAAATGAGGACCCAGATTGCTGGGGGAAATAGGCTGTGTCTATAAACTGCTTAAAGAGGGCTGTGAAGCACCGTGAAGCGGTATATAAGTCTAAATGCTATTGATATTCTCTTCTGAAAGCTTATTTTCCACCATCTCATTTCAAAATGACTCAAAATAGCAGTAGTGCTTAGACTTATATATTGCTTCAATAGTGCCTTCCAGCCCTCTCGAAGCAGTTTACAGAGTCAGCCTATTGCCCCCAACAATCTGGTTCCTCATTTTGCCCACCTCAGAAGGATGGAAGGATGAGTCAACTTTGAGCCTGGTGAGATTCGAACTGCCAAACTGCAGGGCAGCCGGTGATCAGCAGAAGTAGCCTGCAGTACTGCACTCTAACCACTGAGCCACCATGGCTCTTGATATAATCACTGAACTAAGATTCTGATTGTCAACTATAAAGTTCTACATAACACCTTTTTCTCCACCTTTCTCTAGAAATTCCATCAGGACAAGCAGAAAGGGCATTTTGTAGGTTCCATATCTTAAGAAATATGATCTAGTGAACCCAGAAGCTTGGCTTTTCTGTTGCTGTGCTTAACTTTGGAAATCACAATCTCTCCCAAAAGTAGGTAGGTGCCAACATTTCTGATCATTCAGAAGGTTCCTAAACTTGACTGTTCCTTCAGTCCTGGGGTCAGAAATTTAAGTGGGCCTATACATTTTGGTATGAAGGGAATTTTCTGACATGTATATTTTATTATTTTGTGGTGATGCTTTTATATTGCTTCAGTACCAAGGTGGTTTATATGAGATGGGCAGCTATATAAATCGAATAAACCAATAGATCAATAAAACCATCTTTGCAGCTTTGATATGGACTCACAATCAAGTGGAGAAAAATTTACAGGCTTGATTTCTCCATAATTTCTGACAAAAAAAGTTTCACTGGAGAAAGTTTGGTCCATGGGCTTCCAGATACTTCCGGAACTATATCAGAGGCTTCTCACCAACATGTTTTCCTTCCTTGTTACCTTCTTCATGAACTCACAGGACAAGCCTGGAGACAGAGAGAGTCCAGGGAATGCCTCTTCTTTTTATAATTATCAACATCACACTGATTTATTGACTGCCTTCCAATCTCACCCCCAGGAAATTCTCCAGAGTTCACTGTCAAGTTGACATAAACATCAACATTCAAGAGCAATGCAGGAGGCATCAGAGCTTGGAAACCCGGGGACATAAAAGCCTTTGGTATCACAGAGTAATTATTATTCTGTGCTTTAAACCATGAAACTTTTCAGATGAATTTCTTGTGGACTCCAACTTCTAGCTGTGGCAGGAAAACTACAACAACAGTTGTGATATTGCAAGGGCCTTTTGCCTTCATGAACTGCTCCTCCAATTCTTTGAGAGCCATCTGACTCTGCAAGAAGTAGAAATGGGTATATTATTGTTGAGGTAATTCCCTGTTAGGAGAATACAGGGAGATGTATGGAGAGTAGTGTTGGAATAATAATACACAATAATACACACACTGTACAGTAAATGTAGATTTTTACTTCCAGAAAGGTTGAAGCAAAGTCCAAAATAGGCAGTCCAAAGTCATTCACAGGTAAAATTAGTCAGTTTTCATCCAGGGATAATCCACATATCAAATTCCAGTGTCAAAAACAGTTCAGTATCAGACTTACATTAAATCCAGTAATATCAGTCAATTAGAAGAAAATGGAGCAACGGCAATACTTTCCAACAGAGATACTCAGACACACTCTCTTCTGAAACTAAGGCCCTGTCAAACTGGCCGACGGATGCAAAACATTTTAAAAAGGACACAGCGGACGAGAAAAAAGTTCCATCCATTGTTATCCGCTCTCAAAAGTGCTCCGAATTTGCATAAGCAGAGCGGACAACGACGGAAAGGAACGGACGGGGGGAAGACATGGGGCGGATGTATAGAGGATGCTCCACGGAAGCCTAGCGGATGGAAGCAGATGGGAGCGTATGGCACATCCGCAAGGCTTCCGGGGGAGCAGAGCAAAGCGGATGCGGAACGGATACAGCGGAAACCGAGCAGATGCCTAGCGGATGCCTAGCGGATGCAAATCATTCACTGTGCATGCGGGGAGGATGCATTGCGTCAGCCCCAAGGAAAAAAAGGGAAGCAGCTCGGAAGCAGGTCACCATTCAGAGGAAAGACCTGCTTCCAGACACAGCTTGCCAGCCTGCCAGCCTGCCAGCCAGCCAGGCAGCAACCCCACAACCATGGGGAAGAAAAGGAAGCCTCTGCCATCTGCTGCCAGCCCTGGCAAGAAGGACAGGGCCACCTTCCCACCCCCTGGCCCTCACTCTGCTTCTGCTGGGGCTTCTGCTGCCTGGGCTCGCTCTTCTGGGGCTGGGGCTTCTGCTGATGCTGCCTCTGGAGGTGGTGCTTCCGCTGATGCTGCTTCTGGAGGTGGTGCTTCTGCTGGTGCTTACTCTGCTGGCACTGCTCCTGGTGCTGGTGCTTCTGCTGATGTTTACTCTGCTAGCACTGCTCCTGGTCCTGCTGGTGCTCCTGGACCTGCTGGTGCTCCTGGACCTGCTCATGCTCCTGGTCCTGCTCGTGCTCCTGGTCCTGCTGGTCCTGCTGGCGCTCCTGGTGCTGCTGGTGCTGCTGGTGCTGCTACTGCTGCTGGTCCTGTTGGTCCTGCTTTTGCTGCTACTGTTATTGTTGTTGCTGCTGCTGGTGGTGGTGGTGTGGAGGAGCAGCCCCTACAACCTGGAAGCCCCTCTGATGAGGGCCCAGATGGGAGGAAGAGGCAGACGCGTGAACGGGAGAGGAGGCAACACTCCATCGAAGAGGAACATGAGGAGGAGGTGCTTGAATGGCTCAGGGAGAATGAATATCTCTTGCGGAAGAGACACAGGCTCTACCGCGGACACCAAAAGGAAGCAGGCTGCTTGGAGAGAGAAGGCAGAGAGTCTGGGCTACACTTCGAAGGTGCTCCTCAGCTGGTGGAAGCACATGCACACCTGGTACAGGAAGCTGCACCTCAAGAAACCTGGCCAGGCCACGGTCAAGCTGACGGACATGGCCAGGTGCAGCTTCCTGGAGGGTGAGATCCACCACCAAGGAGCAGCCCCTCTGTCTAACCTCTCTCTCAGGCAGGCTACTGAGAGCCAGTCCTCTTCTGGCAGAGAGTCAGTTCCTGTGTCCAGGCAGGTATCTGTGGAGCGTCCCATGGCAGAGAACCCCCCGACAGCTGTGATACCTGTGGGGCGCGCGGAGGACCCCCTGACGCAGTGGGAGAAAGGAGACTCCACTTCCACCACAGGCCAACCTGCATCCACCCCCAGCTCCACCTCCACAGAAAGGCAGCAAGCCAGACAGGAGGGGCAGAGCCACACTGTTCTGCTGGAGATAAGAGAGACCATCGGAAGCAGCGTAGATCTCCTTTCTCAGCTGGTACAGACCGATGCCCCAACCTCCGACCGCAAGCCCTTCTTCAGCTATGTCAACCAGACCCTCATGAACATGTCGGAACCCCAGTACCAGGTGGTGAAGGACAGGATCACCGATCTTCTTCACAACCCTTGAGACCAAGCTGAATCTGCTCCCACCCACCCCAGGCCTGCTCCTCCACCCCAGGTGATGTCACTACCCTTCCAAGGCTTTCCACAGGCCCTCACCTACCAAGGCTACGGCTACCAGGAGGTCCAGCAGCACAGGCAGCCCTTCCCAGTCCAGGCTCAGGTACCTCAGATGCCATTGGTGCCACCGATGCCACCGATGCCACTGATGCCACCGATACCACCCATGCCACCGATGCCAGCTACGCCACAGATGCCACCCACACCACTGATGCCACCGATGCCAGTCCTCACCCAGCTGCAAACCAGACAGCCCCACTACACTGCTCCTTCCTCCATCCCACAGCCAAGCCTGGCCACCACAGCCAAACCTGTCATGGAGGAAGGGGCTCTCAACAACACGGGGCTGAGCCAGCTGTCTGAGAGCTTCCTCAACACACCGTCCCCTGTTGTCCTCTCGGGGCCAGGCACCCTAATGGTGCCTCAGACCAGCACTCCAGCAGCATCCACCTCCACAGCACCTGGACCCTTCATTCCTGAGATGATGGGAATGCCTCAGACTGACTGAGAAATGTGCCAGAGACTGGGTTGACTTTATTTTTGCTTTGGACACTTGACTTGGGTCATTTTGTTTTTACAGTTCGTTATTAATAAAGGTCATCTTTACTTCACACACTTGCTTCATTTATTTTTGTCAATAAAGTCTTGGTGGAAACTTTTAGAAATGGTTTAAGCCTTTGCATGTTTGTGGGATGGGTTAAGATAGCAGTGGAATGGGCAGGGGTACCTTTGGGATGGGTAATAGCTGTGGGATGGGCAGGGATACCTGTGGGATGGGTAATAACTGTGGGATGGGCAGGAATACCTTTGGGATGGGTAATAGCTGTGGGATGGGCAGGGATATCTGTAGGATGGGTAATAGCTGTGGATGGGCAGGGAAACCTGTGGGATGGGTAATAGCTGTGGGATGGGAAGGGATACCTGTGGGATGGGTAATAGCTGTGGGATTGATAAACCTCCAGTGCAAGCATCGTGGAACTGTATGGTCCACCCTCCCAGCTGCCACACCTTTGGCCCTTCATTATCAATAACAATGTAATCATTCATCCACACATGTCAACATAAACACAACTCTTTATTAAATGCCCTGTTCATTGTAGGCCCACCCAACATACATGGCCCAATCTGATCAGTGTGATGAGACAGGCTGAAGGAAGCATCCATTAATCATCTATCATCCTGTCTTGCCACTCCTCTGCTCCAGCTGGGGAGTTGCACCAGTGTCTCAGGAGGTTGCGCTGTTTCTTCCCTTCACGTGAAGCTCTGTTGGGGCCTTGCACATCCTGAGTGTCTATCAGGTTTCTCCCTTGCCTCCATTCCTCAGGTTCCATGTCCCCATTGCCTTGCTGGAGGTCCACGAGCCTGTTCTGCAACACTGGATAGTGGGTGCGCATGAGATTGTGCAGGATGCAGGAAGCTTCCACGATCCTCCTCACGGTCTCTGGGCGATGCTGCATGGTGGTGAGAAGTACCTGGAACCTGTTGGCCAGGATGCCAAAGGCGTTCTCCACCACCTGCCTTGCCCTGGACAGCCTGTAGTTGAAGAACCTCTCTTCACGGGTGAGGCATCTGGAAGTGTAGGGCTTCATGAGGTAGGTTCTGAGGGAGAAGGCATCATCCACTACAATGAAGTAGGGCACATCTTGTGTGTCGTTGGGCAGGGAGTCTGGATCTGGGAAGCCCATGAGGAGGTTGCGTTCCAGCCCCTCCTTGAGGTCACTGGCATTGTATACCTGGGCATCTGAAGCTGACCCGTTGCCTGAAGCATCGATGTACAGGAACTTGTAGTCAGCATCGACCATGGTGAAGAGGGTGATGCTGAAGAAGCCCTTGTAGTTGAAATAAGTGGACCCTGACTTGGCTGGAGCTTTGCAGGCCACGTGCTTCCCATCTATAGCTCCAACGGTGTGGGGGAAGTTCCACTTCTGATACCACTGCTCTGCAACTTTCTTCCAGCCTTCTTCAGTGTTGGGGCACTGGAGGAGCTCCTCCAAGTATTCTTCGGTGATGGCCTGCACCACTTCTCTGACCACAATGCTGATGGTGTTGTGTGGCACCCTCCAGCCGTACTGCATGCTCCTGTAGGTGGTCCCTGAGGCCAGATGGCACGGAGTCAGTGCCACCTTCGGCCCAGGGTCCAGGCTGGGCCAGAAGTTGGTGTTTGCCTTGGTCAAGCTGGGTCTCAGCCACTCCACAACTTCGTCAAACATGGCTGGAGGCATCCTCATGAAGTTCTGGAATGCAAGAGTGTCTTCGTTACTCAGCTCCACCATCAGCTTGTCATACAGTCCGTACTCTGCTCTTCTCCTGAACCATCTTCGGACCCAGACGCTTCTTGGATGCCTCCTTTTCTTCCTGTAGAACGGTTGAAAGTGCCTGTAGATGGCTTCGCACTGTTGCAGAACGATGGTGGCTACTAAAAGAACTGTGTTATGATCCATGGTGGATATGAATGGATGCTGTGGAAGAGCAAGAGCCAGATGAAGGCTGCAGAGGTCTGCACAGCAGGGCTGCTGGTCTGAAAGTGAGATCCAGGTGAGTTGCTCCCCCTTTTTATGGGCAATATAGGTTTTCCACTAGGTGTCCTTTTGCATCCTCTAGACATCCTAAATATCTGAGATACGTCCCCTCTGCAAACGTTTTTTTCGTTTTAATGCTTTCTTTGCAATCTGTATCCGCTTTCATCCTTTCTCCATCCATGCTACTAACGCTGCACGTCTGTTCCACGTCCCTTTCCCTTCCTCCCTATATCCGTAGCGGATGCCTAGCGGATATAGCGGACATGTAACGGATGATGACGGATGTGGAACAGATGTTCCCCGTATGCGTTGCGGATGCAGAACAGACGCGTTGGATACTCAAAACTTTTTGAGCAGATGGAACCTCAGTCAATGGCTGCTGGACGGATAGAGAGGATGAAAAACGGATGCAGATTTAGCTTTTATTCTGGAAGACCCGTTAGAAACCGCTCCAAAGTTATTGGAAAAGGTAGAGACATATGGTGAGATGGCTGGCTTGAAAATAAATAAAGATAAAACAAAGATTTTGACAAAAAATATGTTGTTGAGACAAAGAGAAGAACTGACAGATCTTTTGAAAATTCAAATTACAAACAAGGTTAAGTATTTGGGGATATATTTGACAGCAAGATGTAGCACATTAAAAGAGAATAATTATATTAAACTTAAACAACAGATAATTACAGATTTGAAGAAATGGGAAAATTTACAATTGTCATTAATAGGGAGAATTTCAACAATTAAGATGAATATTTTACCTAGAATTTTATTTCTCTTTCAAACAATACCAATTAGACTTGGAAAAGACTATTTTGAAGATTTAAATAAAACTATGTTGAAGTTTATATGGCAAGGTAAAAAAGCGAGAATAAAGCTAAAACTTTTGCAAGATGCTAGAAATAGAGGAGGTTTTGGTCTGCCTAATTGGGAATTGTATTATCAAGCTGCAAGTTTGATGTGGGTCAAAGAATGGATAACATTAAGAAAACATAGATTGTTGACATTAGAAGGACATGACTTACTGTTGGGTTGGCATGCTTTTTTATGGTACAAGGGAACTAAAACACAGGGGTATTTCAGAAGACATTATATACGGGAGTCTTTGTGGTTAAATTGGGAGAAGATAAAAAAACAATGTTATTTGAAAATTCCAATTTGGTTATCGACTATTGAAGCATTTTCCTATCCTATGATTTATAAAAAGGAACAAACAGTTAGATATGGGGAACTGTTGGATGAAAAGGGTGGACTTAAAACGATCCAAAATTTAGAGGAACAAGGTATAAGGATGAATTGGTTTTCATATGCGCAAATACACTCAAGATATCTTGAAGATTTTAAAACGGAAGGATTCTATGATAAACAGACTGATTTAGATAAGATATTGATGGGTACTGATGAGAAAGTGATTAAAAAATTATATGGTTATTTATTGGGAATTAAGCTAGAGGAAGAACAAGTTAAAGAAACTATGATTGCATGGGGGAAGAATTTTGGATATGGAATTGATTTAGAACAATGGCAAAAATTGTGGTCTCAAAATTATAAAATGACAATGTCAATAGCATATAAAGAAAACTTGTATAAGATGTTTTACAGGTGGCACCTTCCCCCGACAAGAATAGCAAGAATGTTCAAGAATAAATCTGAAAAATGTTGGAAATGTCATCAGATACCTGGCTCATACTATCATATGTGGTGGACTTGTGAGAATGCTAGAAAATATTGGACTAAAATTCACATGTGGTTGGAAAAAATGACAAAGAAACACATAGACTTGAAGCCAGAGATCTTTTTATTGGGAATTTTACCTGATATATATAATAAAGACTTGAAATATTTGATTGTAAATGTATTAACGGCGGCTAGGATTGTATTTGCTAAAAACTGGAAGAATGAGAAAATACCATTGCAGGAAGAAATTATTAAAAAAATATTGGAATGTGCTGAGATGAGTAGATTGACATTTGAAATTAGAGAACAAGAAGATAAACAATTTTATGCAATTTGGGATTTTTTTTATCAATGGTTAGATGATAAAATACAATAATAGAACATTAATACTATATATATGAAGAGTTTTTTAGGATTGATTGTTATGATTATACGACAAATTATAGAATAATTTGTTTGAAGTATTGTTATCTCGCAAAGCATGAATGATTAAAAGTATAGTCAGAAAAAAGATTTTTTTATTTTTATTTTTTTCTTTAGTAATATTAGAATATGGATTGACAATATGAGTGGTTATGCAATATAATTGTAATTGACACTATAAAATGAATGCACAAAACTGATGAACCAACCGATACACCGGAAGTATATATGAGAATAGATGCTTTTAATGTTTTGTATGTTTGTTTGTTTGTAGAAAATTAATAAAAACTTTAATTAAAAAAAAAAAAGAAAAACGGATGCAGTGAGTACACAACAGATGCATCGCGTTAACCAACGGATGGCAAGTGTTTCTCTCCATTTTACATCCTCTTTCCATCCATTGGTGCAGTGTGACATGGGCTTAAGACTAAAAACAATCCAGGTTTCTGGCTACATCTTATGGCCGTTTGAGAAACCACACCCAATTGCATGCTCTTGCATTCCCGAAAAGACATAGTACTAAAATGTTTATCCTGGTTTATATATTTCTAACCCAAATACCTGTTAGGTGACTCATATTTCTAACAATTATTTCTCCTGATGCTTCTGTTTTCCCAGATACCCTGCAAGATGTTGAATGCCAAGTGCCCTATAACTTTAGAAAGGGATGAGACAGATCCATTGAATTACTTCAAGCCAGGAGATTACCTCATTACTGGAATCACTCCTGTGACAACCACTATGTTTTGACCATTCACTTTCAAAAAGGCTCAAACCAACAAAGTTTTATGGTAAGAGGGCATTTCCCCCTCGAATTACTGCTGGTTCCAAAAGTTGTAGATGTTTCCTGACACACACCACACACACACAAACACACATGCATACACACACACATGCACTCAAACACCCCAAAGAAGAAAAGCCTTCCTTTATGAACTATCTCTCTTAGCCAGATCACTGAAGACAGAGGTTTTAGACTGAATGAAAATCAAGGCACCTCTCAATGTCCACCATATCATTTCAGCCTCCAGCTCCTTAGCTTCCAGAATGCAAGATATTTTGCTGATCCTTCACTTCAGGAAAAAAAAAAAATATTTTGTTCATTTGATTTGTCAATCGTTTACAAGATAATAGGTATAAGTATAAACATAGTTATTAATACATGAAATGGATCCATTTAAGAAAAATGAAAAGAAACAATAGGACAGAGACGGTAGGCACATTGGTGCGCTTGTGCACCAACTTCTGTTTTTTTCTCTTTTTTCTCCCTCCAATTCTGGGAAGAGTAGTTGAATAAAGGGGAAATTCAGGGAACTTGCCATCCATGAAGGAATCTCACTTGGATTTGTTCTCTTTCGTGTCTGGGACACGACTAAGACAGGCCAGTTGGCTCAGGGGATATATTTGTTTTCAGATCCTGCGTTTTCCTGCTGTTTCTCCTTCTCCTTGAGGCACAGTATTGCCAAAAGCACACCATCCAAAAAAATGCTCCACAAATGCCCCCAAACCTCTTCCTTCCCAAATATTCCTGTTCTTTCTCTTTTTACAATGATAAAGTAGGTTTCCCTGCAGATAGATAGATAGATAGAGAGATAGATAGATAGATAGATAGAATTCTTTATTGGCCACGTGTGATTAGACACAGAAGGAATTTGTCTTGATGCATATGCTCTCAGTGTAACATATAAAGAAAAGTCAAGAATCATAAGGACAACACTTAATGATAGTCATAGGGTACAATAAGCAATCAAATCATACTTGGAAACAGTCCATATAAATTGTAAGGCTACAAGTGACAAAGTTACAGTCATACAGTCACAAGTGGGAGGGGATGGGTGATAAGGAGTGACGAGAAGATTAACAGAAATAGTAGTGCAGATTTAGGAAATAGTTGGACAGTGTTGAGGGAATTATTTGTTTAGCAGAGTGATGGCATTTGGGGAAAAATTGTCCTTGTGTTTAGTTGTTCTGGTGTGCAGTGCTCTGTAGATGACAGACTCAATAATTCCTCTGTAGAACTGTATCAGCAGCTCCTTGGGCAATTTGAGCTTTCTGAGTTGGCACAGAAAGAACATTCTTTGTTGAGCTTTTTTGATGATGTTTTTGGTGCCCATTTTAGGTCATGTGACATAATAGGATCTAGAACCTAGAAATTTTCAATGTCTGTGTGACACTGAATCCAATTTTGCCCAATGAGAAGGTAAACCTTGAGACCATTCCTTCATCCCATGTCTCTTATCTATAATAAATGTAGGTAGTTTAATAATGTGAAAAAAATAAAATAAATAAATAAAAATATATCATGGCAATTCTTTCTACGAAAGCAGTCATATCTACAGGGAAATTCTGCATTCTGTGAGATCCTTAATTGTCCTGAGAGCCTCTATACCATTGTGGGGGCACATACAGTACAAATGTGTCTTGCAAGTCAAGAAAAAACAGAAAAGATAAATATCCAAGAACATAAACATCTCCAATGAAAATGGCATAAAACATCTAGCTTAAGGCTGGGGAGTATCAAGGGAAGGTAAGATGCTTTAGACATCCCAGAAACAGAATATATTTTTCAAATCAATTCCTCCAGCCCACCAACTGTTAAGCGTCTCTACAGTTAGATAAGTTTTCATCGTCTAGAAATGAAACACTTCTATTTTCTAGAGAAAACCAAGACTGAAAGAAAACATGGGGATCTTGTTCTTATACTGGACATGATAACTGTTTTAAGACTTCCATATGCACAAAGAGGAAAGGTTGGATATATTAATTCTCACAAGGAAGAAATGGTTTGTGAGTTAAGGAAATCGGCCAGAATAACAAAATTGATTGCTTTGATTAAACTGCTTCTGTTACTATATGGGAACAGTTTAGGGATTTTTGCTCAATATAAGGAAAAAGAAATTTTTGATTTTGGGATTTGATGATAAAATGTTGTGTACTGTTGAAATTTATCAGATATATCATTTTTTTTTAGGTTTTTATAGTTGTTTAAATTTAGAGGATGTTTTATTGCAAATTTTGATTATAATTTAGTAGGGTGTATATTCTGCACTATGACTTAGATGTTTATTTAGATTAAGAGATTATTATTTTATATATTTTTATGTTACTGTTTGATTATTTCATGCTTATATTTTTTTAGTTCCGCATCTGCTTTCTTTTCTTATACAAAAATTAGTGCATATTTTATTATCAGGTATATGGATTAAAGAGACTTGGAAGAAACTTTATAATGTTATTTTTTGTGTCTTTTTCTATGTAACTTGTTAAACTTTCTGTGTTGTTCCACTCACCAATCTTTCCCGTTTTGTTGCAATTTTGTACTTCAGTGTTTACATTTTTTTTGAAACTTAATGAGATCTATTTTTAAAAAAGAGAAACAAAGAGAATCAAAGAAACCAATACTGAATTCACATCTTTTCTTTGACACAAATGATTATTGTGTGTGTGTGCATTTTCAGGAAAGTAACAACAAAGTACTGGAAAATCCTGTCCTTCTTGTTTGCGGTCCATGAGATCAACCAGGATCCCTGTATCTTACCCAACCTCACCCTGGGCTACAACATTCAATGACAATCATTTTGATGCCAGAACGACATCAGAAGCTTTGGTGGATTTGCTCTCTCCTGGGCTGATAGATGTTCCAAACGACAAATGTGGAGGAAGACAGAATAAACTCTCAGCTATAATTGAAGGGACAGAAATTGATATCTCCATCCAGATTTCATCCATGTCGGGCAACTATAAAATTCCCCGATAAAATAATTAATTTCTTTAATTCCACTTTAAAGGGTAATAATGGAGAAAAGAAATCTATTCAGCTGGAATACAGCTAATGTATTAATGGTTATCAATTCTGTGTTTGTTTATGCTCCAAAATAAGTATATTCTTTAACATGTACAATCTGAAGAAAACCACAGATGACAGAAATGCAAAGGTAGACCCTATAAAAGTCAGACAAATGTTAAATACCGAAGAAGATAAAATGGTGATATGACAGAAACATCGTAAGACATATTTAGATCTTTAGTGATCACATCTCATTTATGGAGAATCCAATGAAATATGGTATGGCAAGAAAATTCAAGGGTCTGTTGCTGAAAGACTTGGATTATTGCAGAGGATTTTAGGAGTCAAGTCAAATGAAACAGTAGTGACAATCATAAATATAAATAAGGCATTCTATGCTAATAAGAAAAGATTTTAATTTCTGAAACCATGCTCAAGATTAAAAGGAGTTTAGAACCAAAGCAGTTGCAAATGCTGTCTTGAAACTGAATCAGTCACCAGTTCCATCTTCTCTTTACCAAGTCAGTTATTCTTTTGGTTTCCGTTTTCTGGGTGATAAAGCACACTTCCCCTTTTTCTGCACCATAGTCCCCAAAGAAGGGGTGCAATGTCTGGGGATCCTCAAATTACTCCTGCATTTTCAATGGACATCTGTCGGTGTTTTTGCTCCAGACATGAACAACGGGAAGCATTTCATAGAAACGATGGTTCCAGGGCTCTTCAAGAATGGGATTTGTGTCGTTTTCTCACAAATCTTTTTGGGGATGAATACATAGAATATGGACATTGACTGTACCAAAATAGAGAAATGGAAAAAGATCAATGTATTTATTTATTTTTCAGAAGCCGGTTTCTTTTTAGATGGAATAGAGACATTAATTAAAAAATTGATATTGAACATAAAATCAAATGGTGTGGAATCTACAACATCCACCGGGAAAGTCTTTGTTTCCACAGCTTTGTGGGACCTCAACATGGACTTGGTATATAGCTACATAACACATGAACATATTCTTGGTTTCTTTTCTTTCCTCATCCAGAAGAAGAAAAAGATGAAAGATATTGATTTCGTGCCTCTTTTTACTTCTCTGCAAAACTTCGCACATGAAGCATTTCATTGCTAATTCTCCAAGGGCGCCTCTACTGTGACAGGCTGGACAAGATGCATCAAGAAAGAAGGGATAGAGACCCTTCCCCAAGAGGACATTGAAAAAACTGTCTCTTGAGAGTACCTACATCTATGACACTGTCTGGGCCCTGGCATGGGCCTTAGATGCGGCTTATTCTTCCCTATCCAAGAGGAGACTGAAAGGTGCTGTATGGACACAAGTGTTGCAACCATGGCAGGTGTTCCATTTTCATCTTCAGATTTCCCACTGAATGTGTGGAATACATAAGCAACCACAGAATACTGCAAATTATCCAGCCATGGCAGGCATTCACTTTACCATTACAATGGATTTCTATAGAAGATGTGGAATTCATAATTCATACTGACCCCAGTATCCTTATAATATGTCATCTCTGGTGAGGAGTGGATTTATTTACGAATATCTCCAAATACAATTTAAAACATAGGGCTCATGGCAATTTAAAAGTCCCATGATTACCATGTACAACATCCAGTAGACACTAGAAAATAGGGGTGACACGATATCAGTGTTCCAATATTTCATGGGCTGCCACAAAGAAGAGAGAGTCAAGCTGTTCACCAAAGCATCTGACGGCAGGACAAGAATCAATGGCTGGAAACTAATCAAGGAGAGAAGCAACCTAGCACTCAGGAGAAATTTCCAGACAGAACAATTAATCAGTGGAACAGCTTGCCTCCATTAGCTTGCCTCCATTAGCTGTAATGCTCCATCACTTGAGGTATTTCAGAAGAGATTGGTTAACATTTGTCTGAAGTAGTGTCGGGTATCCTACCTAAGCAAGGGGTTAGACTAGAAGACCTCCAAGGCCCCTTCCAACTCTGTTCTATTCAATTTTAATCCATGACTTGTTGAGTCATTGTTTCAGAGATATTTTCCAACAGATTCCCCAAAGCCTTCAAAAATGGCAGTGCAAAGATGTATCAGGCACATTTTTTCACATGTGGTGGACCTGCAATGCTGCAAAGGAGTATTGGAGACTGATCCAGACATGGGTGGAACAAATGGTGGGAGTTTTTTCTCTTTTAGGAATAATACCAGAAGGATATAGGAAGGATTTAATTTATCTAATAGTCCACGTGTTGACAGCGGCTAGAATAGTATATGCAAAATAGTGGAAGAAGGAAAGCATACTTCCAGAAGCAGAGATAATAAGGAAAATTTTGGCCTTTGCAGAATCAGAAAGGTTAACTCTAGAATTAAAAAACAAGGTGAAATCTGAGTACTATAAAACCTGGAATAAATTCTATCAGTGGTTGTATAGAAGAAGGCACAGTTGGAACATAAGTAGCTGTGATTAGAAGATTAGAATAATTAGTAAATAATGTATCAAACAAGAGGATTGTAAATGGTAAAGTAAAATTTATATATGTATAACAATTGTAATGCCAGAATGGATGCACTATGTTACATTCTTATAATTAATTTTTTTAAAAAAAAAATTGGAAAAAAAGACAGAGGTTTTAACATATTCTCTTCACTGGAAAGTCATTAAAAATTCATGGTGATATTCAGAGATGTATTGGCCTTGAAAACCGCTCATGTTCAACTGAATACCACTGTTAAACCTCAGGAACTGATTACAATAAATGTTTCAGGATATTTTATGTTATCTCATAAAATATTTTATGAGATTGGAAGGTCATAAAATGTTTTATTATAATTTTTTATGTCTTAAAGTGTTTTATAAAATATGCCAAATTCCAATTCCTCAGGAGTCACATGTTCTGAATTTTGGATGCAGTCTTCATTTGCCCATTTGAGGTACTTTGGTTCAATCATTTCACCCAGTTAAAGGTTACACATAGACAAACGGAGTATAGAGATCAAAATAGGAGCCTAAATGAACAACCTGTCATCATTGGCATCTATTTGCCTTGTGATTTAAGTGCCTTCTTAAAGGCCTGTATGTTAGCTGTATTTGAGGCAAAATATATTCAGAAGTGTGAGATGGCTGAAGGAATGAATTCATTCTGCCCTCTTCAGTACATTTCAGATGAGGGACTGGCATCTGTTCCTTGAAGAGCGATATGGGATCAGGGGTGGGATTCTACCGGTTCTGACCAGTTCTATAGAACCCCTTGTTAACTTTTTAAGCAGTTCGGAGAACCAGTAGTCAGAAGAAATTTCCTTTTGTATGCCTAGACTTACTGTCTCTGAAGGAGGTTTTATTTTCTTTCCTGGTACTTTCTTAAAGAGGAAGGGTTGTTTTAAGCTTTTTACACTGCTGTTGGGAGGAAATACTCCACTGGAAATAAAGTACTTTCATCTGGCATGTGACGATCAGCACTTTGAAGAAATAATTGAATAATGAAGCAAAGCTGCAGAAAGAAGCTTTTTAATGATAAGGAACCAAGATGAGTGACATTCAGCGAAGCTTCTTGGCTAGCTAGAAAGTTTGACATTCAAACACAAGTTTACATACCCTTTCTGGGTTTTGGTGTAAAAGTGATTTTTTGTGAAGTTTAATCCTTTGTTGATTGATGGGATAATTTTCCCTATTCAGCTTTGTTTGGAAGGAAAAAGATTAATCTCTGTTCCCGAAAAGAAACTGGATTGAGAAATCTAGCTAATTCCTGTGTCTATTTGTTCTGGTAATTGGTTTAACAAGCAACAGCTACTATTGTGATTTAATTATTTGTATTGTGTTTGAATTTTTTCCTGCCTCATGGTTTCTTTTTCTATCTGGAGAGGGGGTCATCCTTCACTGCTTTAGTGGTATCTGCCACTGTCCTTTTGGGGCGTACTTCCAAGAGGCAGGATTAAAGCTTGGCACTGATTTTTTTATACTGCCTTTCTGGGGGGCATGTGACCTTTCCTTAAATCTGGATGATTTCCTTAGGGTATCTTTTGAGATGCGTGAGACCAGCTGGTATCTTTAAGTGGTGCAAATGGAACTAAGGATTGCTTTTCCTGGGTGTGCTCTTTCTGGAGAGCTTAAATGACTTCTCTCCGAAAGAGTTTCACTTTATGTGCAACAGTTGGCTGATGATAGTTATAATTGCATTTAAACTATTTTAATGCCTCAAGATGCTCTGGCACCGTGCCTGATTTGTAACTCTGGCTTAAAGGTATTTTTAATCTAATGATTGATATTTAAGGCAGTTTTTGTATTTTTGTACAAGTAATCATTGACTTACAATAGTTCATTTAGTGACCATTCAAAATTACAATGGCACTGAAAAAGTGACTTTCACACATACGAACATTGCAGCATCCATCATGAAAGGCCAGGTTAGGAGAAGCACCCATTGACGTGAGTGACATCAAGTTGGCCATGCCCATGCAGTCAACTAAGCCATACCCACAGAACTGATTTTTCAAAAATTTGAATCCCACCCCTGCATGGGATCATTGAAACTATGCTGGGAGAAGCCTGTGGATCTCATTTCTGAAGTCCTGAGACCATTAGGTTTATAAGAGAGGAAACTCATTGAAAATATATTATTCTCATCATTTGACAACAAGATAATGTAAAATCAACTATTTCAGAGTTTGTAGGTGATCCATCTTAACATACTTCAAATAGGCTATTCCCATTGGACAACAAATACCCGATGCTGATTGGCTACTTTTCTCGACGCTGATTGGCCAATCATAGCAGGGCTATGATTGGCCAATTCAAGCAGCAGGAAAAACAAGTGGCCGTCATTGGATAATAACCACGAGCAGCTCTCTATAAAAAGAGCTGCCATGGCTCCTGGTTAGAACAGACTTTCAGAACTAAATAAAAGAGCTGAAGTTACGCTGATCTCTGAGTCTCATTCCCATGAACCGAACACTGGCGACGAGGGTAAGATGCTGAGAAAGAGATCAGTTGGGCACATGGCATCGAGAACTGAGCAGACGAAATGGCTGGAACCAACTTGCCACCCGCACCCTTCAACCCAACAGCAGAGGACTGAGAATCCTACATCGATAGATTCCTCATGTTCTTGGAGAGTAACGACCTGCAAGGAATCTTGGACAATCACAAAAGAGCTGTATTCCGAAAACACTGTGGGCCCACAGTGTTTAAGATGGCCAAGGCACTAGCAAAACCAGACGATGTTAAGCAAATGGCCTGGTCAGACCTGGAGAAGCTGCTGAGGGTTCATTATGCAACGACCATCTCCAGCCTCATCAGGAGACATGAATTTTATAAATGGGACAGGAAGGAAGGTGAGAGCATCACAGATTTTGTAGCTGCTCTCAGGGACATCAGAGGAGCATGCGAATTCCTGAACATGGACGAAGCCATGAGGGATCGCATGGTGCTTGGACTGAGAGACCTCAGCCGACTGCTGACCCGATCAAAGATCACCGTTACCAAGGCTATTGTTGAAGCCACGGCAGCAGAAGCAACCAAAAAATCAGCAGCAAAAATCAATCAAATGAACGCCAACCCACCAAAAACATCAACTGAAACAAATCAGGGCACCGAGAAGAAAGTAGAAAGCACACACAAGACCGCAACACTTTTCACAGAGAGCGGATCGTCCAGAATCGACGAGGACGAGGAAGAGGAAATCCACAGGCCCCAGGCTGAGTGAGAGCGGTGAATGAAAAATGGTCATAAGTCGGGGTTCCAGTGTGCCGGCTGCGGAGGAGACCACCCCTGTTTGAAGTGCCGGTTCTTAGACACCATTTGTCGGTACTGCGAACGGAGGGGCCACATCGTACGTGTATGCAGAAACTGAAAAAGCTACAGCCCCAGAAGAAGGGACAACACACCCCCGAGACAGAAAGAGAGGATGACGTTGAACTGAGAAAATTGCGAAGGCAAAGGGAAGTGGCCAATCGAGAGCTACAGGAAAGAAGAAACGCATCAGACCATCACCATCAGCCATTCCAATGTGACTAATGGCCGGAAGGTAGATGTGTCAGTCAGAATCGAGGGGCAAGAATGCAAAATGGAGGTTGATTCCGGATCGTAACTATCGATGGTATCCTAGGATACCATCAAAAGACTAGTACCGCACATCGGCAAAGCCTAATTAGAACAACAAGCACTGATTTTAAAAGACTATCAAGGCAACAGAATACTGGTAGTCGGACTTTAACACTTCCAGGTAACCTTCAAAGAACACCAAAAAATATTGCCTCTAACCATCATAGACTGGAACTGACCAAGCCTACTGGGACTTGAGAGGTTTGAACCCCTAGGAATTGGAGTGACCAGCATTAACCGCATTACTGATGCAGACTGGGAGGAGAACCTGATGAGAGAGTTCCAGGATGTCTTTGACAGAAAGTTAGGCATGTACCGAGGGTCCCCTATCTCATTCAGTTTAGACCCAACCACAGCTCTAATTAGGCTAAAGGTGAGGCGAGTCCCCTTCGCACTGAAACCCAAAATTGACGAAGAATTAAACAAACTTATCGAACAAGGCATCCTGGAACCAATTGACCATGCTAAATGGGAGACCCCAGTCATGACCCCAGTTAAGCCTGATGGGTCTGTGAGAATTTGTGGGGACTACAAGGCTACCCTGAACCATGTGCTACAGCAAAGTATATATCCTGTTCCGGTAGTACAACATCTACTACATTCCCTGGGAAGGGGCAAGGTCTTCGCAAAGCTTGACCTTGCCCAAGCTTAAAAGCAATTGCCAGAAGACCTGGAAACAGGAGAGGCCCAAATGATCGTGACCCATAGGAGAGCATTCAAATGTACAAGATTACAATTCAGAGACAGCGTAGCCCCTGGGATTTTCCAAAGCCTAATGGAGCGATTATTACAAGGGATAAAAGGAGTAATCCCATATTTGGATGATGTACTCGTCTCAGCTAATGACGAGAGATAATTAGAAGCCCACCTCAGAGAGGTCCTGCAAATGTTCCAAAAAGCAGGACTCAAGGTAAAAAAAGAAAAGTGTAAATTGGCCACATCAAAAGTCTAATTCCTGGGGTACCAAATCGAAAAAGAGGGCATCCACCCCACAGAAAAAAAGATCAAGGCAATCAAAGAGGCACCTAGACCAAATAATAAAGTTGAATTACAAGCTTTTCTGGGACTCATAAACTTTTACCACATCCTTCTGCCACAGAGGGCAACTACGGCGGAACCTCTAAATAGACTCTGAGACAAATCGGCCATCTGGACCTGGGGACGACGTGAAGAGACAGCACTGCAGAAGATAAAGAACCTCATCATAAAGAACCTCATTCGGGATTGATGCAATACAGCGAGAAATTACCATTAACAGTCACCTGCAATGCATCACCTTTTGGCATCGGGGCTGTGCTTAGCCATGTCCTGCCAGATGGAAGAGAAGCTCCCATTGCCTTCTATTCAAAGACCCTCTCAAAAACTGAAAGGAACTATAGCCAGTTGGACAGAGAGGCATTGGCGGCTATATCCAACATAAAATATTTCCACGAATACCTTTACGGTAGGACTTTTACCCTTGTGACCAATCACAAACCCCTTTTAGGTGTACTCACTGGAAACAGAGCCACCTCAAACATACTGTCACTGAGAATGACAAGGTAGTCCAAATTTCTGGTGGCATACAACTATAGCCTAATCCATCGGCCCGGAAAAAACATTTCACACACCGACGCTTTGAGCCGCGCCCCCTTACCAGACATAGAGACTGACCTGGCACCAACCACTTCCACCCTACAAATCGACACTTCAATAAACCTACCGATAACCGCAGCTGACATCGCCAGAATGACAGCAAAAGACAAGACATTGTTACAAGTTTTAAACTGGGTAGGAAAAGGGTGGCCGGAAAATAAGACAGACATTATTTTCTAACCATATAAGAATAGACAAACCGAACTGTCATTACTGAAAGGGTGTATACTCTGAGGTGATCGGGTCATAATTACAATTACAATTACAAGACCAGGTATTGTGTATGTTGCAAGAAGGCCACCTGGGCATCGTGCGAATGAAAACCCTGGCCAGGAGCTATGTATGGTGGCCAGGGATGGACAAAGATATTGGGAAATGGGTCGAATGTACAGGAAATGTCAAAACTCCCACCCTGCACCCCCTTCAGCACCTGTCTTGGACTGGGAAACACCAAGGGGCCCCTGGTCACGAATACATATAGACTTCATGGGGCCAACAAAAGGGCATACATACCTAATCATAGTAGATGCTTACTCCAATTGGTTAGAAGTAAGCATCATGCACTCTACGACCACCGAAGCAGTCATCAAACAGCTACGAAAGCTGTTCACTACACATGGGTTACTGGATGTGCTTGTCTCCGACAACAGCCCACAATTTACAGCACTACCCTTTGAAAAATTCCTAGCAGAAAATGGCATACGACATGTACTGACAGCACCAGGCTGACTAGCGACGAACGGTAGGGTGGAACGCATGGTCCGGTATACCAAGGAAACATTAGAGAAATTAGACAGAGGGGACATGCAAGAAAGAATAAAAAAAATGCTCACAATACAACACATAACACCAAACTCCACTACAAATAAAAGCCCAGCAGAATGACTGATGGGCAGAAAACTAAGATCACAATTAGATCGATTACACCCAACATAGGCCAGCAAAAAACCAACTGACTCCTCGAGCAAGTATCACACATTCGAAAAAGGACAACTAGTATATGCAAAAAACCTCACCGGCCAACCGTTGTGGGTACCGGCAACAATTACACAAATAACCGAACAACGGTCCTACAGAATGGAAACAGACGACAGCCGAACCTGGCGAAGACATATTGACCAATTATGGTCACACACACTACAATGCACCATGGACACACTCAGACACGAAGAACAACACACACACACACCAACATCATCACAACAATTACACAAAACCAGCAACAGACCAACCAGAAAGGGGGGAGACCCCTCAGTAACAAATAAGGGGGATTAACCCTCTGGTAGAAAAAGAAACCTCCCCGGTAGAAAAAGAAACCTCAGAAAATCAAAATAATCACAATAAAAAACATTCCCAAATAAACGCAAGCAAAAACAGTGACCTACCCATAGAAGTCTTTGGCGAGGAACAAGAAACACAAGTAGACCTGGATGCTTGGTCAGAAAGGAGCAGCCAGGCAGACTCTATCAGCCTGAGGAGGCCAGGCGGGAGCGGCATGGCTGACTCTACCTTCAAGGAGGTTTGACAGAGATGGACAGGAGAAACAGCGATCCCGTCTAAACCCGATGAAGACAATGACACAACTAAACTGCACAGGTCAACTCAGCAACCTAGAAGCCCTGCCTACTTTTGTGACTACGTATGGTAGGGCTGTACCAAGAGGGGAGGGGTGTTCCATATTAACATACTTCAAATAGGCTATTCCTATTGGACAACAAATACCCGATGCTGATTTGTAACTTTTCTCGACATTGATTGGCCAATTATAGCAGGGCTATGATTGGCCAACTCAAGCAGCAGGAAAAACAAGTAGCCGTCATTGGACACTAACTGCGAGCAGCTCTCGATAAAAAGAGCTGCCGTGGCTCCTGGTTAGAACAGACTTTCGGAACTAAATAAAAGAGCTGAAGTTACACTGATCTCTGAGTCTCATTCCCGTGAACCGAACAGTAGGTCTGATCAGTAGACATTCAATGTCCATCTTAACTAAAGGGAGATTCTCTTCTCTGCTGTTCCAGTTTCACCCTTTCTTGCAAGACTCTCAGTTTTACAACTCTTCCATTGACAGAATATATTTTGATGAGAATGCTGAACTAGCAGCTGATTTGGACATTGTGAATTGGGTGAAGTTTTCCAATATGTCTGTTGTCAGTGTGAAATTTGGGAACATAGCAAGACAAGGTTCCTCGGAGCCCCTATTCAACATTGACGAAGATGCCATAATGTGGCCCAAATGGCTTAACCAGGTGAGGAAAAAAAGTCATTCAATGTCACTTCGTTTCTCCTACAATATAAATACTGGAAAATTCTCTCCGTGATCCTCCAGATGTTCTGATCCTTTCTCAGTTTTGTTGTCCCAATGAGCTTTGAGATACTGTACAATACTGATAAGTAGTGCAAAATCAGAAGATGTGGAGAGACCTGGCCCATAGAACAACCAAGGGTGAGACCCAACTGAATGGAATCTACGCTATTCTCCCTTTCCCACAGCTCCAGCCAGCCATGCTGTGGCAACCCTGAAGACTCTTCAAAGATGGCTCCGGGGTTGACAGGTTGACTTGTTTTTCTTGCTTTTCTGATTAGACCCTGCCATCCTCCAGATGTGCTCCCTGAGTGTAGCCGATTATGAGACACATCATTCATTTCACCTTTGACCTTGGTCTTCCCCCACTCCCTGGATGTATATTCTCCAATAGGATACATCCATAGCCAAGAGTCATCAATCATGCTCTCCAGTAATAATCTTGTGCACCAGAAGCTTCAGTCACCCAGAGATGATCTATGAAGCATTTAAGGAATGCACTACCTCCCTCACTCCCTTTCTGCTGGCAACTCTAAAAGACCAGGGAAATGTTTGAGAGTTGACAACAGGCTGTTGAAAAACTGGCCAAATAGTTTACAGTTTTTTCTGGAATAAACAGCAAAAAGATAATTACAGTTTTGCTGTTAGAAAAAAATGGACTCAGAATCCAGATTCATTTGAAGTCAGATTTTGGAATTAATACTGTATAAGAATCCTTTCCATGGGGAAAATACTGTTGTTTTCAATTATTATTTGAAAAGTGTTGTAATGACGAGGCAGTCGAGGTGTTTGATCATGATCAACTGAATCATGATGAACTTTATTGGAGTCTTGTCTTGTATTTATACACATTTTTTGTTATCCTCCATCATTGGTTAACTTTGGTTACTGCTCAACTTTCGTTACTGTTTAGCATAATAATGATTAACACAATTAATTATTTCTAGCTAAAGTCTGACATATATTTACTTCTTCTCTAATCCTCCTTTAGATTAGTGACTTTTTTGCTTGAGTTGTATTTGCTTGTAAATATTCTTTATCTGAGGTTTGCCATCTGAGATAAGAACATTCCTGCAATTACAACTCTACATATCCCCGTTTTTTATTTTAAATGGAGGATTCAAAGATTTATGAATGTATCGCAACTGTAGAGGATTAAGAGAGGGGGAAGCAGGACAAAACAATGTGGATAAATTTGGAATAAATTTGGAATACATTGAATAAAACAACAGGTTGCAATTAGTACAACAATTATTATAATAAATAAATTATTATGATAAATAAATTATTATAATAAATAAAACAAAAACTGTCTGAGCCAAAACCAATCAGGGAGCCAATTGGTTAGCCACTCACAAGGTGAGCAATGAGCATGGATATTATTTTGAATGTATGATTGTAAATTGGCAAACTCATCCTCAATAGTTTTATTCAAAGAATGAAAACGCACAGCACATCCATGGTGTCCAACTAACTTACAGAACCCTCCCTGATGGGCTAAAAGATAGTCTATGGCAAAACACTGCTGTAAGACATCTTGATTTAAGTCTTCTATTTCATGCTGAAAATCACGAATAATAGCAGCAGTAGCATTGATAGATTTTTAAAGTCTGCAGGTGAGACCAAGAATAGATCATCTGTTTTCTTGAGCAATTATGCCAGGATAAGAGCCTAGAGTAAGGAATCCTGTAACGGCCCCTGCCAATGCACAGTCAAATGTAGAACCAGAAGACAATTGTGTGTCAATAATGACTTCATCATTACATATAAGCCCCAGAGAGGAACGCTGCTGTTGAGTTGATGGGAGTGTACCTATTTGAACAGGTAGAGTAAAATAACCTGTAGCTGCACATTGATAATTCTGAGGATGAACATTAGTGACATATTTATCAAAAAAACCCCACATATTAGGATCCTTAAGCTGCCAACCAGTGCGTATCGATCCTGAACTAGATTGATCAGAGGCATTAAAAATAGGAAAATTGTCAGGATACATATCAGGAGCTATATTAATGCCATACAAAGAAGAATTAAAGGTACCTGACAACCAATAGTAGTCAGAACAATAACTATAATTAACTTTCAAGTAACGCCAATGGACAGAATTCAATTGCATAGGAGGTTTAGAAAATAGCCAGGAGTGTGAAATAGAGTGTAGTTGTGAGACAATAAATGTAGAAGACATGATGAAATTAGGGGTAAAAGAAACTTGACCAAATGCCATTAGGGGTTCATAATGTAAAGCAACATTTGTGCCATGGGTCATAAACATGTATTGGGCATGATGAACCCACAAGTTAGGTTAAGACGAACCAAAGAAGTGTCATTTTGAGCAGAAATACCATTAACCATAAACAAGAAAATACAAAGTAAAATTGTAACAGAATTAGCAGTAATAATAGCAAAAACAGCAGCAACAAGATTTTCAGCAGTCTGAGGTAATGAGGCCTGTTGCAGTTGTTGTTGAGCTTGATATGTAGTAGATTTAACCTGGCCCCAAGTGATGGGTTGCAGGCACTTTGACCTTGGAAGATGGACTTCTGTGTTCAGATGAAGATTGAAATCCGGAATCGAGTTGTGAAGGCTCTGATGCCATGCCATGATACACAGCGCGCTGGAACCCACACTGCTTGTCCAGTAGAAGGATCTTCCATGGCAGCATAAACGCGACCCCAGGTGATCAGTGGTGTAGGGCCTTTCCAGGTTGGATCTGGAGCTTGGCGATACTTTACCAAAAGCCTTGCTAAAGATTCAGTAGTTCGAAAATGCAAATTAACAGGTGAGTCTGCAAGAGAATCTAAAAAGGTTAAATAATTCCAAGTATATAATGCCACAGCAATGAGATTTTGAATCTTTCGCAGATGGTAAGGGCCAGACTCAGTTTGTAATTGTTTCTGAAGCAATGCCTTAAAATACAATGAGCTTGCTCAACTATAGTTTGACCCTGAGAGTTGTAACAAATTCCGTGCATGAAAGTAATAATCCATTTCTGACAAAAGGTTTGAAATTCCTTATGATATAAGTGGGGCCATTGTCAGTTTTCAACTGAGAAGGCTGACCCATTACAACAAAAGAGGATAGGCAATGAGAAATAACATCTGAAGTACCTTCATGTTTTTAAACAGTAACCCAAAGGAAATGTGAATGAGTGTCAAGAGACGTGTGAAGATTACAGTATGGCTTAAAGGTTGAAAATTGAGTTACATCCATTTGCCAAATTTGATTAGCTTGAGTTCCTTGTGGGTTGACACCCATTGGAAAGGGAACTGCCAGTTGCTGACAAGCTGAACTAGCGCGGACAATATCCCGGGCTTGAGATAATGAAATTTTAAATTGCTTTGCAAGCGATTTGGCATTTTGATGAAAATAAGAATGACTATCAACAGGATCAACAAACAAAGAGACAACATCCTTTAAGGATTCATCTGCCTTTCGATTTCCTTCAGTCAAGGCATTAGTAAAGGGAGTATGACTTCGAATGTGTTCTACATACAAAGAATACAAGTGAGTTTCCAAACTATTCTTTAAAGATAAAAACAAGGATAACAAATTCTTATCCAAAGAGAGAACATAATAAGAAAAAGGAAGAGATTGCATAGCTAAATACACATACTGAGTAGCAACTATCAAATTAATAGGTTGGTCATTGAACAATTGTAAAGCCAAAATCATAGCAGCCAGCTCAGCACGTTGAGCTGAAATCTGCGTGGCAGTAAATTTAGAATACCATTCTTGTTGAATCTGCCAGACAACCACACCCCTTGTAGGTGATCCATCAGTAAAGACTGTAAGAGCTTTAGAAATAGGATTTCACACAAAAATAGAAGAAAAGGCTGGATTTAAAGTAGTAGTAACCATTATTCTAGGATCCTTGGGTAAAGAATACAACAAGTTTCCCACATATTGAGAAAAGGCTTTCTGATATGATTCTGAAATCATCATCAAATGCTCATGTTCAACATTTGTACGAGTGAAAGCTATGCTAATGAGATCCTGTCCACATATCGATGTTCTTTGAGGATCAGTTAATACAACTAGATCTCCTGGTGATTGTGCTCCCTTCAAAGACTGAAATAAGAGCAACATATCACCACTTGTAATGTAGAAGAATGGGCGTGCCCAATTAATAATGCCAAGTAATTTTTGCCATTGTACTAATGTATATGAATTCTGTACTTGTAATTCAGGAAGAATTGGAATGGAAAAATTGTGCAACATTCTATGTCCTAAGTAGGTATAAGGTTCTACCTTTTGAATTTTGTCTTAGGCTGTATACAATCCTTGTTGTGCCACAATATCCATTAACTCTTTTAACAACGTAGATTCATCAAAATCTGGGGCTGCAATCAATATATCATCCATATAATGACAGACTAAATAGGAAGGAAATTTATTCCGAAAGGGTTGAAGGGCATAATCCATGAAATATTGACAAAGTGTAGGGGAATTAAGCATTCCCTGAGGAAACACTCACTAATGATATCGTTTTGTGGGCATGCTATTATTAAAAACCAGGACAGTAAATGCAAATTTTTCTTTGTCTTGAGGCTGCAAAGTTATTGTAAAAAGCAGTCTTTAAGATCAACTACCAATAATTTATAAAAATTAGGAATTAAGTTAGGATTTGGTAGACCACATTGTAAAGGCCATTTCCCATTTTTCTTTTTTATAACAAAAACAGTATTCCAAGGACTATTAGAAGGTTCTATATGACCAGCAGCCAATTGTTCTTAAACCAATTGTTGTAAAGCAGCGAGTTTTTCCCTTGATAATGGCCATTGTTCCACCCAAACCAGCGTAGAACAGAGCCATTTAAGAGGAAGAAAATCAAATGGGCATGAAGAAGAGAAAAGATATCACGGCCCCAAATATTAGTATGAATATCTAGAATGTATGGTTGTAGGAAAAAGGACTTACCAGCAGATGTTGTAACATTAATTTCTTGAACATTCTGCCAAGCAGCTGTAGAACCTCCTATCCCCCACAATGAAGAAACTGTCATTTCTGGCCACTGTACTGGCCACTGTAAAGAGGAGATGACAGTAACATCCGCTCCAGTATCCAATAACACTTGAAATGGTTGTTTATTTAGGAAGAGCGTTAACAAAGGACGAGAGGAGTTCAGCTGATGAAGTAAGCCTACAGATAAAGAAGTTGATTCAAATCCTGCATCCCCACGATTACCTATACCAGGAGATGGAATTTCATATGGAAGAAGAAGCAATTGAGCAACAGAGGAATTACAAGGAAGAACTTGAGGAAGATTCACCCAAATCTGAATCATGAGGATACCAGTGTAATCTGAATCTATTACCCCAGGCACAACAGAACAGCCCTTTTTGTGTGCAGAAGAACAAGGAAAAATTAAGCCAATTAATCCTGAAGGAAGAGGACATTTAAATTGAGATGGAACTATTTTAACTTCCATGGGAAATTTAAACTCAATTTCCTCTTGAGTGATTAAATTGATCCCAGCGCTACCGGCTGTGGCTGGGGAGGAGTGAGAGAGACTGCTGGAGGAGACAGAGTGATGGGAAAGGCACGCTTTGGATTCTGGGTGGGTGCCACACCCATTGTCTGTAACTGCCTTTTTTAACTCTCTTAAGATCTGATAAGGCAGACCCTCCCATTCTGTTACTTGCAATCCAAGCTGTGGCCCCTGACTAGGACGATATTGTACTGGACAAACAGACAGTAATTCTGCAAGTTCTGTTCCTGAGTCAGAGGCATCCTTTTTACAATTCTCAACCATTTTCTGAAAAGAAGACTGAACAATAGAGTCAGGAGGCTTTTGCCCTGTATCTGCAGGAGCTGAGGGAATTGAAAACATATATTTAGGTGAAGAAGGGCGATAAATGACAGCATTAGTATAATGTGAAGGCAGAGGTGTTAAAAGAGAAAGTTCATTGTGGCCAAATTTTTCAATTGCATGTCTACATAAATGCCACACCTGCAAAACTTCTATTTTTGCTCGAGGTTCAGTATGCAATGTTTTCCCTATACATTCCCAATCAGTTAATTTTAAAGGCCCTTCTTTTGGATTCCATAAGCACTGAGCTGCAATCTCCTGGACCAGCTTTAAGAGATTTCTCTGTGGTACCACAGGATTATTTTTCTTCAACAAATAGCCTAATTCATCTACATGCTTCCTTTGTTCCTCAGAAAGCGAAGACCCCAAACTTACAGAAACCAAAAGGTTGAAGAAAGCACAAAGGGTTGAAGGTGCACCAAATCCTTGCCAGACGAACTAAGAGGGTCCCTGTTCATGCGCCACTTGTTTTAATGACGAGGCAGTCGAGGTGTTTGATCATGATCAACTGAATCATGAATTTTATTGGAGTCTAATCTTGTATTTATACACATTTTTAGTTATCCTCCATCATTGGTTAACTTTGGTTACTGCTTAACTTTCGTTACTGTTAAGCATAATAGTAATTAACACAATTAATTATTTCTAGCTGACGTCTAACATATGTTTCCTTCCTCTCTAATCCTTCTTTAGATTAGTGACTTTGTGAGTTGTATTTGCTTGTAAACATTCTTTATCTGAGGTTTGCCATCCGAGATAAGAACGTTACTGCAATTACAACTCTACAGAAAAGAAAATCATATGATACAGTGGTGGGATTCAAAAGTTTTTACTATCGTTTCTGTGGGTGTGGCTTGGTGGATGTGGCTTGGCGGGCGTGGTGTGTTTTGGTGTGTGTGGCAGGGGAAAGGATACTGTAAAATCTCCATTCCCACCCCACTCCAGAGGGAAGATTACAGCTGGTTCTCCGAACTACTAAAAATTTTTGCTACCAGTTCTCCAGAACTGGTCAGAATCTGCTGAATACCCACCTCTGATGTGATAGGACTTTGAAGGTTGGACTTTAGAGGGAACTAGTAGGAAATAAAGATGACAGTAAAGAACAAGAATGCTTTAATATTAAATATTGATACTGAAGGAAGCAATATATTTCAACATTTAATATATTATTTTTGAACCATGGACCCTGATGTTAATTTTAAGATTGTATGTCTCTACAAATGGATTGTGTTTCAAAAATGTGATGGAAGAGAGACAGGTTTTACCAGAAAAGTGTCACACATTGGAAGACATATTAACACCTGAAGCTTCCATGCTGCCACATTCCTGTGCCTGGGAAATTGGGAGAGGAGATTTTGTAGAGCGTTTGCAGTTGGACAGAATAGCATTCTTCCTTGCAATCAAGGTTATGTCTTTCCTGCACCTGGATGTGGAGTGGTTATGGGATGCCTCAAGTGGTAATTGAGACATGTGATGAACTGATGGTTTTTGAATTTTAATTACTGAGGGGAAACCCAGAACTCTCAGATTTGGGTTTTCACAGATGTGCCAGAATGACAACTCTGAAAAATTGAACTTTGAGAAAATAGTTCAGATCATACATTTTAAATGAAATAAGTGTAAAAGGGTATTTTTAAATCATGGATCAGCAGAGAACAGTTGCCTGGTTAATTCAAATTTATGTCAACACGATCTGCTCTTTTTCACTCACTATATCATCCCTTTATCTGTGATTCCACAATATACAATTTATTGCCTCATTATTTCATTCAGTGCAACCCTTCCTGTGATCAGATTAAGGCACTGTAACTGAAAGCCTGCATAACTTTCCAACTGATCTCCTGTTAGTACCACTCAAAGAATGCTCGGGACGAATAAGAAAGCTCTTCTCCTTCTTTGCAGATGCAGTCCATTGCACCAGTTGTTTGGAAGATTGGCATCCAAATGAAAGGCAAGACCACTGTCTGCCAAAGTACATCAACTTCTTGTCATATGGAGGATATTTGGGGATCATCCTGGCTTCCTTTGCTCTATTTTTGCGATCCATCACAACCTTTGTATTAGCAATTTTCATAAAATATCATGAAACTCCAATAGTCAAAGCCAATAATCAGGATCTCTCCTACATTCTCCAGACTGCACTCCTCTTCTCATTTCTCACCAGCTTCCTCTTCATTGGCAGGCCAAAGAAAGCTACCTGTCTTCTCTGACAAACAACCTTCTTCATTGTTTTCTCAGTGGCTGTTTCTTCCCTCTTACCCAAAACCATTACAGTGGTACTGGCCTTCTTGGCAACAAAGCCAGGGAACAGAATCAGGAGGTGGCTCGGAAAGATGTTGGGCAATGCTCTTGTTCTTGCTTGCTCTGCTGTCCAAGTTCTGATTTGCTCCATCTGGCTGGGAATCTTTCCTCCCTTCCCTGACACAGACAAGCATTCTCACCCTGCAGAGATTGTCCTGCAGTGCAATGAAGGACCTGCTGTCATGTCTGCCCTAAGCTATATGGGCTTTCTGGCTGTTGTCTGCTTCACAGTGGCTTTCCTGGCCCGCAGGCTGCCTGGGGCCTTCAAGGAAGCCAACCTGATAACCTTCAGTATGCTGGTCTTCTGTAGTGTTTGGGTTTCCTTTGTGCCCACCTACCTGAGCACCAAGGGTAAATATATGGTGGCTATGCAGATCTTCTCCCTCTTGGCGTCCAATGTTGGGCTGCTGGCCTGCATCTTTTTCCCCAAGAGCTACATTATTTTGCTGAGGCCTGAGCTGAATACAAAGGAGCAGCTAACCACACAAATCAAAGTACAGCTCTTGTTGGGTTTCCATCGACAAGCCTGAAAGAAATAATTACCCTTTTCTCTCATCCTCTGAACACTCCAGGGTTTTGCATCAAAATAATTATGGATGTTGTAAGGAAATACTGTACGGTGTATGAAAAGACTTTCGTAGGATTTTATATAGAGATCTATCAACATATGAAATGAATATTTGTGTTCCATTTCTTTTGTTCTTTTCCTTTTTTCTTTGTTCCCTGATAATTCTGTACATTGTTCATTTGTGTTCTCTTCTTAGCAATTTTAAAATTGTGTTTAATGAAAGCAAACAGAATATACAAACTCATATTGTTTGCCTGAGTTATGTGGGTGACCTGGTTTCATCTGCAAGCTGCTCCTAAAAGCTAGGATAGGCAGGGGCTACTGAATGCAGTGATTTTCCATCTATATGTATTTATTTATTTTTAGTATTCAAATTTGTATAGCCATCCATTTCACAAATAGGGACTGGAGTAGTTGAAATACACCAGAGAAACCTAATACATGATATTGGAGTACATTTAAGTCATAATCAAGAGTGATTGTGCACAATTGATTGCATGCCAATTGCAGCCTTTTCAAGATCAAGGAGCATTACACACAGTCACTTCCGCTTAGGTCACCTGCTAGTAGGGTGCTACAATTCACTTCAAGGGGCTGTCCTTGAAGAACCTCTGGAAACTGCAGTTGATCCAGAATTCATCCACAAAATCAATTCTGGATGTACTGTCATACATCCATGTTGCACATTTCTTTGAATGTATTCCTACATTAGTACACAGTGGACCTCCAATAGATAAGAGTTGAAGTTTTTCTGATTCTCACCTAGAAAGTTCTTCATAGCATTGGCCAGAAATTTGTGGACCGTCTTTCTCCAACTATCTTTAATGACACTCAGTTAGAGACTTTTACCATGGGGCAGCGAATTGATGCTGTGGATGATCTGGATGGTCTGGTTTTTTAGCTCAACACTAGCAAGAAAGAATAGCAGATTACTGGAGAAAAAACAATTACTACCAACCTGCCTTTCATCAAGGACCTGTATACTCCACAAGTCAAAAAGAGGACTGTGAAAATATTTACAGACCCCTCACATCCCGGACATAAACTGTTTCAACTCCTTCCCTCAAAACAATGCTATAGAGCACTGCACATCAGAACAACTAGACACAAGGGCAGTTTTTTCACAAAAGCCATCACTCTGCTAAACAAATAATTCCCTCAACACTGTTCAACTATTTACAAAGTCTGCACTATTATTACTATTAATTTTCTCATCACGCCTTATCACCCATCCACTCCCACTTGTGACTGTATGACTGTAATTTTGTCGCTTGTATCCTTACCATTTATATTGTCTGTTTCCTAGTGGGGGTGTCATTTCTCTGCGGACCACCAAAATTTTCTCACAGATCACCAGTAGTCCCCAGTCCACTGGTTGGCAACTACTGTTCTAGTCCAACCTCCTATTCAAGCAGGAGAACAACACCATTTCAAACAAATGACTGTTCAATTTCTTCTTAAAAACCACCAGTGAGCGAGCACAAACAGCTTCTGGAGGCAAAGCTTTTTTCTGATTAATTGTTCTAAATGTCAGAATGGCTTTGGAATTTAGGGGCCCTTGGATACAGTAGTTTTCCATCTTTATACCTGGATCAGGTATCTGTACCCCAGAGAGATGCAATGAGCTATTCAGAGGATGCATTGCGCATCATAAGGTTCTCTTAGTCCTTCAGGGAAATCCAAGCAAGAAGCCCAAATATAAGTACTAACTCTACCTTCATTGTCATGTTACATTAACAGAATTTTCCAACAATGTAACTTTATGCTCCCTCACTGGGAAGAGGTAGGTTGAAATTGAAATTTGTGGGAAGGTCTGGGAATGATTTCAGTTTGAAAATTTCTGCAGACATTACTAGGGTTGCTCCTAAAGCCCATGTCACACTGCACCAACGGATGCAAAGAAGATGTAAAACGGACAAAAAAGCTTGCCATCCGTTGGAAAACGCGATGTACTCACTGCCACCATTTTGCTTCCTCTCTATCTGTCCAGCATCCGTCTATGGACATTTCATCCGCTCCAAAAGTTTTGAGCTTCTCAAAACTTTTGCGTAGAAAATGTATCCAATTCGTCCGTTCTGCATCTGCGACACATCTGCTTGGCATCCGTTCTGCATCCGTTACGCATCCACTATATCCGCTAGGCATCCGCTGCGCATCCGCGCAACTCACATCCGCGCAACTCGCATCCGCTTGGACGCAGGGAGGAAACGGAATGGACGCAGAACGGATGCAGAATGGATGCCTAGCAGAAACAATGCGTTTAAAATGGAAAAAACATTCGCAGAAGGGACCTATCTCGGATATTAAGGATGTCTACAGGATGCCTAGAGGATGCAAAGGGACACCTATACTGCCGATAAAAAGGGGGAGCAACTCACCTGCATCTCACTTTCAGACCAGCAGACCAGCTGTGCAGACCTCTGCAGCCTTCATCTGACTCTTCCTCTTCCACAGCATCCATTGATGTCCACCGTGGATTGTGACAAAGTCCTTTTGGCAGCCACCATCCTTCTGCAACAGTGTGAAGCCATGTACAGGCTCTCTGAAATCTACTATGGGAAGAAAAAGAGGCGGCCAAGAAGAGTCTGGCTCCGAAGATGGTTCGCCAAAAGAGCAGAGGATGGACCGTACAACAAGCTGATGATGGAGCTCAGGAACGAAGACCCTCGGGCATTCCAGAACTTCATGAGGATCCCTACAGGCATGTTTGACGAAGTTGTGCAGCGGCTGACACCCAGGTTGACCAAGCAGAGCACCAAATTCTGCCCCAGCCTGGAACCTGGGCTGAAGGTGGCACTCACTCTGTGCCACCTGGCCTCAGGGACCACCGACAGGAGCATGCAGTATGGCTGGAGGGTGCCACCCAACACCATCAGCATTGTGGTCAGAGAAGTGGTGCAGGCCATCATCGAAGAATACAAGGAGGAGCTCCTCCAGTGCTCCTCCACTGAAGAAGGATGGAAGAAAGTTGCAGAGCAGTGGTATCAG
>BLBF01000580.1:0-13763 GCA_015471245.1 Laticauda colubrina
TATATATATATATATATATATATATATAAATAAAATCAAATGCATGCTGGACAAAATAAATAAATAAAAATAAAATAAATGGATGGATGGATGGATGGATGGACGGATGGACAGACAAACAGACATAAAATCACCATCTTCATCTTTTAACGACCCCATAATCCCTTGCGGGTTGGAGTCTGGGCAACTGAATAGAACTAGCAAAGTGTTTAATGGCCAGATGCCCTTACTGTCGCCATAAATAGATATAAAATGATACCAAAGAAATAAAGGGAAGAAAAACTTTAGTTTTACAACATAACAATGAGCAGTTACTACATCAGTGATCTATTTTTTAAAAAAAGAAATCAGGACAGAATTTTGTCTCTGTGTGTGTGTTTTAATGAATAGTGTACAAAAGCAATAGCTTTTCTACTATGAATTTTTTTTTGCCTCAGACGCACTCTCCTTATCCAGGAAACCACAATGAAAATGGTGGCAACTGCAAAGCCAGGTGGTTGGCAGGAGGCATTCTTTCTTGGAAGGCCTTGTGTGGACTGACTTGGGTTTCGGATGACTCATATGAGCAGTCATCTTCACCCATGAAAAAATAATGGAAGTTAAATGGCTTGGCTACATGTTCAAAGAATTCTTATGTTGGTGATTCTCAAGTACTGATCACTTACACTGATCAAAGACACTCTTTTTCTTATGGAAATACAGTTCTTGCTAAAGCTGAGAGCAATCTTTTTCAGTCCCAAGAATAAGACTAATACTTCACCGCTGAGAATATCCAGATGCCTGATAACTTATTTTCTGCAAAAATATTTAACATGTCCTTTCAATTAGTCAAAGCAATATACAAACTCTTATCTAAGGCCAAAGTAAAATAATCCCCAGAGACATCACAGGTGCACATTCCTATACTACATTGCAAAAGATGATTTATTTACTATTTTTAAAAAGATGGGGGAACATCAGAAACAATTAAATACCTATTGGGTATTCTGGTTTCTTTGTTTCTTATTCTTAATTTCATAGTTAGATATTTTTGCATATTACTTTACATTAAATACAGAATATCAATGTGTCATAAAGTAAAAGAAGTTTGAAAAGCATATCAGTCCCAAGAAAGGCTAATATTAAAGAGTGGCACTAATAACCTTGCCAGCTCAGGAGGAGAAAAAAAGTGAAAAGAAGCTGGCAGAGTTTTTGATGCTTAGTAAGAATACTTTTAAAATAATTCTTAAACATTTTTTTTGTAATGATGCACAATGTGAAAAAAGTACTCACTCCTATCAATTTTGCTTTAAATATATTTAATTTCAGTGAAATATTTTAAGCAATGCAAGAGAAGAAGAAAAACTCAACTGTGCCTATTTTCAGTGCTCTGAATGTTTTTTTCTGCAGCTCTCTCCTGTCTCCCATTTCCCTTTTTCATTTTGAAAATAAACTTTATACTAAAATAAACCAATAAACTACATTTTGAAAATTACTTTATATTCCAATAATGAGGAATAAAGAAAACTAATTCATCCAAATATTTTCTGCTGTTTAATTGAAATCATAAAACTATAATACTGTGATCTTTTCTTCTTGGCTGTAATTCTTGTTTCTTCTATGATAGATAGCTAATTGCATTTCTCATTATAATAGAGTCTAAGAACAACCTGATATACATTCAAGAAAAGATAATTCTAGTGACCCTTACAATGATGTTAGAATGACTTTGCTGTAGCTGTAATTACTCGGAGAAAGCTCTCAAACATACACATGCATATACTGTAGCAAACTTCAACATTATTTTATCTCTTTGTCAAAAATTTTAAAAATATGTAAGAAATAAGAAAAAAAATTAAAGAATAATTTAATCTGTAAGGTCTCTGAATTTCAGTAAAATTTTGATTTAATTGATCATCATTTAACTGATTTCAGATGCAATGGACAAATCATCTGTCTGAATACAACCATGAAAAAATGGACAAGTCTCTTGCCTATGAAGAAATCCAGACCAGCCATTTAAATTTACTTTCAGTTGAATGAGATTTACATCGTTTGCATCTATTTATATCATTTCTGTACAGATGTCATAATTTGCCTGAGGTGAATTGCCTCAGAAAGCATACCTTTGTGTTTCACTCCTGATGAATGGTCCATTAAATCAAGGTGTTACTATACTATACTTTTCCATTCAATGTAAATGTCACTTTCCTTTCTCCAAGAAAAGAACAAAAATGAAACAAAAAGATCTACACAGAAGATCCTACACAGTAAGGCATTAAAACTTCAGAACAGAAAACAATATTTTAACTTCTTTACACGAACCTCTGTGGTTAAAAAAAAAGTATTAAAACATCTGCAACTTTTGTACAATGTTTAAAGTTTGGAAGCATGCTTTAGAAACAAGAGTAATATTTAAAAATTAAATAGCTAGATGCACAGGATTAGAGATTTTGAAGCAGTAAGAGACTCTATAGATGAATCCAGCAATAATCTTCTAGCCTAAAAAACATGGCATTGAATTTTAGCATGCACATCCTTTCCTAAACTTCTTAATTTTCCAAATGAATGCTTGGACTGATTCCAGAAAAATACTTTTTCCCTTTTCTTTTTGAAGTCTTTTAAAATATGCAAACATAATGCCTTAGTCTCTTTCCTTTTATGCTTATAAAAAGAAATTAAATGTTATCTTTTCTTTCATTTATGTGTACTCTGCCTTTGAACTCTAATGTATTACCTATCCTGAAGCATCTTTTACACACACAGCTAGTTGGCAGTGAGTGCCACAGCTGGCGGGAAGGGCAGTCCCATGACTTACAAGTGAGTAAAGCCTACCTCTTCCTGCCCCATCAAAGTCACCATAAAAAAAACATGAAACAAAACTCTAGCTCTTTTTGCCTGATGTGATTTAATGTACAGGTCACATACCTCTTAATCAATTTGGCAGCCAATGAAGAGACTGATTTAGGTACTGTGGAGAAGCTTTAAAATGGCCGTGTGGGGAGAACCTTAGCCTATTAATAGAAGACACTACAGCAATTCGTTTAGGGACACTCAAGTTGCAACGGCACTGAAAAAAATGATTTATGACCATTTTTCACACTTACAACTGTCACAGCATCTCTATGGTCATGTGATCAAAATTCAAATGCTTGGAACTGACTCATATTTATAACAGTTGCTGCATCTGCAGCATCCTGGGGTCATGTGATCTACCTTTTGAGACCTTCTGTCAAGCAAATTCAACTGGGAAGCCACATTCACTTAACAATTGTGTTGCTAACTTAGCAACTGCAGTGATTCATTTAACAACTATGGCAGGAAAGGTCATAAAATGGGGCAAAACACACTTAACAAATGTCTCACTTAACAATGGATATTTTGGGTTCAATTGTGGTCATAAATCAAGATTATTGGTATAAAGGTGGGAGTCAGTAAATCTGGTTAATTCCCAAAATACAGAGATCTAATCTGGTAACCAAATGCGTATCAACTGCAAGAAAAAGAAAAACCATTTATAAGGACCATTTATAAATTAAATATTATAGAAATGTGTACATTTCTGTTTATTTTTTACTCTGTTTTTTTTAAGTTTTTATTTTTAACCTGTGATGAAATTGATCAAAATTAAATTGGAAAGCTAGGAAGAAAAGCGGGTATAAAAAAATACATCAAAAGGAATAAAAAAAAAACTGGCTCTTTATTCATTGATTCTGCAAAACATTATGCGAAATCTTGTTTTTTGTTAGAGCTGAGTACCCCTTACTTTTTAAGATTAGTTGCAACATCTAGTTTTAGTTGTAATGTCTAGACTATTTGATGATAGAAATTTGAGGTTTCAATATTGTGACAATAACCAGTTGCAAGACAATTGCTAGCAAGATGTGAATATTTGTTATTAAGTGCAAATTAATAAATGTTCCCAATCATATTTTTATACAATCTACTTTTATTTGTGTACTAGTGTGCTTTTGTTAACAAAGATGTGGATTATGTTGATTTAACATGGCCTCATTGACCCAGTCATAACACAATCCTTTGATGCATAAGACAACTTTTCAAGTTATCAAGTTTTTCATTATTTTGTTCTAAGTACAAATGTTAACTTCTAAATAATTTTACATTCATAACCTTTTATTGTACCATTTCTATTTTTCTTTTTTTTAAAAAAAATAGTTTTACTTTATTCTTATTACATTCCAGTTTCTTTCAGCAAAGTCTGGTTATTTTCATTTTTTATCCTTTTATACTTTTTCTCTCTCTTCTTCAATTTTGCAAAAAAGAAAAAAGCTAATGCAGTCTCCCCACCCCACCCGACCCCTGGTTAGGTCAGTAAGGTAAACGTTTTCTATAAAGGAGCTGAGACTTTATTATTGTACTGATTCTTCAAAAGCATTTGAACAAACGATTTACACAGAACCATATTTTTTCTAAAACCCTGTCGTATCAAGTTGGCTGTTCTATTTCATTTGCCTGCTACCGTGATACATTTTGCTATTTCTTTTCATCAAGCAGGGATATATAATGTATTTATGAGAAAACACAGGCAATAAGAAATGTACCTTTCCAGCTCAGCAATTTTCTTATCTTTGTCATTTTTTTCATTCTCTACTTCTTTGAGGATTTCTAAGAGCCTGTCCACCTCGGCTTGGGTTTTGCCACATTCCTCTCTATAGTAGGCAGCCTCTTTGTCGAGCTGCTTCAATCGATCAGCAAATTCAGGATTCTTCCGAGCTTCTTCCTCAGCCTCATGAGCCTGTTAAATTAAAAAATAAATCAATCAGTAGCTTCTTCCCTGAGTTTATAGTGCTATTCTGTGAGTTGGTGGCCTTTTCTTGCTATTGGGCAAAAACTATTTTCCTTCAATATCCCATTATTTGGAGCGGGGGAGCTGAAACCATAATTCTAAGTACTAGAAAAAAAAATTTCCTGGAAAATAACATTGAACAAGTTAACTTTAGTCTATACCTGATATGGTTTGATATAATAACTACTTTAAGCAAATCTTGAACAACTTAATATAAGTTATTTATTTCAGACAAGATGTGAATGCCTCAAACCAATAGTTTTACCCCCAAATCCCCCTTTTCCTTCCTTATTTTATTTCATTCTGCCAATACTTAACCTGAAACATAAGGAGAAAGAAGCCCCTCATGGAACAGCACAAATAAACGTACCTGGCAAACACATGCATGAGTGGCTGGTCAGTTCACAAACAAGAAAGAATGCAATGAACACAACAGAAAAGAAAAGTGCAAAGCCCAGTCTTGTTCCCATTAAAGCTAATGGCAAAACCTCATTAATGTCACTGAGAGCATGAATGGGCCAAAAGGGTTTAAAACATTACACTGAAATAATCACACACAGATGTAAACAAGAATGCACTGCAATGCTTAGCCTACCCCTTGTTTCCCATTATTCCTAATTGGCATCTTCAAAGAGCAGGCAGAGAGAAAACAAGTAGTTTAACTGCAGTGCACATTAAAGACACAATTCAGAGAACAGTTTTTCAATGTACACAAATACATTTTAAAGGTTTAAAGATACTCTGAAAGACTGCATATCCTGCTGCTAGCTAATAATACAGTACAGTAATAATACAGTACAAGTCTCGGTGTTGATTCTATTCCTGGCACATTTATTATTTCAGAAAATAAACTAGCAAGAAAACAGTGACAGGCTAAACGAAGCTTACATTTCAGATAAAAGATCACATTGATATCTACTTCTTGAAGGTTTACATGCTTTGCAGTGACTTTTTTTTCAGTTATGAACAACTTTTGAGTTTCAGGAAAAAATGAAGTAATGTACAAAAGTTATTAATGAATTAATGGTCAGGGTAGTTTATCTGCATGTAACATATTAGTCAAGCATGAGGATAATCAAGACAGGTTTAGTCTGAGTGGATCTCTTATTCTCAAAGAAACTTCTAGGGCCATTTCAAAAGTGGCGAGTTTCCTTACATAGACATATTTTTAAAATCTAAACAAATCATAAGTGCACCATTTATCCACAAAGAAATTGAGCTGTATGACATTTGTTGCCTATATTTAAACTTTTTAATATACAATATACTTTTTAAATGGAAAAGTTAGAAATACAAGGAATTTGCCATGATTGAAAAAGCTTAAGATTAAATACGAAGGGAATATTTTTCTCCATAAATCAAATATAACTTACACCATTTACAAAATACACAGTTGTCAAGTATTCCTGTGTGCTACCTCCATTCATTTCATTTTGTTAAAAACCAAAATAAATATGCCCTAATATTAAAATGTGAATTGTGACTTCTGAATTTGAATCTTGGATAGTCTAATAGAGAGTGCCTTAGAACTTGAAGGCTCATCTAACTAGAATTTCATCTAGAAATCCTAAAATTACAAATTCAATAATGCTATATCTATTATAGGGTAAACAGTAGAAAACAACATAAATTAATTTGTTATGGTATAATACAACTTGTGGGATATATCTCTCTACTTAGTGAAACAATAATTGAATAGAATTATGAAAGACTTGGTTGAAAGTTATTTGAGAATACAATGAATAAATCATGACACTTCTGCACCTTAATAATTCATGCTAGATTTGGGAGTATAATTTCAAGGGATCTTGAGGATATGGGATTAAAAATATATTTATGCTCTATGCTGAGTTGATTTAAAGAAGTCGTTACACTTGCCATTTGGCAAATAAAACAAAAGTATTATTTTTAGAATTTAGAAGATTTTTTTTTTAAATAGCTGAGTTTAGCAGGCATTGGCAAATGGTTGTTCTATTTCCTACACTTTCTACAGAGGGAAAAATGTGAAGGCTTATATGATCCATTTCAAATAACAAATAGATGTAGAATAACAAATATGAATGTTTGGTAGAAGAATGAACCACAACCTTTGGTGAATAATATTTTTGTTTGGTTTTTCCAGATAAACTTTCATAAGTAAAATCTTCATTCAATGCAATATTGAAAAGAAACAAGATGGAAACATGTTGTAGATTGTGGGGAGGATTTCAGGCAGGACAAATGCTGACCCCCTCCCCAAAAGTTTGTGATCTAAACAACTAATTTTCTGGCAACAGTGGCTGGTGTTTTCAGAGGAACCGTGGTCAACAATCTGCTATCTAGACCACATTCACTGAACTTTAAATCCCAACAGCACCCACTTATCGTTAATGTTAGAAATTTAATGATCTGCCAAGGCATTCAGGAGTAACAAAATCACCGTACTCTGTCTTTCCTATTTTCAGCAATCATCAGGATAACTGAGGCCATCTGCCTCAGTTACCTTTAGATGTCAAATCTGCATCTAAACCAATTTCAAAAGGTTCAGAATAACCCTTTCACTTTGAAAACTGCTGGACTTACAGCAAGATATAAATGTGATCAGAATTATCTGCAAAGAACAGTCAAAACATCAGGACATGGCTTTGATTACATACAAGTAGCCCTCGGTTAATGACCATACATTTACCTGCTGTTCCAAGACCATACATTTACCTGCTGTTCCCTTAAACAAGGGAATTTACACAGGTCCTTGGAATTGCGGTCACTGCAGTCACATAATCATGATTTAGGTGCTTGGCAATTGCCTCACAATTATGACACTTGCAGCATCCTTCTTCATTTATGTGATCAGCATTCCCTGCCAGCTTCCAACAAGCAAAGTCAATGGAGAAGCTTACATGGAGTTGCAAATGGTGGTCACATGATGTAACCATGTCTCTTTGCAAAAGAGTTCCCAGTCCCAATTACTGTCATTAACCAAGGAGTACCTGTAGCTGTGACCACCATGTTGACTTTTTTTAATTTCCCTCCTCTATAGACATTCCTAGTATGTGGGGGAAGGGCTGCTATGCAAAATGTGTTGAGCTCTTTGTTTGGGTTTTTGTACATTAGTTGCATCTAAGGTCTGGTTCATATTCTATATCCCCCATACTGCCCATCTCATGTATATGCTATAGATATCAGTGCTGTACACTGAAAACAAAAACAAAAAGGAGCATGGGAAGGCCTAATTATGAGTGTACTCCATATCTATCACATAGAACTAGAATGTTCATACTGAGTAAGTCACCAGGAAAAGTCACTCAAGATAACAAAAATAAGACTCCAGATAATCTATGGATAGGATAGCAGTATGTACAATAATTCTACTCTTAAAAATTTGTTTCTTATATTCTATTCAGCTTCATGGCATTAAAATATATTTTCTTAAATTCTAAAAAATTCTACAATGTATTAAGGATAGGAATCATACTAGTAACTAATATCAGGCATCTCATATTTGGTTGCTTGGAAATTCCAAGAGAGGAGATCATAACTTTCATCTTTTTTTATCCTTTTCATCCTTTATTATCCACTCATTCATATTCAAAGTCCATCCAAAAGATAAAGAAGTTACCTGCAGACCTCTTCATACTGTTTATTCAATTTCTATCTACTGATCTTTATTGTTGAATAGTACATACAGTAGACAAAGTTAAGGATTAAAATATCTCTACATTGAGAAAGGGCCACAAGATCTCTAACACTCCTAACAATCTTCTTCTCATTCTATATTCCTATGAACATTTCAGATCATAAAACATAATAATGATGTCCACCAATTATGTGGTTCACATTTAGTTGGTCTATATTGAAGACCCCTTCATTTTTTCTGCTTGAGAGCAGAAACCCAGATATACACCTGGGGTTCAATGAGTAAGCTTAAAGAACTATACAACTGCTCTAAGCATACTCAGGGGTAGGTACATAGTTGCTTCAGCCTTTCAGGTCTTCAAGGCCAAGCAACACTTAGGGTATATTTTAGGTCAACTGTTTCTGCTAGTCTTGATGGATTGCAGCAGTAACATAGTTTAGCTGTTTTGGGATCATATCCAGGATAAGCTTAAAAAAAAGGAGATCCATCTATTATTTATACAGTCATAATTACACTCACGCAATTTGATTGGCTCCAAATATTTATAGAAAGCTGAATGAATTATAAATTAACTTTTAAAAACTGCCAGAGTATGAGACTTATATTGTGTGGCATATCCATGTGACAGTTTATGAACTGTCGACTAGTTTTCATGCTTCTGCCTACCCACAGAGAGAGAGGGGACTGAATTTGGAAGGAAGGGTAGAGATACCTAATCAGGTTTTGTGGAGAAACCAGTCATATTATTTTTTCTTGTTATTCAAATTATTATACACAGCAAGATTACTTTATTGTAATGAATGTAAAAAGTGAAAAAGTATGCATTCTTTATTATCATGTTATATATACATCATTTATTCTTCCAACATCAATATATAAGCATAAGAAGAACAATACAAGTTTATTTAGAAGAGCCAAAATATGAGTATGATTAATAAATGAGACAGCAGAAAGATGCATGCAAGAAAATACCTTAGATCCTTCAAATTGGATTTAACAACACCATGCCATCAGAGATGGTTATATTCCAGTTATTAGTTAATTGCTTAATGGGATTGATTGGAAGCTATAATTTAGAACTGTCCTCAAAGCTGACTTTAAACATTGTTTGCTGCTTACCATTGTTTCTGAGAACATTTAGATGCACAGAATCCAATAAGGATAGTGTTCCTTAATAAAGAAAACAAAAACATTTTCTATCAAATACAGATAACTATAGGATGAAGTGAAAGTTTCAAAAATATGATCTTTTAGCAAAACATTAGAATCCACAAACTATTTAAGACAAAAATTATAACCAAATTAGGTTAGCAGGTCAGGGAATGGCTATTTTATTTGGTGTGTTTTCATAAAAGCAATTACTATAAACTGAAAAGCATTATGTAACTATTCTATCTTGTCTTCTTAAATGGAATTTCTCTGGCAAGCAAAAAGGCTGAGGCAATGGGATTCAAATAGTAGAAAATACCATTGGGATTGAACTTCGAATATATAGACCAGATGAAGTTTCACAAGAAGGCCCTTCTTCGTGATCCCACTAGATTGATCCTAACCACCAAGAGAGAAGACCCATCGCATTCCCTGCCTCCCTGCTCTGGTAGGACAGATAGATGTGATGCAAAAAGTGCATTAAATCTACCTGACCTACAAAACATTCAGATAACCTGGTCCCAAGCCATGTAGGACTTTGAAGTAAGAACCAGCACCTTGAATTTGATCTGGAAGCAAACTAGAAGCTAATGCAGGCCCTGTAGGACAAATGTGCACAGCTACACCAACACACAATCATACAGGCCACTGCATTTTGGACCAATTGAAGGTTGGAAAGCAGAGGGAAGTATGAGGGAGATATTGGGCACACAAAAACACAGATCCTGACTATGTAGGGCTCTTATCCACCAACACAATCAATGATCTAAAGATACTTTCCAGGGTCACAGAATATATAAGGCTTTCTCCTTTTATTACTTTTCAAAGAAACATAAATGCTTACTATAAATCCACCAAAAATCAAATATGTTCTTTAATATTTTCAAGTGCCTCCAAATGTTATCTTTCAGAAAATTAGCTTGTTTGTTTACTAAAAGACAAGAAGCATCACAATAATAAAGAGAATTATAGTTGTCCAGAAGCAATAATAAAAACCATTCTCCTCACACAACACAGTATCCAAAGGGGCTTAATAACTAATAAGGCCTTAGGGAAGATGCAGGTTTTCAAGGCTCATTTAAAGTGCAGAAGAGCAGTCTAACTTCTTGTACTTATTCAACTTAAAGACATTGTCCAACTGCAATCAACTCTAGGTCACTCACAGTTGAAATATCTGAGGGAATGTTGTTCCAGAGGGCAGGTGCTATGCTAGAGAAGACACGCTTTATGGGTCTTACTAGAGGATATTGTTTAATTGATGGGAACTGGAAAACTCTGCTTGATCATATAGGATGGGCAGAAACCTTGGAAGACACACAGTTCCTCAGATATTTAGGCATGATTCTATGTAGGCTTTATAACCAGCAAATTCAATTGCATGAAGAAGTCTGCTGTTATTATTAAGAAAAACAATCCAGTGCAACTTGTTGTTCAGAGATGTTATATGGATATTATGACACCTGCCCATAACTGTTCACATGACTACATTCTGGGCTAAGAGCAATTTCTCAGTAATATTTGAGAAAATCCCATATAAACCGCACTGCAACAGTTCATGTATAAGGTTTCCAGAATAGTTAACAGAATCTCGTTGTAGAACTGATGTTTCAAATCACTGGTTAGGAAATTATTGAAAAGACAGCATAATGCTCTGAAAAAAAAATTCTCCATTTTAAGTAAAATTATTTTGCCTTGAGGTAGGATGTTGGACTTGATTACTTCTGGATTATATCATTTCAAAACAGTATATTGTAATCACTTGTGGAAATCTGAAAAGTTGCATAAAGTTACGAATATCCTGACTAAGAACTTGTCTAAAAGCAATGTACGTGATTAGTCATCTCATTGCTCACCTTCTGCTATGGCAGCTTCCTGAGCCAAACTACACTTTATTTAGCCATAGAACTGCTTGTGGAAAATGTCAAATTCTGGTTTTACACTCAGAAAATCAAATAGTGGCATGCAGCCTCTCAGCTGGTAGCAGCTCACTCGTGTCTATGTTACATTGAACTTTGTTTCATAGCGATACTAAGCCAATATAATCAGTGGTGAGATTCAAATTTTTTTACTACTGGTTCTGTGGCTTGGTGGGCGTGACAGAGGAAGGATACTGTAAAATCTCCAGAGGTGGATTTGTGGGTTCCCTGAACTACTCAAAATTTCTGCCTCCGGTTCTCCAGAACTGCTCAGAACCTGCTGAATACCACCTCTGAGTATAATTGAATTTAAATCAGTATAGTATTTTTGAAAGGATTTAAAGCAAAATAGGAGGGTGAGGAACTGTGAACAGTTTCTAAAATATAAGAATAAACTTTGTTGTCACCTCTTCCCATCACCCACTACACACAGGATCTCTAAAGGGAACCTTGTATGTTGTTCAAACAATCTTTCAGATTCTTAAGGGGATATTTATGTATTTATGCTCTGAGTCACATTAGGATTTTTTGTCAGAAACAGAAGGCAAGATGAACCTCACTAAATGCCTTTCTATAAGCCATATATAACATACCTTTTTATACTGGGGTCATGTGTATGATACACTTTCATTCACTTTCATAGTAGCTCCAGATAGATTTCATATTTTAGGTAAGATGATGGAAAACTTTTAAAAATAAAATGGGCCTTAGAATGCTTCAGATGAAGAGTAATTTTAAGCCTTGTTGTTTACAAACATCCCAGTTCAGAGAGTAGTCCTAGATGAAAAATGACCTCATGTCTATCTTTTGGGGGCAACCACACCCATTTGCCATTCATCAAAGTTTATCTTGCTAAAAATCCGCTTTCTGTTGAAAAAAAAATCACACTTCATTGATAATTTATCTCCAGCTTAAGTCTGGAACGTTTGAAGTGACTAAAAACAGCTGACCCACCCAATCAGCATAGATTAATAAGAATAATTCCAGGTTTTATATGAACTTAATCCTACACATTTAATATAATTACAGGGTAGATTTGAATAAGGGAATGTTTGCAAGAACCTCTTATTTATTCACTCAATGTTTTTATTACAACAGTAGAATTTGCTCTTGTGTTAAGAGGGAGTATAATACCTCTGTTTATTAAACATTTTCTACAACTTGCTTAGAGACATGTACTACCTTCAGACTGGAATTACAAAACTTTAATAAACATAATTTTATAACATAGGAGACTAACGCTGATTGATTCATGATGTATGTTCTCCTCTCTCCGAATAATTGAAGCATGGTCTATGCAATGTATTCGGCTCAAATAACTAGACCTCCACTAGACCTAAAGCTAACTACTTTATTATGTACTGCTTATACTACAGGAATCTCCCCAATCTGGTAGCCCATTCCTGGGAATAGTTTGATGAGTTTCCAAAAAACTTAATGGGATGTTGGCCCTAGCCTTTTGTGGTTGCTAAGTGACTCCAAATTAGCTCTGTGTTTTATTCCTCCTCTCTGCCACCGCTCCTTTCTGGGTGCTTCCCAAAACATTGGAATAGGACAAATAGCCACATACTGAGGCCGACCATGGCTAACTTGCTATAGGAAGATTTAATAATTCTATTTAATTATTTAAAATAAACAAAAATGTTTTAATTTTTGCTATTCACATTTTATTGTGTCTCTCCTTTTGCATCCTTTCTTTAATGATTCTATTCCACTATTTCTTTGATATTAGTATAACTTTTGTCCAGCAGCGAGTTGTCCTGCAACTAGTTGTCTATGGCAAGTTAGCCATGGTGAATTGTCATAGATCTTCCCAACATCTATCACAATAACATTAATAAGGCATTAATAAGAAGACAGACAATTCATCAGTTGGGTTTTTTTTAAGTTGCTGAATACATATATGTAAAACTTAAATGTCTAAAGAGAAACAAGATGGCATTTCTTTGGTTGAAATAGCCACTGTTATTTCATTCTCTCAACTACGTGCACTTCAGCAAAAGTCTTGCTGGCATGCTTATACTTGTGTTTTAAAAGAGTTCTGAAAGATTGTAAGGTTCTGAAGAAACATTGTGCCCGCTGCAGTAATGAGAGCTCTTTCAGACCACACCTGCTTATGTGGAATAGATCCAATCATTATCCCCTTTCTTATGTAATTTTTATAGAGATGCACATGTACATTTTACAACCCAATGCTGGCAAAATGCTTTGATAGATGCAAGCAAAGGTATTTAATACAAATAAAAGCAAAGTTATCAGAGAAACAGTAAGTTTCTGACTTCTGCCATAAATCAGG
>BLBF01000707.1:0-14074 GCA_015471245.1 Laticauda colubrina
ATATACATATACATATACATATACATATACATATACATATACATATATAAATATAAATAAAATTTTAAAGCTCTTTATATATGGTATAAAACAGCAGACTCTGCATTATAGTAGGAATGCCAGGAAGAAGATATATAAAACAGCTTTATATAGTTTGAACCCTCAATGTTTTTACTAAATTTTGTTTTCAATAAAGAAGTATAAGAAAGTCTCTCAATTTGAATGCATTTTGAACTATAGCAAACAAATACTTCTATTCAATAATACTAAAAAGAATACTGAAGATTATCCTAAATGCTATTGATAATACAGATAGTTATCAGTCAAAATATTCAGAGGCATAATGCATCTTATTTTTAGAACAATAATGAAAACTTCCTCAGTTTATCCAAAATAACAAAATTAGAACAGCAACCTGCACACACCTTTGCTTTTATGAGATATCCCTATAAGACAGTCAATTATTTTTAATCACTCCTAACCAAAAGCCATATATAGACTACTGGGACATAATCTATAAATTTTGCAGGACATTTAAATGTTGTAGACAGAACATTTATAATGTTATGAAATCCTTTTCATTCTCTTACAATGGCTCCCGAAAGCCAATGGAAGAGTACTTGTTCATTACATGTTGCATGCTAGAAGAAGTGAAAAAAAGCATAACATATTCATATGTACAAACAACATTTGAAAAAGGTCTATCAAATAAAGATTTAAGGAGTATACCTCTTTAACTTGGATCAAAAATGAAAAAAATAATATTGTGCTCTTTTACATTTTATTGTATGTATGATGAGCTTCCAGTCAATGATAGAACTGGATGTGTTGTACACCACTTTAGATTCAAAGGCAAAAGGGGGCTTCAGATTGCATGGCAATATCTATCTGCTACTCCTAAAACCAACTGTATCTTTATCTGAGAAATTGGTATGTCATCTGTGCATATTAAAAATATGCTGACTCTGTAAACTGCTTAGAAGGGCTGTCAAGCAGGATATAAGTCCAAGTGCTATTGCTATTATTCATCTGAACATCTGATAAACTTATCTATTCAACCAATAAAAGCATGAAAAATTCAGATAAACACCTATTATTATTATTAATAATAATCATGATGATGATAATAATAATAATAATAATTTTTGTCTTTCTTATCTGCAGCTATTAAGTCTGGAGTGTAATGTGGCAGGTGCTTTTCTGTCTGGATTCTGAAGTTCCAGAGCAATTTAACTTTTTCATTTTCTTTTTGTATTTTATGGTCCCACCAGTTGTTGCTTATAGACAAATGATATTTCTTGCAGATCTTCCAATGCACCATTGTTTCTACTTTGTCATGCTGCTGCTTGTAGTCAGTTTGTGCAGTCTTCTTGTAGAAGCTTACCAAGCGGTTCACTGTTTCTTCCGCTTCTATGCATAGGCAGCACTTACTGTCTGTTCCTGTCTTCTCAATTCTGGCTTTGTATATATTTGTCCCTAAGGCTTGGTCTTGCACAGCCAGAATTAATCTCTCAGTCTCTTTCTTTAACTTTCCTGCTCTTAGCCATTGCCAGGTTATTATCTGCTTTACCTGTTATTTTTTTAATGTAGAACAACTATGGCAAAAGCAAGCAAGGGTAGTATCAATAGTAACAGGTGTCTTGGGTACAGTCCTAAAACAACTGGAGCACCACCTGAATACCATAGGCATTGACAAATTTGCCATGAGTCAATTGCAGAAGGCAGATTACTTGGAACAGCTTCCATCCTGCGGCGAGATCTGAAATACCATCAAACATCCAAATTTGCTTATCCCAGGTCCTTGATAATGATTCGATACGAAGACAAAAATGCCAAACCCAGTCTGAACATCTGGCTGACTGTGCAATGAATAATAATATTTTCAATTTCTAATTCTTTATTTCAAAATAAAAATAGTTGATACTTTACAACTACAATAAAGATGTATAATGCTTTCCTCAATGTTCTTTATTACTGAAATGGTTGACAATTATTTTTTTCTCTTAACCTATTATAAAAAGAGATAATTATAAGTCAATGATACATACCTGACCAATGCCCTGTAGTACTTCCTGATCTATCAGTACATGTTTCACTCACTGGCCGAAAAACAGTCTCCCAGCCTCCAGTTGCATATCGCCAGTTCTGAGATTCCAAAATCAGTGTCCTTTCAGTGCCATATGCTATCATGAAACAATAGACCACGTGATGAAGTTGACAGCCATAACCACATCCTTTATTGATATTGCATACTAGTTTCTTGGCTTTGCTACAATCCTTGGGATTCTATGAAGAATAAAAGGAAAATAAAAAATACATATGGACTGGAATTTTTTTTTTGAAATAAATATGAGCAAAAAATTAACAGATACCATATATTTGCCTGGAAAATTCCACTGTTAGTTTTTTTAAAAAAAATAATGCTATTTATTTTCCCTCTGAATTTATTGCTCTGTTACATGATAACAAAGAAAAAAAAGTGCTTTAGAACTTATTTTGTCCCTGCACTGAGGTTGTCTAAAAGACATACAGTTATGTTTAACTTTAATAGATTGCAATGCCATTTTGCCCTTGGAATAAATACAGATATTAATAATGTTATCTTAAAATCTCTTTATTTATTCCAATCTCTTTTTAAAATATCATTTCACAGGAAGCCTTGACATCTGTTATGTGTTTGCTTTAGGATATTTTATTCATTTATTATTATTAAATTTATATGTTCCTTAAATACGAAGGTTCTTAGGATAATCTTTATCTGTGTTCACCTCCAATTCTTATGATGTATTTATAAATTATTAAAAAACAAAAACTGGAGATATGAATATGCTAGGAATAAAATGCTTTGTTACCAATTAAATTATCTGAATTCATCTAAAATGTAAGTGGTTCCTGAATTGTTTGAGATTTACAGAAAAAATGTGAAAAAGGTCATTTAACCTGGGAAAATCACTGAAAATCTAAGACAAATACCAGCACTATTTTATAAACATTCACATGAATGCTAAATACTCAGAAATAATTAAATGAAGCTTTCTTTAGTACTAGGAATTCCAGAACCTTACCAAGGAATGAATAAATTCCATGATGTAATCAAATGTAATCAAACATGGAATATCTGATAATAGTGCTCTGCAGTGTTTTCGGTACAATTAAAAAAAAGTATTTCTGAGCATGTAGAAACCTGAAACAAGCCCCTCTTTGCAAACCTTTAAAGCAAATGCATTTTTTCAAACAGTTTTCTGTTGCAGTCATGCTATTCATTAAAATGTTTGGCTGATTTAGGGTAACACAGGTAGATGCTACCTCTAAAAACATCTCCCTGAAACTGAATCCAAAGCACTGCACAATGCTACTTGATGAAATAATATACTCTTTGTCAATAAAGAATAAGTAAGAACTTGTTCTCTTCTACAAAATTTGATATTTGGTTAAAAGACACTCATTTTTTGGTTTCGAGTCATGTTTATTCATTCATAAACAATTTTGTATGCACAAATTTCTAGAGTTGCTTCAGAACTTTATAAAATGAAACTTTTTTAGATTAAGTAATAATAGAACAAAGGCTTGAGGAATCAGATGGGTTGTTGGTTCTTACATGATACAACCTAGCATCCAGGATTGGGTTATCAGTCGCTGCTTGCTGATTGGACTGGGTCTGTCATATCTTTGAGGAACTCCCTGTTGCTAAGGGTGCCCCAGAAATTGGCGAAGGAATAGTGACAGACTGACATGTTTTCTAGCTGTAATAACGTGCTCCACTGGATTCAGAATGGGTGGGTCTGGATGTTATCTCCACCCAAAGAGAAAGGTCATATCAAGTAAGAACCAATGACCCTTCTTCATTGTGGTGGAGATAGCATCCAGGACTGAGTCATACCAAAGCTGGCTGTCCTACAGGTGGGCCTACTGTGGTCCAAATCCCCTAGAGAGGGTGGACCTTTTGAAAAACTCTCCATTCAAAGCTGCCTCCACAGATGCAAAAGAGTCCAGCTTATAGTGTTTGATGAATGGAGAAGGTGATGCCCAGGTTGCTGCCCTGCAAACCTCCTTGAGAGAGGCCTGAGTGGCCCATGCCGCCACCTTGGCCGCACTTCTCATCAAATGGGCATCCTTGGAGGAACTGCAAGATCTTGGGATTAGTAGGCTTTGATATACATAGTCTTATCCATCTCCCCACAGTTGTTGGAATAACTTTGCAACCCATAGCAGAAGGTTAGAAAGAATTAAAGAGGGATTCAGACCTCCGGAAGGGAGAGGTTCGCTTAACATAAATACACACAGCCCTTCAAACGTCTAGAGTGTGCCATCTTTTCTCTAAAGAGTGTACAGGATGCAAACAAAATCAGGCAAGATTAGTTCCTGGGCTCTGTGGAACCAAGAGTTCACCTTTGGCACGAATGAAGTGTCTAGTCTTAACACAACTCGGTGTGAAAGACACAAAGGTCCTTCCTGAACAATAAGGCAGCCAAGCCCGAAATCCTTCTGGCAGAAGTCACTGCTACTAGGAAGACCACCTTGCAAGACAAAAATTGCAGGGAAGTAGATCTCAGTGGTTCAAATGGGGCCTCAGTCAGTGACTGCAGTACTTTAGAGACGTCCCATGTCAGATAGCGATGAACCACTGGAGGCCTCAGGTTTGTAGCCCCCTTCAAAAACCGTGGACTGTGGGATGCTAGATAGGGATTCTGCTCCCCCTAAGGAGAGCACAGAAGACAAGGTTGCCACCTGCCTCCACAACATGTTGGGTGATAAGCCCTTGTCAAGGCCATCTTGAAGAAAGTCCAGTACCTGGGCGACCGAGGTCTCTGTGGAGTCCCTCTCAGATCTAGAGCACCATTCGCAGAAAGACTTCCAGATTGCATCATAGATGCAATTGGTGAAGGGTCTCCTAGGGGCTTGAATAGTTTGTATCGCCTTGGAGAAGTAATGGTCCTGGATCAGAGATCCCTGCTCAATCTCCAAATGGTCAATTGAAGCCACTGGGGTTCCAGATGTAAAACTGGTCCCTGACTGAGAGACACTCTGTCTACCTCCAAGCGTGGGACACAGATAGGTTTACTAAGTCTGCAAACCAGGGCCTACTGAGCCAATGAGGAGCCATAAGTATGAGTTCTGCTCTTTCCCAAAAATGTTTCTGAATCACCCTTGGGATCAGGGGCAGAGGAGGAAAGGCATAGAGAAACTCCCTCAGCCAAGGACTGCGTAAGGCGTCTGTCCCCTCCACCCCCGGAATCGCAAACCTAAAGTAGAATCTCGGAAGTTGCGTGTTGTCCTGAGAGGCGAAGAGATCTACTCCTGGCAGCCTGAAGAGCTCCGACAGGTCCTGAAACAAAGTGGGGTGCAAGCGCCACTCTGCCTGATCTATGGTGGCTTTGCAAAGCCAGTCAGCCTAAAAACTGGTCACGCCTGCAATGTGCTCAGCTCTGAGTGATACCTGGTCCCTCTCTGCCCATAGACAGAGATGTTCTGCTTCCAGCATCAGTGGCCTTGAATGTGTTCCCCCTTGGTGGTTTATATGTGCCTTGGTTGACACATTGTCAGTTAAGACCAGGATGTCCCTATCTGAGACTGTGTTTTCTAATTGCCTCAGGGCCAGATGGACCGCCCTAAGTTCTAGCCAATTAATATTGTGGCTCAAATCTGGAACCACTGTCCCTGGGACCACTGTCCCTGGACCATCCTGGATTGGAGATGGGCTCCCCAGCCATAAAGGCTGGCATCCGTGGTCAGCACCAGCCTGTCAGGGTCCTTGAATAAGAACACTAAGGAAAGGGCCTCAAATGACCACCATCGCAAGGACTTAATGACTTGTGGAGTTAGTCTGACCAGTCCTCTGATAAGGAAAAAGAAACCACTGGAGTGACCTGGCATGCAATCTAGCCCAGGGTACTATATTAATGCACAATATTATCTTACTCAGGAGTTTAGAAAGTGTAGCCAGGGCTACCCTGTTCTTAGATTTTACTTGCTCAATTAACTCCCTGATACTCTCCTAACGCTCCTAGGGCAAGGACACCCTGCAGGAAATGGTATCTATTACAGCTCCCAGATGGAGCAAACTATTGGTGGGAATGAAGTGACTCTTGGCCTCATTGACAGAGAAGCCAAGCTCCTGGAGCACCTGAATGGTGAGTTCCAAATCCTCTGCTGATGGGGAGGATGACTGGACCAGTATATCAACCAGATAGCACTGGACTCTGACTGGAATGGACCTAAGGTGGGCTGCCAGGGCTGCCAATAGCTTCATAAATGTTCTGGGAGCAAATGAAAGCCAAAAGAGCAAAGCCCTGTCCTGAAGATGCCTCCCATTATAGCAGAACCTGAGGAATTGTCTGTGGGCCAAAAGAATGGAAACATGAAAGTAGGCCTCAGTTAAATCTATGGAGGTAAGGAAATCCACCTCCCTAATTCCCTCCAGAATAGACTGGAGAGAGTGCATCTTAAACCACTTGTATTTTACCCGGCGGTTAAGATGCTTCAAATCCAGAATTGCCCTCCATTCCCCACAGGCCTTTGGGTTTACAAACAAGATGGAATAAAATCCCATACTCTGTTGGTCCTCGGGCACCAGCTGAATACCCTGGATCTCCAGCAGGTGCTGAATAGCTGTTTCCACGAGGACCTTTCTCTCTGTGTTTTTAGAAACAGGACAACGAATGAAAAATCTTGGGGGTAGAGAGGAACTCTAGAGAAAGGCCTGATCCAGGACCGATGAGTCTGTGGTTACTTCCTCCCAATACCTGGCAAACAATGGGAGGGTTGACATCAGATTTATCTAGGGTGTCGGACAGGACGACCCCCAGCCCCTCAAAAGGATTGCTTGTTGTTAAGCGGGTGATTTCTACCTGTCCTGTCCTGTCCTGAGGTTGATCCTACCTGAGGATGAAAGGGCTCTGGGGTTTAGAAACCCCCCTTCCTCCAGCTTCGGGTGTCCTATAATAGGGATGTCTGAAATAAAGCATCGATTGGAAGTCATCCCTTCTGGATCTGGAAGGTAAGATCTTCCCCTTGGCTTTGGAGTCCACCAGCATCTTGTCCAGGGCTTCTCTAAATAATTTTTCTCTCTTAAAGGGGGCAGTGGCCAACCTCCACTCATGTCACATTGCCTGAGCCAGAGCGGGCGGCAAGAGGCTATAGCCGATCCTATCACCTTAGAGGCAAATCTGGCTGCACTGAGGGTGGCATCAGCTGAGAACTCCACAGCTGCTAGGAGCTTATTTATATGCTGGTATGACCTGAAATCCTTAAGTGGAATTCTCTCTTGCAGTTCTTGTAGCCAGATGAGAGATGCCCTGTTGAAAAAGGATGCAGCTATGGAGGCCTTCACCACCCATGCTGCTGACTGATGCGTTCTCTGTCACATTTGTTTGGCCTTCTTGTCCTCTGCCTTTAACAAGTCCTCAGGCTCCCCAGGAATGTCAGAGTTGGATTGTAGGGCCGCTACTGGGGCATCCACAGTGGGCACTTCCAGGGCTTTAGAGAGATCATCTCCCACATTGAACATCCTTCTGTCCAGGTAGGAAGGCCTTGGACCCAACCCAAGAGAAGACCACTGCCTTTGAATGACTGAACATTTTTGGTGCAGGGATTATCATCTGCCGCTATGGCCTTTTCCAAAAGCAATGGGTCATTGGGGTCTTCAGAAGGATCTGTTGGCTACTGAGCCACAGGAGCCATGCCTTGTTCTGTGGCATTTTTTGCCTTAAAGAGGAGCAACTTGAAAATATGGCAGGCTGGAAAAGGCCTAAAATTACAGTTTGATCAGAATCAAAGTCCTCATCATCAGAATAATTTCTATCCATCAGCTGCCACATGTCAGATGGGTTGGAATGAGTACTCCCAGCAGGAGCATAAGAAGCGAACCCTGAATGGAGAGATCATTCTCATAATGAGAACTTTGTCTCCTGCTATGCTTTGAGGAGGAAAATGAAGCCTCAGAAGGTGATCGCTTGGTTTGTTTTAAGACAGCTGATACACCCTGCTTCACTGCCTCAGCTAACAGAGCCTGCATGTTAAATTGGAATTCAGGCTCTTGTCCCATTGCAGGATGAAGTCCTGCTGATGTGGGAGTAAAGGTAGCCTCAGAGGCCACTCTGGTTCTATGGGCAGTTGCCTGTTGCTGGGCAGATAGAAAAGGAACTTCTAACTTCAGAGCCTTCAATGGAATCTTGCATCAGATCCTGCTCTTCAGCTCAGTGGCCACTTCTGATAAAACACTCCTGTCAGATTGAAGAGACTTGGCTCCTCCATGTAATGGTCTCTTCTCGTTTTGGTAGGAATCTGTCATGGATCTGTTTGGTACAATTTCTGAGCTCTTTTGGGACACTTTTTGTCCCTTAGCCCACAGTCTGTCTAGTGCTTTATCCCTGCGGCGTTCATCCTGCTCAGCTGCCTTGGAGCTCTTTCAAGCCCCTGCAACTCTATCCCTTGGCTTGGGGCTTGCAGAGGAGGCTGAAATATTTGGGGCTGCAGGACTGAGAGAGAGTGATAGCCTACGAGCCGTCTCCTCCACTCTCCTGTTCGCGCGGCCAGCGTGTTGGGTGGAATCCACCATCTTAACCGATGCTCAATCTTGCTCAGGAATTGTTGCCCTGTGGTTCTAAGGATGTGGAGAAAACTCCCACAGGACACTTACCGTGGAGAAGATCTGGCTGTTAATTGTGATCTTTATCTACAGTTGGTCTTTGGCCCCGTTTAAAGTGCTGCCACAGTAATTGCAGGCTCCTAAGGTGACCGTTTGAAGCCGCCAAAAGCCCTCCCAAGTCAAACAAGGGGAACAGTGTGGATGTTTAGTCTAACACACCTCTGTGAAATACTCACAATCAGTACAGATCAGCCCTCAGCTGATCCATTGTCAGATGGTCTGGGCCGAAGCCCTGACAGATCTTTGTTCCGTTTTGACAGCCGCCTAAGTAGTAGACCAGTCCGGCTGTCAAGGAAATAGCATACAGGATTGTTTTTTGACTAATTTAGACCTCATGTTCTATAGATTTGAGATTTTGTAGGAGCAAAAAAATACATGTTGTCCAGCTAGCTGATTGAGTCAATTTCTGGGGCACCCTTTGAAACGGGAGTGATCTGATAGACTCAGTCCAATCAGCAAGCAGCGACTGATAACCCAATCCTGGATGCTATCTCTACCACAATGGAGAATAATATATTGATTTTTATTATCTAAAGGACTGGAAATGCAAAAAAATGAGTACCCTTTAACCAAATATCAGATTCTATCCAATACAGAATTGGGCTTCTAGTCACACAATGGGCACTTCTCCTTTCTCTTCCCTCATTACATTTATACCCTGACACTTCTCTGATGAGTCCCCCAAAACTTTTGAGCTGATTGGACACAGGAGGAAGTAGGAACAGGGAAAGTTATTTCACTAATAAAGTATATTATTTTATTTACTGAATGGAGTTCCTCTTTCTAAATACAAGTTTTGAATATATTATTATATTGTCCTATACATATAATCCTTGACTTACAAAAGTTCATTTAGTAACCAAAGTAATTACGGTACTGAAAAAAGTGATGATTGCTTTTCAGTTATGATCTTTGCAGCATCCCCATGATCATGTGATCAAAATTCAGATGTTTCATACTTATGACCATTGCAATATCCCATGGTCATATGGTCACATCTCAATAGGAATGTCAGGTTCACTTAACAACCATGTTACTAATTTAAAAACCACAGTGATTCACTTAACTGTGACAAGAAAAATCATAAAATGGGGCAAAACTCACTAAACAAATTTTTCACTTAGCAACATAAATTTTGGGCTCAATTGTGGTCATAGGTCAAGGACCACCTATATAGTCTTTCCCCAGAATTGTTACCTGCAGATAAGTTATTCTCCTCTGCACTAGCTCTGTCAAATCTTTGGCTTCTTTTTCTCGCCAAGCACCTGCTCCATCAGTTTGACTGAGATAGAACAGATCCGTCATTATTGACCTGTTAAAAAAAGAAACTCAAAATCAACCTTTGAGATTATAAAAAAAATGGTAACAAAGTAAAAGCATTTCTTGCCAAACTATCCAAAAGCTGTATCTTAACACAAGAGTAAAAATATTTACTCCTTTATTGCTATAATGTCACAATTACATTTAAGAAGCAATATTACAATTGATGGGAATTCTTTTTTCTTTTATACAATCACATTCCCACATGATTTAATTTTTCTTTCTAACCATTTCAAAGAATATTTATACTGAATAGACAGATTGATGAAATGAATCATTAGCAACAATACAAAATATGCACATTTCACATACTCAGAAAATAATCAGAAACCTGTAAAGTAAGAAAAATAACAGGAAAATGGTAAAATAATGTCTATATTGTATATGTACTCAGGTTCTTGCATAAGGTTATCTTTAGTTTTAATTAATTCATGTTCTAGGACAGAACTACCCAACCCCTGGGTTGCAGCCAATACTAATCCCTGGCCTGCTATTCTAGGATATTAATATTCTATGATCATAGCTACTATGGCATTGTTTTGTGAATAGGTGACTATCTATCCTGACTAGTGAGGTCAGGAAACAGACATTACAAGGATGACAAGAATGCTACTTCATTGTTGTGAATAACAAAATATTAAAATCCTTCCAGAATTTTCTTCTGTCCCTTCATACCAAGCAGATCAAGTTAGGGTTCAGTATTTTGATGGTTTTGCCTCAAATTCATGCTTTTCCCATTTGGAGGACTGGAGTGGTCTTTAATTTTCTTTCTTTCTGCATTCTGCAATTAAGGTTCCCACAGTCCTCTAAAATGGAAGTCAAGAGTCCCACAATAGGCGCTATAATTCCAGAGAAAGCCATTAATCAAAACACACTGGGAACTTCTGGTTTTTAGAATCAATTCCCAAATAAGCAGAATTATATCTTTTATAACTTCTACTAACATTTAATAATTTAATAAACTCTTTTAATAATTTAATAAGTGACCAGTATCTTAAATTAAAAACTGAAATGTCAAAGGACTAAGAAAGTATCAGCCTCGAGTCACAGTAGATCAAGATCCCACTAATGTTTATTATACAGGTAGTCCTCGACTTTCAATTATTCATTTAGTGACTGTTCAAGGTTATAATGGCCTTGAGAAAAGTGACTTATGATTGTTTTTTCACACTTATGATCTCTGTAGCATCCCCATGGTCACATGATCAAAATTTTGAGGCTTGGCAACTGGCTCATATTTATGCCAGTTGCAGTGTCCCAAGATCATGTGGTCATTTTTTGCGACCTTCTGACAAGCAAAGTCGATGGAGAAGCCAGATTCACTTTACAACTGTGTTACTAACTTAACAACTGCAGTGACTCATTTAACAACTGCAGTAATTCACTTAACAACTGTCTCACTTAGGAGTGGAAACTTTCGGCTCAATGGTAGTTTTAAGTGGAGGACTACTTGCATTTATACGCCTCCTCTCCTTGAATAGTTCTGGGTAGTTTATCAAGTGTATTACATACATATAGGACAACCTTTAAAAGTAAGATATCAATTCAAAGGAAGAGGAGGAAAAGGAGAATAGATATAAAACACAAAACATAAACCAGAGCTATTAAAATGTTTATTTTTATTTTCTTTCTTTATTTTATTTTATAAAAATAATTATTAGACAACAGGTATAAGTATACTGCTCAAAAGAATAAAGGGAACACTTAACACAATGTAACTCCAAGTCAGTCACACTTCTGTGAAATCAAACTGTCCACTTAGGTAGAAACACTGATTGACAATCAATTTCACATGCTGTTGTGCAAATGGAATAGACAACAGGTGGAAAGCAGAGGCAGTTAGCAAGACATCCCCAAAAAAGGAGTGGTTCTGCAGGTGGTGACCGCAGACCACTTCTCAGTTCCTATGCTTTCTGGCTGATGGTTTGGTCACTTTTGAATGCTGGCAGTGCTTTCACTCTAGTGGTAGCATGAGACGGAGTCTACAACCCACACAAGTGACTCAGGTAGTGCAGCTCATCCAGGATGGCACATCAATGCGAGCTGTGGCAAGAAGGTTTGCTGTGTCTGTCAGTGTAGTATCCAGAGCATGGAAGCGGTACCAGAAGACAGGCCAGTACATCAGGAGACATGGAGGAAGCTGTAGGAGGGCAACAACCCAGCATCAGGACCACTACTTCCACCTTTGTGCAAAGAGGGACAGGAGGAGCACTGCCAGAGCCCTGCAAAATGACCTCCAGCAGGCCACAAATGTGCATGTGGCTGCACAAATGGTCAGAAACAGACTCCATGAGGGTGGTATGAGGGCCTGACATCCACAGGTGGGGGTTGTGCTTACAGCCCAACACCATGCAGGACATTTGGCATTTGCCAGAGAACACCAAGATTGGCAAATTCACCACTGGCGCCCTGTGCTCTTCACAGATGAAAGCAGGTTCACACTGAGCACATGGGACAGACGTGACAGGGTCTGGAGACGCCGTGGAGAACGTTCTGCTGCCTGCAACATCCTTCAGCATGACCGATTTGGCAGTGGGTAATGGTGAGGGATTTAGTAATGGCATTTCTTTAGGGGACCGCACAGCCCCCCATATGCTCGCCAGAGCTAGCCTGACTGCCATTAGGTACCAAGATGAGATCCTCAGACCCACTGTGATACCATATGCTGGTGCAGTTGGCCCTGGGTTCCTCCTAATGCAAAACAATGCTAGACCTCATGTGGCTGGAGTGTATCAGCAGTTCCTGCAAGACAAAGGCATTGATGCTATGGACTGGCCCGCCCGTTCCCCAGACCTGAATCCAATTGAGCACATCTGGGACATCATGTCTCGCTCCATCCACCAACACCACGTTGTACCACAGACTGTCCAGGAGTTGAGGGATGCTTTCATCCAGGTGTGGGAGGAGATCCCTCAGGAGACCATCAGCCACCTCATCTGGAGCATGCCCAGGCATTGTAGGGAGTTCACAAAGGCATGTGGAGGCCACACACTACTGAGCCTCATTTTGACTTGTTTTAAGGACATTACATCAAAGTTGGATCAGCCTGTAGTGTTTTTTTCCACTTTAATCTTGAGTGTAACTCCAAATCCAGACCTCCATGGGTTGCTAATTTCCATTGATAATTTTTGTGTGATTTTGTTGTCAGCACATTTCCACTATGTAATGAACAAAGTATTTAATTAGAATATTTCATTCATTCAGATCTAGGATGCCTTATTTTTGTGTTCTCTTTATTTTTTTGAGCAGTGTATAAACATGGTTATGAATACATGAAATGGATACGAATAAGAAAAAAAACAATAGGACAGGGATGGTAGGCATGTTGGTGTGCTTATGCAGACCCCTACAGACCTCTTAGGAACGGAGTCAGGTCAATAGTAGACAGTCTAACGTTAAAGTTTTTGGGGTTTCAGGAAGAAACCACAGAGTCAGGTAGAGAATTCCAGACATTGATCACTCTCTTGCTGAAGTTGTATTTCCTGCAGTCAAGTTTGGTGCGGTTAACCTTGAGTTTGTATTTATTGTGGGCTCTTGTATTGTTGTGGTTGAAGCTGAAATATTCATTGAAAGGTAGGATATTGCAATATATAATTTTATGTACCATACTTAAGGCCAGGTCACATCGCCCGACGGATGCAAAACATATGTAAAAAGGACACAGCGGACGAGCAAATTTTCCATCCATTGTTATCCGCTCTCAAAAGTGCCCCAAGTTTGCATAAAGAGAATGGAAAAGAACGGACGGGGGGAGGCCATTCCGCGGATGTAAAAGGGATGCTCAACGGAAGCCTAGCGGATGGCACGTCCACAGGGCTTCCGGGGGACCATAGCAAAGCAGACGCGTAGCAGAAAGAGCGGATGCGTAGCGGATGAAGCGGATGCATAGCGGATGCATAGCGGGTGTGTAGCGGATGACGCGTGTTAGGGATAACATTGTTCACCCTAACTGGTTTAGGTGAAATAATAACTATGAATCATAGTTAGTGTATGCAGCTTTAACTGTGAAATAGCAATTGTGGGAGAGGTTATGAAAACCATTTAAAAGTAGCAAGACTACGGCTTGCTCTCACTCTCTCTGGCTTTGATGATCCCTGATTACTGCTT
>BLBF01000876.1:0-10253 GCA_015471245.1 Laticauda colubrina
CAACTTTAACAGAACTACAATGACGTGGGATAATACCCGAGGGAAGCTGAACAGCACATATATATGCACAAGTAGATGATGTATTTTTTATGTATTGCTCCATTTCCCTCTCCCTCCTCATTACAGGCTACCTATCCTACAAGGAGGAACCTTTGCATTTTTAACTCCTTCACTGGCCATGCTCAGTTTGCCCTCTTGGAAGTGCCCAGCTTGGACCAATAATGCCAGCATGGTGGATCCTACTTCCCCAAAATTCATTGAGTTATGGCAGGTTCGAATGAGAGAGGTAATCCATTGAGGATATTTGTATAAATGTACTGTTTTGTGGAAATTTTTGTTTTTGTGGTGTTTTATATTGCCTTTCAAATAGTTCTTGATCATGCTGGCTGGGGAAGTCTGGGAGTTGAAGTCCACAAGTTTTAAAGTTGCCAAGTTTGGGGACCCCTGAACTACAGGGAGGGGAGATTTTATTTTCTTTCCAGATGAGTTAATTGTTATTAATTATTAGGTTTCCTAAATGTTGTTGAGAATGGTAGTTAAATGTCCTCCAGAACAGCAGCCTCTCAAATAAAAGTGACATGATGGCTACCCTTCTCTCAAGTTTAAGAGGATCTATCATGATCCCACAGAAATATTTATGGATCATGAACAAAGGAGATGCAAAGATTTACTGCTTCCAGTTTGCACTTACTATCTTTAACTTTAATTTCTTCCAAATCAGAAACATCATCAAAAAGATATTTCCTGTCCAATATTTGTTGATTATTCAGAAAACAAATTAATAAAAGCAATTAATTAATTTTCCTACAAAATATAAAGTACACAGCAACTTTGCTAGGATTACTAAGATGACATCCAATTCCATTAACCTGATCAACTACCAACCACTGCCAATCATACATCATTACTTGCAATTTAAATACAAGGATTTCCATTAGAATAAAAAGCATTTACAGCCTTTGTTGTTTCAGTTGCAGGGAGCAATTATGGTAGCATCTTGCTTCCAAATTTTAGTTGGCTTTTCTGGTCTCATTGGATTCTTGATGCGGTTCATTGGACCCCTGACTATTGCTCCAACCATAACTTTGGTGGCGCTGCCTCTCTTTAGCTCGGCAGGAAAAGATGCTGGAGAACACTGGGGGATAGCAGTCTTGTAAGTTTTGTGTTCTTTTGATAACCAAATAATGTAAACTGAGAATATAATGCTTTTTTCTTTTTCTTTTATGGATTAATTAAAAAATAAACTTCTTAGCCCTTGTTTGTTTACAATGGAAACCTTTTTTCTCTTTTTTTAATCACTTTAGAACGATTTTCTTCATAGTTTTATTCTCTCAGTATCTGAAAAATGTGCCTGTTCCAGTACCATCTTACCAAAAAAGCAAAAAATGCCATTTCTCCAAGGTCTACCTCTTCCAGATCTTTCCAGTGAGTAAACTCTAATGATATTTGAGTAATCAAGTACACCTCAGAGCTGAAGAAGCTTCTTGGATGAGAAGTGAAATGTCTTCAAAGAAAAACCAGACAATCCAGTTGCCTCTTGAAAAAGCACCTTTGGGATTATCTCAATGGCTCTACTGTGAATTTGACATAACTTAAAGGAATAAATGAGAAAAATTATATATGATAATTACATATTTTAATGCACACCTGAAGTGTAATATGTGTCTTTATGTATTTTCCATATAATGTGGCTATTATGTTTTGTACTAACAAAGGTTCCTTGTCATTTGTAACTACATAGGTGCTGTTTGCTCTCACAATTACGTGGCTATTATGTTTTGTACTGACCATCACCAACGTTCTTCCTTCAGATACAAGAGCTTATGGTTATTTAGCTCGGACTGACAGCAGAGGTGATGTCATAAGCAAGGCACCCTGGTTTCGATTTCCTTACCCAGGTATTCTTATGCTGTTTCTCTTTCCTGTTTAGCATAGCAAAAAAAAGGAAGAAATTATCAGTTTCTTCTATGCAAAAAATGTGTTTATGTTCTGGTCCATTAGATCTAGAGCACCCCCATTTTATCCAATTCCTTCATCACTTATGTCCAAACTCTTTCGCCTTTTAAAATATCTGAATTCTTTGGGAGTAATTTTTGAGAACTGCTTAAGTAAGCATCCTGAACAATGAAAAATCCCAGTGCAGAAGCAAATAAAAAAGAGACTCCCTCATTTTTCTGATATCTTTCTGCTTCCCATTTAGATCTGCTTTTGCTTTGGGTGTTCAGAAGTATGATTGTGATGATGTATAGTTTTCCAAAAAGTGTTTAGATAAATTGTTAGAACAATCTCTTATCTTTTTATCTACATGCAACAACATACATGAGACTAGGATACAATACTGATATAAAATTTTACAAGATATTTACAAGGAGTTGTTAACAGTACATGCTTTTAGCTTTCCTGAATTTTGCAAATCAAAAATTGCAGATAAATTTACCAGTTTCAGATCTTCAATTTTAGCATGCTTGTTTCTTCTATTTAGGCCAGTGGGGAGTGCCCACAATTAGTTTGGCTGGTGTATTCGGCATCACAGCTGGAGTGATCTCCTCCATGGTGGAGTCAGTGGGTGATTACTATGCCTGTGCTCGTTTATCTGGTGCTCCACCCCCTCCCAAGCACGCAATCAATCGTGGAATTGGAGTAGAAGGGATTGGCTGCCTTCTGGCTGGAGCCTGGGGAACAGGAAATGGTACCACTTCTTACAGTGAAAATGTTGGAGCTTTGGGGATCACCCGGGTAAGTCTGATTCTGAATGTTCAAAATCAAAAGTGGCCGTGAGTGATTAGGAATAATGGAAGAAAAGCCTGTGCAACTTCTGCTTTGGAGATAACTTGGGGGCATTTTTAGGATGCATATACTTCAATTATAAGGCACTGACATTTTTGTATCTGATTTGAGGCCATGATTTAAATTCCCTAATATTCTTCTGGTTTTGCACGCTGCAAAAGAAATCCTGAGTTTTATAAACTCAGAAACCAACTTAATGCTGTTTTGGAATAGTTTTAACTAAAATATATGTATCATATTTATGTGGCCACCTATTTCACAAGAATGTGATTCTGGCTGACACACAACAGTTGTAGATGGAGGTGGGTGCTTCTTTAGCCTTCTAAAAATAGCAACTGATTGCAAACATGCCCTTCTGCTTTCCTATATTCAAAGCACACCACAGAGTTTGATTAGCTTCCAGATTTTAAAAATAATAACAAACACTGGGAGAAGGGATTTAGACATTCTCTGAGCAAGTTGGAACGTTAAACTGATATTAGCACTTAAAGGATTTACTTTCCATTTTTTAAATAAATTGCATTAACATTTCAGTAGTTCTAGTTATATTGTATCTTTACATATTAATGATAACTGTATCATAATATGAACCATTATATCATATTTTAGAATTGCATTGTATATTTCTCTTTTATAAAAATAGCATTATTTGAAATAACTATTCAAAATTACAGTAAGGGGTCACCTTTAGCTTGATAATTGTTAAATCGAAGTCCTATGGATTACTATCAGGTTAAGGATATTTGACTCAGCTAAAAAATCTTGAAATTTTACATCTAACCCTATTAAAGCTGATAATTGTCAGGCATAGATCAGCTTTCTCCTCTTTTTGTTTCTTGTAATTACTTTCTCTCTCTCTCTTTCTCTCCACAGGTAGGTAGTAGAATGGTCATTGTAGCTGGTGGCCTTGTTCTGCTTGTGACTGGCATGTTTGGCAAGATTGGGGCTGTGTTTGCCAGCATTCCAACACCCATCATTGGAGGAATGTTTCTTGTGATGTTTGGTATCATCACAGCTGTGGGGGTTTCTAATTTACAGGTAAGTGGATTTTTTTCTAGGATAATTTTGCATGGATAAGACAGAGGCATGGGCAAATTTCTTGGAGAATGATTTAAAAATTGAGATATGCTGAATATCATTTGGCATTTCCAAGTGCCAATTTACATGGATTATCACAACCAATATTTAATTTGTTAATATGTTCAATTGATTCTTTTTGTTATGTTTTTATGTGCTTTTATAAGACCATTATAATTCTAATAATATTGACTTGTAGGAATCTGGTATTGAGAACTTATCCACATATAAGAATTTAGTCCAATTTAATATTTTTTATTTGTTGAAATTAGATACTAGCCATCTCACTTAGAACGATTCTGGGCAGTATACATTTAGAAAACTTACAGACTTAAAATACATATCAAAATACAATAGATCAGTAAAAAAGGCAGATAAAACAAGAAAAAAATAAGTTAGAAGTTAAAAGGCGGGAATAGGACTATCAACCTTCAACCCTCAGAATTGCATGCTGCTCAATGAGCCCCAAGCGAACTGGCAGTCAGGTTTTCAGGCTTCTTCAAGAGGCAGGTGAGGGGGGGGTTGCTGTTTCACCTCTGGAGGAATGGTATTCCAGACTCCAGAGGACAAGGACAATGGCAGAGAACATCCTCTTTCTGGACTCCGCCAGTCAAAATTCTTTAATTGATGGGTCTGTAACATAATTTTTCTACCTGACCAGGTGGGAAGGGCTGAGGTGTTGGGGATGAGATGATTCCTCAGGTAACCTGGCCCTATGGTATGTAGGACTTTAAAAATAATAACCAATACTTTGAATTGACCTGGAAGCAAGCCTTGAATTGAACTGGACACAGAAACAAGTATTTATTGTAATATACAATCTGATTCATTTACATGTATTCATATTCATTTTTTTGCCTTGGGTATTTTGTTCTTTTAGTTATCTTAGAAGGCATCATTTAGAATCAGTTCTTCTGCACAGCTATTAATTCCTACCATCCTTCCTGTCTGAAGATCTTTTCTCCCCGCCAAAAACCCACTAACCCTTCTTTTTTCCTATCTTATTGTGGGAATATCAATTATCTCTCTTCTTCAGTCTTTCCTATGAATCCTTCACTTTAACTATCAAATTCTCATGTCCTGTCATAACCCAATTTATTTTTTATATTTATGAAAATAACTATGTTTTAAATATATGCTTTACTATAACAATAGAAGACAATATTTACAATATACGTTTCATTTACAATATATACTTTACTAAGCCTATATTGCTTCTTTTCTTTACTTCTGGCTCTTGTTTCCCAGTGTTGGATTTTAGAATCATGTTCTTCTGCTCAGGAACTTGTCCTGTTGCACTCTGAGTATGTGAAGTTAAGCAAAAGTGTCCTTGAATTGAATTAGACTCTAGAAAACAGTATTCATGCAATTTTTTCTTGGCAGCATTGTGGAACTGATTTTCTACTACAGGGAGTCCTCAACTTAAAACCATTCGTTTAGTGACTATTTGGAGTTACAACAGCAGTGAAAAAAGTGATTTATGACCTTGTGTCCCCATGGTTACATGATCAAAATTCAGGTGCTTGGCAACTGACAAATATTTATAATGATTCCAATGTCTTTGGGTCATATGATCACCTTTTGTGACCTTCTGATAAGTAAAGTCAATGGGGAAGCCAGATGTTCTTAACAACCGTATTACTAACTTAATAACTGCTGTGAATCATTCAATAACTGTGGCAAGAAAGATCAGAAAATGGGAAAAACTCATTTAACAACCATCTTACTTAATAATTTTGGTCTCAATTGTGGTTGTAAGTTGAAGACTATCTGCTCCTTTTTCAAGGAAACTTTTCACAACTTCTCAATCTAGTCAACAACTTGGGAATTTCTAGCAGGTTCCCATTCTTAGTTAATGCTAACCCTGATTAATATTGGCAGAATCAAAATTTGTCTAGGTAAGGCTCAGAGTACATAGTGTGATATAATAATGCTGATCTGTTTACATGTAAAATCATTGGTTTAAGTTAATATATTTTCTTTCAATTATATGTTTTTGTCAGTACACAGACATGAATTCTTCAAGAAACATATTCATCTTTGGATTTTCTATATTTGCTGGCCTGACCATTCCACACTGGGTGGAGAATAATACAGACAAACTAACAACAGGTACATCGTATCACAGCTTTGATTGTCGCCTTTCATCTGAAATAAGGTTTATGTCAGAGCAATCATTAGAAGTACAACAAAAATGGGGAGGTATTATCATATATTAGTCTTCTACACTGTAGGTTTCATACCCTACCATGCTTCTCTATTTATTCTAAAAGATATTTTGAATATGCAAAAATATTGTTACATGTGGCTTATATAACAAGGAGAATATGACTGCAAATGCTGTGTTCAGAAGCGAGGAAGCTATTACTAATCTCTAAATCCCAACTAGTGTAATGAAATATGAGGAATATTAAGTGATGCTATCAGCATCTAACATAGGTTAACGTTTTCCAGCTCTGATTTAATTCACTATTTATTTATTTATTCTATTGTATGACATTACTCCACCTTCTTTGAGAAATATAGACATGCAAATCTATATTTGAGCTACCACTGTGTATCAGATCTGAAATGGCTCCAGTAAGTTCTAGTTGCAAAACTACGGCTTCAGTTGAACCTTCATGACAACATTTTGGGCAATTTACTGAGTATTATAATTAGATTGTGGCACATATCTATTACAATACGGGATTCTAAAGCATTGCTCAGATTTGGATGATTTCCTGTTAGATAAATATAGCAGATCACTAGCATAAAAAGGATGTATTTTTTTAAATAAAAGTTTTATTTAAGTTTTCACAAAGCATACAAATAGAAATAAAATATCTTTTTTTGAGAACAGCGTAGCCCCGGGTTATCACTTCTCCATAGAGACATAAACTCAATACATATTTATCTTATATATTCTAATCCATATCTTATAACTATTTTCACAATTTTTTCAATAGCTTTTCTCTTTCTTTACTTCCTATAGCCTTATTTTAAATTATCTCATTCCTTTCTTTATTCAATTACATATTTTTTTCTAATTTTTAAAATCTTTCTAAACAATGTTTTTATACTTTTGTCTGTCCTGTTTACAATTTCATATTATCTTTTCTCACAAAACAAATTTTCCCCTGTAATTACTAGACTGGAATGTAACACCTTTGTATCTTTTTTCAAATCTTATTTAAAAATTTAAGTTACATCTTTACAGTTATAACATTCATTTTCTAACCTCTATTTTAAAACACATATCTATTATCAATCGAATTCTGCTTGGTACATTCCCTTAAAATACACACTAAATTCTTAAAAGAAAAAAGTATATATGTATATACAATGGTATATATGTATGTGTATATATGTATAACAATGGTAAATGGACTAATTATTCTATTCAAGTACAGCTCTGCCATTAATATTAATAACAATCTTTTACATTTCTATTTCTTCTAACAAACATTACCTATTAATATCAGTTGTCTTTCACTTTAATCATCCATATTTCATATTTTATTTATTACTGTCTTCAAATAAAAAACCAAACAATAGTTGTTAACAGTAATCAATAAAGTTATTATTTTTATTCAAGTTCATCTTATCAACTAATAAAAATCTTCCATGTTTCTTTTCAATTTTTTTTAAAATGTTCTTTTTAAATCATTGAGTCTTATTCTCTTTACAAACAAATATCCCACTACACATCAATAGAAATTTTTTCTATCACTTTAATTATCTAACATATTATATAAGAATGCTATCCCATGCACCTTTTCAGAATCCTCTCCTTAAGTTAAATTTTAATCATTGTCTCTGTGTCTTTTAAATAGGTTTATACCTTTAATTCTTGTATGATTTTCCTGTACCTCTATATCTTGTTTCTGTCTTTTGTAGCTTCTTTTCCTTTCCCTCTTTCCTCTCTTCTTCTCCCTGCCCTTTTTATTCCTTTTTCTATCTGATTCTCCTTTCTGTGATCCTCCCTTCTGCTTCTTCCTGATATTATGATTACTTTTCAAATTACTCCTTATTTGGTTGTTGCTTCAGTACTTAAGTTTTTAACTCCCTTTCCCCCTTTCCCTTTTTTACCCTGCTTAAAATTGCTTGGTCATTGAAGATGGCTTCTTCATTGTCCCGCCCTTCTTGTTCTGCCAGTGTTTCTTGTTGTTTTTCATAGTTCAAGATCTCCATTTCTAAAAATTGAAATATGAAGCCAAAAGATCCTCTTCCATCTTATGCTTCTTCTTTTTGTTCTTTAAGTCTCATTCTAACTCTTCAAGGAGTGATGCCATTTTAAAAATTTTTAAACAACCCCCAATTGATTTTATTTTAGTTCATTAGGATCCTCCAACCAAAGTTCCAAGAATCATCCAATAATCCAAAACTGTTTCTTGCTTCTTTTCTCACTTTCTCTTTCCAGGGGCTTTGTTCTCTTGTAACAAAGTTTCAGCTACAATGTATCTTTTGCAAGCCTTGTTAAAATTCCACTATCAATTTTTTTTTTAAGTTCCAGGTAGGTGGTCTCCTCCATTTTCCAGATTCCACCCTCTTTTTTCCTTTTTCCCTCCGCTGCTTTCTTTCTTTTTTTTAAAGAAAGTTTTTAAATTATCCAAGAATCTTTACCCCTTTGACACTTTATTTTCATGCAGAAATAGCCTATTAATATCAAAGTGGATTAGTATCAATTTCTTATTCGAATCTCTTCTTCTTAATATTCCAAATCAATTTAAACTGTTGATGTTAGAGGAAAAAAAAATCCTTTCCCTTTCGCAGCTTAAAATATTTTTAAGGAATAGTATTAGTCTTTAAAATTCAGGTTCCAGGTACCTTAAATAGATGTTCTCCATTCAACCCCTTCAGTCAAACTTTAAACTTCCTCCTCCACAATCTTGTCTGGTTGGGTTCTTCTTTGAGGTGGCCATTTCTGACCACCACTGCAATTGCCTTTGGGAAAGGGAATAATGGCCAGCCGAGGAGGAGAGATGCGGCTCTCCTCAACCCAGCTGATGGCTCTCCCTTCTTAACCACCTCTACGGGGTGGCTTCAGTCCCAAATCCAGGTGGCTTGGGGCGCTCCAGCTGCAAGCACGGATCAAAACCGCGGACGATCGCGATTTTGGTCTGTCGCCGAAGAAGCTCAAACCGGAAGCCTAAAAAGCATAAAAAGGACGTATTGAAGGACTGAATCAACAACTTCAACTGGTTGAAGGATAGCAATCAAAGTACCAGTTTCTAGATGAGAGCTAGTTAGGGAATTGGACTATTGAAAATTGAATCCTTCAGAAAGTGTCCCATTCATAATGCTAAAGTCAATGGTTCATTGATGTGAAATTGCAAAACCGAATTCTACGCTCTTATATTCCTTGTTTGTTTATCATAGGGGTACATGGATGATCTATGTAGTAATATGGAAAGTACTCATATCAGGGTTTCTGTGTAGAAGATAGAAACAAAATGAACATTCCACATGGACTACAAATGTTATTACTGTAAAGGAAACACCATGGCCTGATTATTAAAAGAAAAAAGCACATTTCAATGACTCTCCTTTCTTCCCTTGGGAAAGGATTGGAAAGTTGTGTTTTGTTCTGACACTCACTGGATTCTCTTCCTAGGAACTGTACAGCTAGACCAAGTGATTCAGGTGCTGCTAACTACTGGCATGTTTGTTGGTGGATTCCTGGGCTTTTTTCTTGATAACACTATTCCAGGTAATTATTTGATCATGATTCATCTTCCTTGACTTTATGATAGCATTTATGGTTGTAGTGCAGCAGTAAGAGTAAAGGGTATGCTTGCATTTTGAGAATTTGTCTATGGGTACAAAATTTCTTACTCCGGGGTTGCCTAGTGGTCCTTGATGCCCTCAATGATACTCCAAGGGCCCTTGTAAAAGTTGCCAAGAGATTATGATATTTAAATGGCTATGGGAGAAGTAATACAAAAGTAAGCAATGATCAACTCTCCAAATTATTTTATTTTATTTAAAAGATTTATATGGCCATTTGTTTTGAAACACAACAGAATGAAAAAGTTATTTAATTATAAATAAAATAAGATAAATTATGCAGAATTTAATTTTTGTTTGTGGTAAATGCTTAGTTTTGGAACTGACTAGATCCCATTGTCAGGAACAGTACAAAACATTTTCCACAAGCAGTTTAGTACTATTTGACATTATATATGTCAAATATATATATATATATATATATATATATATATATATATATATATATATATATATATATATGCGCTGTTCAGGAGCCCCTATGGGATCACCACTGTCACCCGTCATTGCAAACCTGTTCATGGAAGAATTCGAATCCAGAGCCCTGGCTAATGCCACCCACAAACCCAAACAATGGCTAAGATACATCGATGACACATTTGTGATTTGGCCCCATGGAA
>BLBF01001007.1:0-10066 GCA_015471245.1 Laticauda colubrina
TGTTTAGCTTGTCTACCTAACCCTGGTTGGGGAACCCAGGCTTAACAAGAGATTATAATCCTTATAATTCCTTACAAATATGCAGCATTTAAGGGTGGAAAAAAGAAAATAAAACACTCTTTCAAACAGATTTGCACCTAAATCATTTTGCAATCATATATTTGAAAGTAATGACTGTGATTTGTCTCCTCTTCAGCATAACAAAGAGAACAGTGTGCTGACCCCACATGACTCTCCAGAAAAAACTTTGCATCCAAGTAAAATTTTATTTTCCATAAAGTTTTATCTTCTCTTCAAATTCATTCTTTCTCTAGTCCCTCATTTTCCTGTGGGTGCAATTCTGTGCTTCTTTAGGTGTGGTGTTTTTTTGTTTTTTGTTTGCTTTTGAAGAGATTATTTTTGGTCATCAGTGGAGAGATTGTTACTCCTCTGCTCCCCATACTTGTCAATTTAGGAACTGCTCTGAGCAAGCTTCACTGATATCAATGAGGCTGTACATGGGCCTCTAGGGATAGTTGAACTCCAAAAGAAGGAACTTGTACACAGAATGCATCTCGCCCCTTGCCCAAAGCATGAAGCAGATAAAGACAACTACCTAGGTTGCCTATCCATGTAGCATATAAAATGTATGCAGCTGAGGAAACGTACATAATAAATAAACAATTTGGAGTTCAGAAAATTATATTCTGGAGGAGTTCCCATTAGCAATTCTATGCATAAGAGGATGGTGTATATAAAAGATGCCTGTGTTAGGGAGAATTATAGAGTTTTTATTTTTTTATCAAAGCAATGAGCTGGAATCCTGTCACATTCATGAGGTTAATAAAACAGATTGAATTTCTATTGATTTACAAGCCTATTTATATTTCCTGTGTTGAGGAAAAAAATTGTTAATATGTAGTTTTTTTCCATCCTTCTCCATAAGAATTTATAATCCAACTCATGGTGCTTGGTGCTAGAGTTTAAGTAATCTCAATGCCCAAGGATTTGGCCTAAATTTCATCCCCTAATCTTATATATGAAATGGTGGTTGTAATTAACTCATAGATGCTTGATACTCAGCTGAAGTATCTTAAGGCTAGGTCACATCAGCTGACGGATGCAAAACGTATGTAAAAAGGACACAGCGGATGAGCAAATTTTCCATCCGTTGTTATCCACTCTCAAAAGTGCCCCAAATTTGCATAAAGAGAATGGACAACAATTGAAAGGAACGGACGTGGGGAGGACGTAGCAAGGATGTTAAGTGGATGCTCAACAGAAGCCTAGCGGATGGAAGCAAATGGAAGCAGATGGAAGCGGATGACACATCCGCAGGGCTTCCGTGGGAGAACAGTGAAGCGGACACGCAGCGGAAGGAGCGGATGCAGAGCGGATGCAGAGTGGATGACGCAGATGCAGAGCGGATGCCTAGTGGATGCCTAGCGGATGCAAAGCGTTCACTGCACATGCGGGGAGGATGTATTGCGTCAGCCCCGCAGATATAAAAGGATGCAGCTCGCAAACAGTCAGCATTCAGAGGAAAGACCTGCTGCCAGACACATCTTCAGCCAACAACCATGGGGAAGAAAAGGAAGCCTGTGCCTACTCCTGCCAGCCCTGGCTAGAAGGACAGGTTGCTGGTCCTGCTGGTGCTGCTGCTGCTCGTGCTACTGCTGTTGCTGCTGTTGCTGATGCTTCTGCTGGTGTTGACTCTGCTGCTGCTGGTGTGGTGAACCAGCCCTTAGGCCCTCAAAGCCCTGCTGATGAGGGCCCAGAAGGCCCTGCCAGAGGGAGGAAGAGGCAATCACACGAAAAGAGGGAGAGGAGACAGTACTCCATTGCAGAGGAACATGAGGAGGAGGTGCTTGAATGGCTGAGGGAGAACGAGTACCTCTGGAGGAAGCAGGAGGCTTGGAGAGAGAAGGCAGAGAGCCTGGGCTACACTTCTGATGTCCTCCTGGGGTGGTGGAAGCACATGCACACCTGGTATGGGAAGCTGCACCTGAAGAAGTCTGGCCAGGCCGCGGTCAAGCTGACAGACCGGGAGACCTATGTGATGGCCAAGTCCAGCTTCTTGGAGGGTGAGATCCGCCATCGAGGAGCAGCTCCTCTGTCAACCCTCTCTCTCAGGCAGCCCACAGAGAGCCAGTCCTCTTCTGGCCAAGAGTCAGCTCCTGTGTCCAGGCAGGTATCTTTGGAGTGCCCCACGATGGAGACCCCCTTGACAGTTGCACACCCCATGCCGGAGCATATGGAGGATCCCCTGACTCAGATGGAGCAAGAGGAGGCCGCGGCCACCAGAGACCAACCCATATCCACCCCCAGATCCACCTCCACAGAAAGCAGGCAGAGAGGCAGACCGGAGGGACAGAGCCACACTGTCTTCTTGGAGATCAGGGACACCATCAAGAGCAGTGTAGATCTCCTCTCTCAGTTGGTACACTTCGAGAGTCCATCCTCTAACAGAAAGCCCTTCCTCACCTACGTGAACCAGACCCTCATGGAAATGCCCGAAGCCCAGTACCAGGTGATGAAGGAGAGGATCACAGGTCTTCTGCACCACCCTCCAGGCCCAGCTGAACCTGCTCCCACCCAGTCCAGATCTACTCCTCCACCCCAGGCAATGTCACAGCACTTGCAAGGCTTTCAACAGCCCCTCACCTACCAAGGCTACGGCTACCAGGAGTTCCAGCAGCACAGGCAGCCCTTCCCAGTCCAGGCACAGGTTCCTCGCCTGCCACAGATGCCACCGACGCCACAGATGCCACTGATGCCACAGATGCCACCAACACCACAGATGCCACTGACGCCTCACCTCGCTCAGCTGCAGACCAGACAGCCCCACTACACTCCTCCTTCCTCCACCCCACAGCCAAGCCCAGCCTCAGAACATCTGTCATCGGTATTGGGACTGACACCCCATGTCATGGAGGAAGGGCCTCTCAACATCACGGGACTGAGCCAGCTCTCTGAGAGCTTCCTGCACACACCATCTCCTGTTGTCCTCTCGGGGCCAGGCACCCCAATGGTGCCTCAGACCAGCATTCCAGCCACTGCCACCTCCACAGCCCCTGGACCTTTCACCCCTGAGACTGTGGGCATGCCTCAGAGTGACTGAGAAGAGTGCCAGAGACTGGGTTGTTACCTGTTGACTATATCTTTGCTTGGGACACTTTTCTTGGTTCATTTTGCTTTTTTAATAAAGTCCTACAGTTAGTTATTAAGAAAGGTTATCTTTGCTTCACACACTTGGTTCAGTTCTTTTACTTAATAAAGTCTTGGTGGAAACTTTTAGAAATGGTTTAAGCCTTTGCATACTTGTGGGATGGGTAAGGATAGCTGTGGGATGGATAGCTGTGGGATGGGTAAGGATAGCAGTGGGACTTGTGCAAGCATAGTGGGACTGTATGGTCCACCCTCCCAGGTGCCACACCTATGGCCCTTCATTATCAATACTAATGTAATCATTGATCCACACATTTCAACATAAACACAACTCTTTGTTAAATGCCCTGTTCATTGTAGGGCCACTCAACATACATGGTCCAATCTCATCCGTGTGATGAGATAGGCTGAAGGAAGCATCCATTAATCATCTACCATCCTGTCTTGCCACTCCACTGCTCCAGCTTGGGAGTTGCACCAGTGTTTCAGGAGGTTGCGCTGCTTCTTCCCTTCCCTTCATGTGAAGCTCTGTTGGGGCCTGACACATCCACAGTGTCTATCAGGTTTACTCCTTGCCTCCATTCACCAGGCTCCATGTCCCCATTGCCTTGTTGGTGGTCCACAAGCCTGTTCTGCAACACTGGGTAGCGGGTGCGCATGAGATTGTGCAGGATGTAGCAAGCTTCCACGATGTTCCTCAAGGTCTCTGGGCGATGCTGCATGGTGGTGAGAAGTACCTGGAACTTGTTGGCCAGGATGCCAAAGGCATTCTCCACCACCCGTCTTGCCCTGGACAGCCTGTAGTTGAAGATCCTCTCTTCACGGGTGAGGCATCTGGAAGTGTAGGGCTTCATGAAGTAGGTTCTGAGGGAGAAGGCGTCATCCGCCACAATGAAATAGGGCACATCTTGTGTGTCGTTGGGCAGGGGGTCTAGATCTGGGAATCCCATGATGAGGTTGCTTTCCATGAACTTTTGCTGTGGCAGAGCAAAAAGGATTCCCTCCCTTTGGGAAACAGCTCCTGTCTCTCACAGGTAAGTCTGTCAGTTATGCTAGCTCCTCCCCCACTGTCCCCAGGCCTCCTGTGGCCATCTCTGGGGCTCCCCAGGGCTCTCCTAGCCTACCTACCTGCCCCCAGACTTGGCTGACTGGCTTTTCCACCGGCATGGCCCCACCCCGCCAGTGGTAATGGCTGGGGCCTGCCTACTTGCCCCCCTGCCATCCCTAGGGTCAGATGGCTGGCTTCTCCACCAGCACAGCCCCATCCCACCAACAGTGTTGGCTGGGGCCTGCCTACCTGCACCCCCATTCCTGGGTTCGGCTGGCTGGCTAAGCCACCATACAGTGCTCTCTCAGCATTCCCTACCACATAGTGGCCTCCTGTAAGAAGCACCATCGCTGCAGCACCTCCACCATTTCTGCCCACTTCCTTTCATTTTGCTGATGCCATTGCTGCCATCTCTGCCAGCAGTAAAACGAAAGTAAGCAGGTGGAAGCAGCCAGGTCCACTGCCTCTGCCCCTTCCTTTTGTTTTGCTGCTGCTGCTGCCACAACCACTGACACTGCCTCCGCCCCAGCTGCCTTGCCACTTCTCCCAGGCCAAAACGAAAGGTGGAGGAGGCTTCCTACCATAAGAAGTGCTGTTGCCGCAGCACCTCCACTACCTCTGCTGCCTCTGCCTGCTTCCTTTCATTTTACTGCCACCACTGCCGCTGCTGTCGCTGCCTCTGCCGGGATCAAAACAAAAGAAGTGGGTGGAGGCAGTCAGGTCCGCTACCTCTACCCTCTTCCTTTCATTTTTCTGCCGCTGCCAATTTGTTTTTTATTTTAGAAGATCCACAAGAAACTGGACCCAAAGTGATAAAAAAATTGAAGAATTGCAGGATTGAAAATAAATAAGGAAAAAGCAAATTCTAGACTTATGTTAAGAAAGTAAAATATTTAGGAATCCAATTAACAGCAAAATATGCAACTATTAAAGAGATAACTACTGTAAGCTGATGCAACAAATTAAATCACACTTGAGAAATGGAACAACTTGCAAATCTCATTGACAGGAAGAATAGTAACTATAAAAATGAATATTCTACCAAGAATATTATACATATTTCGAACAATTCTGATAAAACTGGATTTTTTTTAAAAAAAATAATTAAATAAAACAATATTAAGATATATCTGGCAAGGCAAAAAAGCAAGAATAAGCTTGAAAATGTTGCAAGATTCCAAAAAGAGAGGCCGGTTTGGGTTGCCAGATTGGGAATTATATTATCAACCCTTGGTATTTAGATGGATGAAAGAATGGATTAACTTGAGGCACAAAGGAGTATTGCCTTTAGAAAGACAACCTTCAACTAAGTTGGCATCAGTGGTGGGTTTCAAAAAAATTTCCTACTGATTCAGAGAGCTCATTTTGCGTGCTTTGAGCATGTGTGCGCAAGGCTCAAACACCGCCCTCTATATCAATACTGGTGAGCTATAAAGGAGAGCCTAATGCGCACACATGCCAAATGTGTGCTTTGCACGCATACAGGGCTTAGAGGCTGCCCACAGTATCAATGCTGCTGAGCTGTGCTATTTTTTAGCTCAGCTGAGGCATGGCAATCTGCTCTCCGCATGAATCAGCTGAGCTAATAAACAACAGAATATAGGGGAAGTAAGAGTGGGAGTGGATGGGTGGGGCCAGTCAGAAGTTGTATTTGCTAGTTCTCTAAACTAGTCAAAATTTTTGCTACTGGTTCATCAGAACCAGTCCAAACTGCCTGAATACCACCTCTGGTTGGAACAGCTGATTGTTGGGAGTGGGGGAAAAATACCTTAAGGAGTGACTGGGCAGGCTAGCATCAGGCGGACGGGGTGAGTGAGGGTTGGGCAGGCAGGGCAAGAGAGCAAGTGGCAACTGGGTGACCAGGTCAGGGGCATGGCCAGCCAGAAGTTAGTACCAGTTTGGTAACCAACATCAAATTCTTGATACTGGTTCGCCCAAACCAGTGTGAACAAGCTGAATACCACCACTGTGGTGAACATGTGCAAAGGCAAAAGGATATTGGACAAAAATGCATGCATAATTGGAAAAAATGACAAAGCAACGTATAGATCTGAAACCTGAAATATTTTTGCTGAGCATCTTACTGGAAAAATATGATAGGGGGGAAATACATTGATCTTACATGTATTAACTGCGGATAGAATTGAATTTGACAACAATGGAAAAGTGAAGAAATCCCAACAGATGAAAATATAATTTAAAAAATATTTGAATGTGAAGAGATGAATAGACTAACATTGACAATTAAGGAAAAGGAGGAAATTGAATATTTTATGACATGGGACTTCTTTTATCAATGATGGCTAATAGAAATAGTTGAAAACAAGGAAATATAAGAAAAGAACTAACGTTATAAGAGAGATATGTTAAAATGGATAAACAAACATTATTATTACTATAGAATTAATATCATTACAATGATATTATATATCATTGTATCTACTATAGAATCAATATCATTACAATGAATATCATTACAGACTATTGCTGTAAATATTTGATTATTATTTTCTAAACTAACATGTACCCAGGCAACACACTGTTCAATTGAAACTGAATTTTTTATAGGTTATAACATAAAAAAAATGATGTTGATCTTTTATTGGAAGTTCTGATGAGAACATTACTTGTTCTCCTAGCTTCTTAATTTTTTTGGCTAATTGCTCATAATCTCTCAGTACTGTAATTCTTTGTTATGTCATTCATCCCTATTTGAAGAAGGAGCAAAGGGTAGTGATCTGTGGGTCTAAATATTTTAGTGAGGTTCTCAGCCAGGTATTTTGATTTTTGCTCCTGGAAGACAACATATTTCCGTAGATTAAATGCCCGGTCTGCAGATGGCTGCAGATGTTCTTCTAATAATAGAGTCTCCTACCACCAACATTCACCTTCCTTTGTATGTTGGGAGCAGTCTGGAGTGTTTTTCTGTTTATCACAGATGTGTTTGAAGATGGGACTTTTAAAGGGAAATTTAATGATGTCTCAATTCTAGGTGTCTGCAAGTTTTCTTTGAGGGGAAGGCTCTAAGTCTGTATGTTTTTATCTATGGGGAAAACTCAATTGCTCAGTTGTAATGAGGCTGCGTTGAGATAGGTTAGATTGGACAGTAGGGGTTTGTTAGATGTAGGCTGCTTTTTTCTTTGTGCTGACAGGAGTTCTTTTAAATGAATAACAGTGGATCACTTTCTATCCCCCTCCCCTCCCCTTTCTCCTCCTCTCTTTGCAAGTGTCCTAATTGAAACCATTAGTGCGCTGATAGTTAGAAGATATTTTGCTGCTAATGGATCCATGACAGAATATGACACCAGTTGTACTCTCTACTGGGACTCAGACACATAATACACTTGTTTGCTTAAACTCTTATAAAGCTATGAAAATGGCTTGAGTATTTTGTGTTAAACAATAATTACCTTTTCCATGCCAAGTAAGAACTATAAACGTCATGTAAGCTATTTAAGATAATTGATCCTTATGTTTGGCACTTGGTAAAATTTGACTTAACAGATTAAGACAGAAAGTTTGTACATGACTTTCCAGATATGAAAAAAATTTAAAATAAAAGATAAAAAATTAAACTAAAAACAAAATTTCATCATTGAAAGCATTTTAAATAAAAAATCCCAAATAATCCTCACAAATCATAAATCAGTGTAAGTTTTATTCAATGAAGAGAGTCAACTACAAATAAGAGTCAAAATTAGTACCACCTTCCCCCCCCCCCCAATAGCCTGGGCTGGGGGAGGGAAGGAGAGCAATCTAGTTATTGGTTTTCATTGAGAAATTTGTGTTTCTGAAATTACTTATTAAAATTTTATAGTGCCATTTTCAATGCTTCTGCCAATAATCTCTGTAATTGCACTTCTTTCTACAGGAGGACAACCAGCCAGGAAATCTAGCTCTAATTTGTTTAAATCTTTATGTCCTCTAATTCTCTGGAGAAGAGCAGTCAAAGCTGTAATAAAGATGCAGGCAAGCAAAATTTTCAAGGCAGCTGGCATTTCACCAGCCTTTCAGAAATCCTAAATTGTGCAATGCAGTGAAAACCCAGAAAGTTCTTCCAAAATTGGCATCTCTGGCTATGATTTGAACTGATGTTAAAATGTTGCAGCACTAACCCTTTTATTATCGTAACAAGAAATCTTCAACCAGTTGGATTTACTCTAAATCACTGATTCCTTCAGTATTCTTCACCAGAAAGCATCTGGTCTGACTTGTCATATAATCTGCTCCCTTCAGCTGGAGGGTCTGCTTGATCTTCCCTGCCATAATTAATCCTTCAAGCCACAGACTATGCTTGCAACCATGACATTAATATTCTTTGTACTTCCCTTTCTCCCCCCACCCTTGACCTGTCCTCTTGACACTGTCTTCATGATGCTATCTAAATCATAAGCTGGTTTTCATTTATCCTTAGATTGTCCTAGTATTCTTCCCAGGTCTAGGACAATTGAATGTTGCCCACTTCACTCTGGGCCCTCACCACAGTTGACCCATCTTGGGCGTTCATCCTAGGCTGGCACTCTGCTGGCATTCCTCCCCAATCATTGGCCTGCCATTGCTACTCTTCCACCTCTTCAATCTATGGCAATTTGCATACCAGCCAATCTATGTGGTGCCTTCCTATTGGATGAGGTGGGTTCTGAATGGGTCACATAGCACCCTTGAGTGCCAGGGAGGCAAGGGAGAGGCAGATGCTGTGATGGATCCATACAGAGTGGCACATTGCCTCTCCTGCTGAAGCTCCTCAACCTTCTTGACCCTATCCATCATAGAAGAAGATAAAGGTTACTTCTATGATTAGGAATATTTTTTGAGTTTGCTTCCCACTTTGCTTCCACACCCAAATGTCCCCCTTTGGTTGGGCTGGTTCCATGCTTGCCCCCTTTATTCTCAGCCCTACCCACATATTCACATTGCTGAGCTGCCCTCCTTATTGATTAACCTCCACTTGTCACGAGCAGGAGGAAGATGCCTTTCTGTCTGCCTTTGAAGTTTTGCAGGGCTATTTGTTGTGTTAGAGACAACAGGAGAGAGAGGCCAAAGCTTGAACCCTGATGTTCCCCCCCCTTTTTTTTTTTAAACCATGGCCCCACTGATTTTGGGGAATATGAACTCTGACACCCATCCAAAGACTCTGAATGGCCCCTTGGCATCAGAAAGAAGTGTAAACCTAAGAGGTGTAACCAAATCAGTACAATAATTATATTCTAAAAGATCATTTTCTGATTCTAATCAATCTGTATCTAGATATACACACACAATTGCTCTTATGCAATTCTCTAAAATGCACACAGGTGGCCAACCCTTCTCAAGAAAGTTTTGCCTTCTCACCAGTGAGCCATCCTCTTTCTCCTTCTTTCTCTCCCTCTCCTTCTCCCTCCTTCTTTTCTAGCACCACCACTACTGAAGGCATAAATTTTGCAGAAGGAAGGTTCACCAAAAACAAGAACAAAAACAATTCTGAACCTAGCAACAGGTGTGAGATTCATTCCCCGCTTTCCATGTCTTTTCTTCTCCTCCCCCACTGTCCTAAATCAAAGTGGACTATGGCTGATTTATGTTTGCATGCAAGTGAGCAAGCAAGCCAGTGCTTCTCCCCCTGCTGACAAGAGAGAAAAACTTTGAAGATAGCCAATTCCATGTCAATAAGCATATTTTGTTTAAGTTCAAATGGGAAAACGATTACTTTCCAATAGCCATAGAAAGAATAAGCCAACATGAACATTGTCCAAGTACCAAGCCTTCCACTCTGGCCAGAATTACTTTGAAATGGTGCAAGATAAACTGTAATCAGTTTCAACTCTATAGATTTGGGTATGTATGTGTGTTAAGCCTGGGTTCCCCAACCAGGGTTAGGTAGACAAGCTAAAC
>BLBF01001032.1:0-15423 GCA_015471245.1 Laticauda colubrina
TGCTGCTGGTGCTGCTGGTGCTGCTGGTGCTGCTGGTGCTGCTGGTGTTGCTGGTGCTGCTGGTCCTGCTTTTGCTGCTACTGTTGTTGTTGCTGCTGCTGGTGGTGGTGGTGTGGTGGAGCAGCCCCTATAACCTCGAAGCCCCTCTGATGAGGGCCCAGATGGCCCTGCCAGAGGGAGGAAGAGGCATACGCGTGAATGGGAGAGGAGGCAATACTCCATCGAAGAGGAACATGAGGATGAGGTGCTGGAATGGCTGAGGGAGAATGAGTATCTATGGTGGAAGGGACACAGGCTCTATCGAGACACCAAGGGGAAGCAGGCGGCTTGGAGAGAGAAGGCGGAGAGCCTGGGCTACACTTCGGAGGTCCTCCCCAGGTGGTGGAAGCACATGCACATCTGGTACAGGAAGCTGCACCTCAAGAAATCTGGCCAGGCTGCGGTCAAGCTGATGGACCCGGAGACCTACATGATGGCCAAGTGCAGCTTCTTGGAGGGTGAGATCCACCACCGAGGAGCAGCCTCTCTAACAACCCTCTCTCTCAGGCAGCCCACAGAGAGCCAGTCCTCTTCTGGCCAAGAGTCAGCTCCTGTGTCCAGGCAGGTATCTGTGGAGCGTCCCACGATGGAGACCCCCCCAACAGCTGCACTTCCTGTAGCGGAGCGCGTAGAGGACCCCCTGACGCAGTTGGAGCAAGAAGAGGGTGCTGACACCAGAGACCAACCCACACCCACGCCCAGCTCTACCTCCACAGAAAGCAGGCAGAGAGGCAGACCGGAGGGGCAGAGCCACACTGTCCTGCTGGAGATCAGGGACACCATCAGAAGCAGTGTAGATCTCCTCTCTCAGCTGGTACACACCGACATACCATCCTCAAACCGAAAGCCTTTCCTCACCTATGTCAACCAGACCCTCATGGACATGTCCGAATCACAGTACCAAGTGATCAAGGACAGGATCACCGGTCTTCTTCACAACCCTCCAGACCCAGCTGAACCTGCTCCCACCCAGTCCAGGTCTGCTCCTCCACCCCAGGTGATGTCACAGCCCTTCCAAGGCTTTCCACAGGCCTTCATCTACCAAGACTATGGCTACCAGGAGCTTCAGCAGCACAGGCAGCCCTTCCCAGTCCAGGCACAGGTACATCATACACCACCAGTGCCACCGATGCCACTGATGCCACAGATGCCACCCACGCCACAGATGCCACCCACTCCTCACCTCACTCAGCTGCAGACCAGACAGCCCCACTACACTCCTCCTTCCTCCACCCCACAGCCAAGTCCGGCCTCAGAACATCTGTCATTGGTCTTGGGACTGACACCCCATGTCATGGAGGAAGGGGCTCTCAACATCACAGGACTGAGCCAGCTCTCTGAGAGCTTCCTCCACACACCATCCCCTATTATCCTCTCAGGGCCAGGCACTCCAATGGCACCTCAGACCAGCATTCCAGCAGCAGCCAACTCCACAGCACCTGGACCCTTCACCCCTGAGACTATAGGCATGCCTCAGAGTGACTGAGAAGAGTGCCAGAGACTGGGTTGCTACCTGATGCCTTTATCTTTGCTTGGGACACTAGGGTCATTTTCTTTTACAGCTTGTTATTAATAAAGATTATCTTTGCTTCACACACTTGCTTCAGTTCTTTTAGTCAATAAAGTCTTGGTGGAAACTTTTAGAAATGGTTTAAGCCTTTGCATGCTTGTGGGATGGGTAAGGATAGCAGTGGGATGGGCAGGGATACCTTTGGCATGGGTAATAGCTGTGGGATAGATAAACCTCCAGTGCAAGCATAGTTGGACTGTATGGTCCACCCTCCCAGGGGCCACAACTTTGGCCCTTTATTATCAATAACAATTTAATCATTCATCCACACATTTCAACATAAACACAACTCTTTATTAAATGCCCTGTTCATTGTAGGGCCACTCAACACAATCTCATCAGTGTGATGAGACAGGCTGAAGGAAGCATCCATTAAGCATCTATCATCCTGTCTTGCCACTCCACCGCTCCAGCTGGGGAGTTGCACGAGTGTTTCAGGAGGTTGCGCTGCTTCTTCCCTTCACGTGAAGCTATGTAGGGGCCTTGCACATCCACAGTGTCTATCAGGTTTCAACCTTGCCTCCATTCACCAGGCTCCATGTCCCCATTGCCTTGGAGGTCCACGAGCCTGTTCTGCAACACTGGGTAGCAGGTGCGCATGAGATTGTGCAGGATGCAGCAAGCTTCCACGATCCTCCTCATGGTCTCTGGGCGATGCTGCATGGTGGTGAGAAGTATCTGGAACCTGTTGGCCAGCATGCCAAAGGCATGCTCCACCACCCGCCTTGCCCTGGACAGCCTGTACTTGAAGATCCTCTCTTCACTGGTGAGGCATCTGGAAGTGTAGGGCTTCATGAGGTAGGTTGTGAGGGAGAAGGCGTCATCCCCCACAATGAAGTAGGGCACATCTTGTGTGTCATTGGGCAGGGGGTCTGGATCTGGAAAGCCCATGATGAGGTTGCGTTCCAGCCCCTCCTTGAGGTGACTGGCGTTGTATACCTGGGCATCTGAAGATGACCCGTTGCCTGAAGCATCGATGTACATGAACTTGTAGTCAGCATTGACCATGGCAAAGAGGATGATGCTGAAGAAGCCCTTGTAGTTGTGATAAGTGGACCCTGACTTGGCTGGAGCTTTGCAGGCCATGTGCTTCCCATCTATGGCTCCAACGGTGTGGGGGAAGTTCCACCTCTGATACCACTGCTCTGCAACTTTCTTCCAGCCTTCTTCAGTGGAGGGGCACTGGTGGAGCTCCTCCAGGTATTCTTCGATGATGGCCTGCACCACTTCTCTGACCACAATGCTGATGGTGTTGTGTGGCACCCTCCAGCCATACTGCATGCTCCTGTGGGTGGTCCCTGAGGCCAGGTGGCGCAGAGTCAGTTCCACCTTCAGCTCAGGGTCCAGGCTGGGCCGGAAGTTGGTGCTCTGCTTGGTCAACCTGGGTGTCAGACGCCGCACAACTTCGTCAAACATGGCTGGAGGCATCCTCATGAAGTTCTGGAATGCACGAGTGTCTTCGTTCCTGAGCTCCACCATCAGCTTGTACAGTCCGTCCTCTGCTCTTCTGGCGAACCATCTTTGTATCCTGACGCTTCTTGGCCGCCTCTTTTTCTTTCCGTAGTAGAGTTCACAGAGCCTGTAGATGGCTTCGCACTGTTGCAGAAGGATGGTGGCTGCCAAAAGGACTTTGTTACGATGACTGGATGCTGTGGAAGAGGAAGAGGCAGATGAAGGCTGCAGAGGTCTGCAGCTGGGCTGCTGTTCTGAAAGTGAGATCCAGGTGAGTTGATCCCCCTTTTTATCGGCAGTATAGGTGTCCCTTTGCATCCTCTAGGCATCCTCTAGGCATCCTGTAGACATCCTTAATATCCGAGATAGGTCCCCTCTATGAACATATTTTCCGTTTTAAATGCTTTGTTCCCGTGCTGCATCAGTTCTGCATCCGTTCCGCATCTGTTCTGCGTCCGTTCCGCTTCCTCCCTGCATCCGAGCGGATGCGAGTTGCGTGGAGGCGCAGCAGATGCCTAGCGGATATAGCGGATGCGTAATGGATGCAGAACGGATGCCTAGCGGATGCCTAGCGGATGCAGAACGGATGCATTGGATACATTTTCCACTCAAAAGTTTTAGGCAGCCCAAATCTTTTGGAGCGGATGAAACGTCCATAAACGGATGCTGGACGGATAGAGAGGAAGCCAAACGGAGGCAGTGAGTACATCACGTTTTCGAACGGATGGCAAGCTTTTTTATCCATTTTACATCCTCTTTGCATCCGTTGGTGCAGTGTGACAGGGGCTTAAAAACATGGTGTTACCTTCAGGCCTGGGTATTGAGCTTTCAAATGTCTGTATTGCTTGGAAAATTGAATGCAATGTCCTGTAGTTTATGGAGGGTTTTAATAATGCTTTTAATGTTGTTAATTATTTTATGGTTATTTTTTGGCAATTGCTTTGTGTTTTCAGGCTAAAGTACCCATCCAATGAGATCAGTAGATAAATTAATAGAGCCAATTCTATTCCTAAGAAGGATCTATTAAAAGACAGGTCATAGAAACAGGTTATTGTACAGCAACACATCACTGATTGTCACCTACATTTGAAACTGCTCAAACATACTGTAGTAAGTTATACAGATACTGGGAATCTGTTTGGTGTAGTATTAAGGCATCAGGCTAGAATTTGAGAGGTTGTGGGTTCCAGTTCTACCTTAGGGTGAGCTTAAGCTAGTCACTTTATCTTAGCTCTCTCAGGAGGCTGTGGCAAATCACTTCTGAAAAACTTTGCCAAGAAAACTCCAGGGACTTGTTCAGGCACTCTCTGAAAATCAGACATGACTGAATTAAAGGGGGAAAAATACTATGCAATGACATTGCACGACCTTAGGCACTGGATAGTACTGTATGCAAACTACAACCCAAACTGAAGCAGATTCTCACAAGAAACAAGAAATAACAGGACCAAAATATAACACGAGGCCCTAATTCTACAATACACCCAGATTTCTACTTTTTCCTCCAAATCTACATCAATAGTGCCATCACACATGTACACAGGATTACAGGTGCTTTCATATGCTTTGCCCCCAATGTGACATGTGACACCATCTGCTAGCAATGCTCTTCTGGATTCTAAAAAAGAAAATAGAGTAAACTTTGCACAAGTTTTACATCGGAACTCAAAACAAGGACAAAGTAATATCAGAGCTTTTCAAGCTATCAGAACATTCCATGACAGACGCTTTGGTAACAGTTTAAAAAAGTGGAACTTTAATAGCACCATCAAGTAAGAAGTTATTGAATTTACATACATCAAAAGGTGACAGGCAATTTCATAAAGTGTCAACAAACACAATGGGTTTTTAACACATTGTAATTGTTAATTGATAAGGTACTTGTATTCTGTCTCATGTGTAACCCATATCTACATAACCAACCTATCTTCTCCTCCTCTTCATCCCCACACTTCACTCCAATCTAAATCTTACATTAATCTAGCTGCACTAAATACTTGCGGAAATGAACTGCACTTCATGAAAGCTTATGCCTTTTAATAATAAGAATTATTTTCTGTAATTCATTCTCAAAGACAGTCAAAGTGATTTAGAATGGATGCATGATTGGAAAACCATATCATTCTGGAAAATATCTAAGTGGTCACTAAGAAGATACCATATTAATGGCACAAAAACAAATTATTTGTATTTTATGGTAAAATTGATTTGTCATAAATCAGAATATAAATGTAAAATAATCTGTCTATGTAAGGGAATGGAATGGAATAGAACAGAACAGCAGAGTTGGAAGGGACCTTGAAGGTCTTCTAGTCCAACCTCCTACTTAGGCAAGCAACCTTATACCCAGGGGTAGGATTCAAATTTTTTAACAATCGGTTCTGTGGGTGTGGCTTAGTTGGTGGGCATGGCTTGGTGGTCATGTGACCGGGTGTACATAGCTTGGTGGTCATATTATTGGCCAACTCAATATCACTCACATTGAGGCACGCATCTCCTCACCTGGCCTCTCATGACTGTGGGGATGCTGCAACAGTCGTAAGTGTGAAAAATGGTCATAACTCACTTTTTTCAGTGCCATTGTAACTTTGAATGGTCACTCCACACAAGGAAAGTACCAGCAAAGGAGAGAAAAAAACTCCAGAGAAGTTCCTGAGACAGGAAGTCTAGTCCTGCCAAGAATGTAATAAGGGTTAACCGAGAGGCAGTTTCAGTAAGCAACACCAGAATGTTTCCTTCCTGCCTTCCTTACAGGATTAGGCCAATAATTTCTTCTAACAACCGGTTCTCTGAACTGCTTAGATGTTAACAACTAGTTCTAGTGAATAGGTGCAAACTGGTAGAAACCTACCCCTCCTTATACCATTTCAGACAAATGGTTATCCAATCTCTTCTTTAAAACTTCCAGTGTTGGAGCATTCACAACCTCTGGAGGCAAGTTGTTCCACTGATTGTTCTGTCATGAAATTTCTTCTCAGTTCTAGGTTGCATCTCTCCTTGATTAGTTTCCACCCATTGCTTCTGGTCCTATCTTTGAGTGTTTGGGAGAATAGCTATATTCCCTCTTCTTTGTGGCAACCCCTGAGATATCAGAACACTCTATCATGTCACCCCTAGTCCTTCTTCTCATTAAACTAGACATACCCAATTCCAACAACCGTTCTTTATATGTTTTAGCCTCCAATATTACTTAAGCTTTTTTCTCTTGGGATCTCTTCCCACTTTTAAAAATTATGAACAATCCCAAAAGAGCTTTTGTTTGTATGGATTATATATACCTGTATATATACCATATTAAAAATTAAAATTGACAGATTTGCTACTACTACCACTTTTCATGATTTTTTGATGGTATTTTAGTATTCTTCAATGTAGGCTGGCAAATAATGTTGATTTTATAGAAACTACCTCAGACTATATTTTTAGAAACACTGATCTAGGGTACACCCACCATAGTTATTAGAACTCTCATTAATATTGCTAACAGTTCCTCCTACTCCCTTGCGAGAAATTAAAACAGCTAGAAGAACTGGAAATAGAAAAGTGAAAGAGCCCTATTTTTCAATCATTCTCTCCTAGTCTGTGTCTGAAAAAAGGAAGAGGGGCTGACCATAAGAAAATTCTGTCATCTGATTTCATACAACATGTGATATCAGGATGAACATTAAGTTAATTTACAACAAACCATAAATAGAAATTACCCCAAACCCAGATGACACAGTTATGATGGACCAGATCTAAACGGAATTATTCTAGTAACAGTGTGATAGACTTAATCTTCTTTCCATCAAGGAAAACAGGTCTTTAACATATTATTGCAACTTAATAACTTCCCATGTGGCAGTTTTACCATATCAGGAACAATGCATTTGTAGAATCTTGTCAAAAGCTGACGCTTACCATCCCAGCCGAATATCACTCAAGAAATACACATCATTTTAGGAGTATTTGAAATACAGTCCTCGGTAATAAGATTCCTGTGGGAACTGTCTATTAACAACCTGAATATATAAGTTTGCTTTTGGTTCTCATGCTGAAGGTTTGCAAAGACCATACTATTGTGGTTTCAGTAGCAGGCAACTGAAATAATTGGCATCACTTCAAAGAACATACAAAATTTTATGATAGAAAACATTGTGTACTATCAAAATAATCTTTATACTAAATAGCATCAAGCTGTGAAGTGTACTTTTGATTATGTTTCAGTCATGCTATCAGAGTTTGTGCATGGCACACTTTACACTTTAAGCTATCCCAGAGGAACTATTTTCTGGGCATGCATACATATGCCCAGAACATTTCAGTATAGTTTGAAAGCAATTGCAAGAAGCCTTTGGTTTGCTGCCACTGACTTGTAGCTTTAAGGAACAGAGTTCAGGGAGGGTGCACTACTTGTATCTTGCTGAATGATAGATACATAACCTTAATAAACAAAATGGAATCTGCTTTTCTATGAATATATTTCTATACCTATGCCCCCTTTTTCAAGTCTAATGAAAAGAAAGACTAGGGGTGACATGATAGCACTGCTCCAATATTTGAAGAGCTCCAACAAAGACAAGGGGTCAAATTATTTTCCAAAGCACCAAAAGGCAAGACAAGAAAAAATGGTTCAAAACTAACTAAGGAGAGAAGCAACTTAGAACTAAGAAATTTCCTAACAGTGAGAGCAATCAACCAATGGAATAGGTTGCCTTCAGAAATTGTACTTGCTCCACCACTGGAGGTTTTCAAAAACAGACTGGACAACCATTTGTCTGAAATAATGTAAGGTCTCCTGCTCAAGCACGGGTTGGACTAGAAGACTTCCAAGGTCCCTTCCAACTCTATTATTCTATGTTCTATGTTTTTACAATTTCTGAATTGCAGTTTCAATTCATCCACTTATTGCTTTCACCCACTTATTGCTTTCACCCACTTATTGCTTTCACCCACTTATTGCTATAAGTACACTAAAAACAGGATACAATAAGCAATCTGTGCTTCGATTTGCTATGTTAATTTTTTCAATTTATCAGGGGAAGCTACCTGGGCACAGTTGCTGGAAGCCCCAAGCCTCTCATATTCCACCATGAAGAGAGGAGGAAAGATGGATGCATGGTAAACTTTAATAAGATTTCCTTTGGAACTGGAACTGAGCCAAATCATCTGAGGAGTTAATATATTGACTTTCTAACATAGTCAGAAGCCCAAAACATTAAGGCAATTTGCAAATGCAGGACAGAGCTAAAATTGCTGCATTTCTTGCATGTGGAAAAAATCTTAGTCACAACTGAGGCCAGATAACAAATATGACTGAATTTGATTTTTTTAAAGCTTTTCCTTCTCCTGCTGCTCTTGCTTTTGCATTACATATTTTAAATGAAAAACCTCTACATCAGCCTTTCTCAACTTTTTGAGCTTGAAGGAACCCTTGAAATATTTTTCAGGCCTCAAGGAAGCACATTCAGGTTCTAATATAGTCCAGAAGTTACAAAATTATTTGTATTCATTTCATGTGTAAGTTTGTATATTTGCATTAACAAAGTTTTAAAGTAAAAAATAAAGAATGAAACTTAACTCTTTAATGTGAAATCTGTGCTTTATTTTTTTCTGCAACAATTCTGGTTCAAATTTGAGATAAAGACACAGAGATTTCATCTTCAACTGAAATAAAATGTCTTTGCTTTTGAAGCTTGTTAAATAAGAAAACGGTTTTTCATACTTGCAAGCAGTAGAAAACTGTACTAACAGGTTCAGTGCCTTCCTATGAATAACAGAATACATTTCTTTCACAGAAATTTTCCACAAGCAGTTCACTAAATCTCTTGTGTATATGATCAAACTGCAATTCAGAAAGTTCTTCCTCCTGTTTCAAATTAAGTTCTCAGGCTGAGCAGAAAATGCAGTGAAAGGATCCCTCACCCAATCATATATTTGTGATGAAATGGAGTGAAAGTACTAATCAATTTTGCTCTGCGGTACTTCCAGATGGCTTTTAATTAGATTTGAGACTTGATATCTTTTCTCTTTCTCAAGCCCAAACAGCAGTGGAAACATTCAATATTTCCTTTCGTAAGATGATTTTTCCCAAACATTCAAGTTTCTTTTAAATCCAAGTATTTTGTCACTTGAAGTCAAAACATTTTCTTCAGTGCCTTGTAGAGACTTGTTCATGTTTTTCATGTGATGAAATATGTCTGGTAAGTATGCTTATTTCTGCAAACATTCTCTATCTTCAAAGCACTCAACAAAATGTGGAATACTATTTCCTTGAAATTGCAATTTTACCTTCAGCTTAAACACTGCTCTGTCTCTGCTGAACCACTATATTTCTATGTGTAACAGAAGACTTATGTCCTTTTTGTCCAGATTTTCAGTTTTTGAACATTCTTGAGTGAACTGGTCTTGTTTAATAAATTTAACCATTTTTTAAATATGATCCAGAACTTTTTCATTTTGTGTCCAAGATATTTTGAAACCAACATCCCTCTGTGAAGAAAGCGATGTGTTTCTAATATCAGGATTTTTTTTTCTTACAAGACGGATGAAATCTCTTATGGAGCCAAAGATTATTGGAGTAGCATCATTAACAGATGTCAACAGAGTTCCTACGAGACAGATTTTTTATTGCCAAATAGGAACACAAAACATTAAATATATCTTGGTCTTGTTGTGGTTAACCAGCAGCAGGTGCAGAGGGCTGAGGAGAGCGAGGACTCAGATGAAGAGAAAGGATCATGAGGGAGTGGACTGCTCCTTCAGAGATTGTGGGGGCTGGCAGCAGTGATGATGAGGTTACTGAGGAGCCTGTGCCAATTGCACATGTGCGCAGGATTGCTCGTAGGAAAGAGCTGTTACAACTGCATGGGCGACTGGGGAGTAAAGGGTCTGTCACACAGGCCGACGGATGCAAAAAGTATGTAAAAAGGACACAGCGGATGAGAAAATATTCCATCCATTGTTATCCGCTCTCAAAAGTGCCCCAAATTTGCATAAACAGAGGAGACAAAAAAGGAAAGGAACGGACGGGGAGAGGACGTAGCGAGGATGTAAAGCGGATGCTCCATGGAAGCCAAGCGGATGGAAGCGGATGGCACATCCGCGGGGCTTCCGGGGGAGCACAGCGAAGCAGATGCACAGCAGAAGGAGCGGATGCCTACGGATGTCTAGCGGATGCAAAGTGTTCACTGCTCATGCGGGGAGGATACATTGCATCAGCCCCGCGGATAAAAAAGAATACAGCTTGCAAGCAGGTCACCATTCAGAGGAAAGACCTGCTGCCAGACACATCTCCAGCCAACAACCATGGGGAAGAAGAGGAAGCCTGTGCCTACTCCTGCCAACCCTGGCAAGAAGGACAGGGCCACCATCCCACCCCCTGGTGCTGACTCTGCTTCTTCTGGGGCTTCTGCTGCTCGGGCTGACTCTGCTGGTGCTGGAGCTTCTGCTGGGGCTTACTCTGCTGGTGCTGCTCCTGGTGCTGCTGCTTCTGCTGGTGCTTACTCTGCTACTGCTGCTCCTGGTGCTGGTGCTTCTGCTGGTGCTGACTCTGCTGGTGCTGTTCCTGGTGCTGGTGCTTTGCTGGTGCCTACTTTGCTGCGGCTCCTCCTGGTGCTGCTGGTGCTGCTGGTGCTGCTGGTCCTGCTTTTGCTGCTGCTGTTGTTGCTGCTGCTGCTGGTGGTTGTGTGGTGGACCAGCCCCTAGAACCTCAAAGCCTTTCTGATGAGGGCCTAGAAGGCCCTGACAGAGGGAGGAAGAGGCAATCGGGTGATAGGGAGTGGAGGCAGTACTCCATCGAAGAGGAACATGAGGATGAGGTGCTCGAATGGCTGAGGGAGAATGAGTCCCTCTTGTGGAAGGGACACAGGCTCTATCGAGACACCAAGTGGAAGCAGGCGGCTTGGAGAGAGAAGGCGGAGAGCCTGGGCTACACTTCGGAGGTCCTCCTCGGGTGGTGGAAGCACATGCACACCTGGTACGGGAAGCTGCACCTCAAGAAGTCTGGCCAGGACACAATCAAGCTCACCGACCGGGAGACCTACATGATGGCCAAGTGCAGTTTCTTAGAGGGTGAGGTCTGCCACCGAGCAGCAGCCCCTCTGTCAACCCTCAGACAGCCCACAGAGAGCCAGTCCTCTTCTGGCCAAGAGTCAGCTCCTGTATCCAGGCAGGTATCTGTGGAGCGCCGCATGATGGAGACCCCCCCGAAAGATGCACTGCCCATGGCGGAGCGCGTGGAGGACCCCCTGACGCAGTTGGAGCAAGGAGAGGGTGCTGACACCAGAGACCAACCCACACCCACGCCCAGCTCCACCTCCATAGAAAGCAGGCAGAGAGGCAGAGTGGAGAGGCAGAGCCACACTGTCCTGCTGGAGATCAGGGACACCATAAGAAGCAGCGTAGATCTCCTCTCTCAGCTGGTACACACTGACATACCATCCTCAAACTGCAAGCCCTTCCTCACCTATGTCAACCAGACCCTCATGGACATGTCCGAATCACAGTACCAGGTGATAAAGGACAGGATCACCGGTCTTCTTCACAACCCTCCAGACCCAGCTGAACCTGCTCCCACCCACTGCCAAGGCCTGCTCCTCCTACCCAGGTTATGTCACTGCCCTTCCAAGGCTTTACACAGGCCCTCACCTACCAAGGGTACGGCTACCAGGAGTTCCAGCAGCACAGGCAGCCCTTCCCAGTCCAGGCACAGGTACATGATATGCCACCGATGCCACTGACGCCACAGATGCCACCCACACCACAGATGCAACCCATGCCACAGATGCCACCCACACCTCACCTCACTCACCTGCAGACCAGACAGCCCCACTACACTCCTCCTTCCTCCACTCCACAGCCAAGCCCGGCCTCAGAACATCTGTCATCGGTCTTGGGACTGACACCCCATGTCATGGAGGAAGGGGCTCTCAACATCACAGGACTGAGCCAGCTCTCTGAGAGCTTCCTCCACACACCATCCCCTATTATCCTCTCAGGGCCAGGCACCCCAATGGCACCTCAGACCAGCACTCCAGCAGCAGCCACCTCCACAGCACCTGGACGCTTCACCCCTGAGACTATGGGCATGCCTCAGAGTGACTGAGAAGAGTGCCAGAGACTGGGTTGCTACCTGATGACTTTATCTTTGCTTGGGACACTTTACTTGGGTCATTTTGCTTTTACAGATTGTTATTAATACAGTTTATCTTTGCTTCACACACTTGGTTCAGTTCTTTTAGTAAATAAAGTCTTGGTGGAAACTTTTAGAAATGGTTTAAGCCTTTGCATGCTTGTGGGATGGGTAAGGATAGCAGTGGAATGGGCAGGGATACCTGTGAAATGGGTAATAGCTGTGGGGTGGGTAAGGATAGCAGTGGGATGGGCAGGGATACCTGTGGGATGGGTAATAGCTATGGGATGGGTAAGGATTGCAGTGGGATGGGCAGGGATACCTTTGAGATGGGTAATAGCTGTGGGATGGGTAAGGATAGCAGTGGGAGAAATAAGCGTACAGTGCAAGCATAGTGGGACTGTATGTCCACCCTCTCAGGTGCCACACCTATGGCCCTTTATTATCAATAACAATTTAATCATTCATCAACACATTTCAACATAAACACAACTCTTTATTAATGCCCTGTTCATTGTAAGGCCACTCAACATACGTGGCACAATCTCATCAGTGTGATGAGACAGGCTGAAGGAAGCATCCATTAAGCATCTACCATCCTGTCTTGCCACTCCACTGCTCCAGCTGGGGAGTTACACCAGTGTTGCAGGAGGTTGTGCTGCTTCTTCCCTTCACGTGAAGCTCTGTTGGAGACTTGCACATCCACAGTGTCTATCAGTTTTCGCCCTTGCCTCCATTCACCAGGCTCCATGTCCCCATTGTCTGGTTGGTGGTCCATGAGCCTGTTCTACAACACTGGGTAGCGGGTGCGCATGAGGTTATGCAGAATGCAGCAAGCTTCCATAATGCTCCTCACAGTCTCTGGGTAATGCTGCATGATGGTGAGAAGTACCTGGAACCTGTTGGCCAGGATGCCAAAGGCGTTCTCCACCACCCGCCTTGCCCTGGACAGGCTGTACTTGAAGATCCTCTTTTCATGGGTGAGGCATCTGGAAGTGTAGGGCTTCCTGAGGTAGGTTCTGAGGGAGAAGGCGTCATCCCCCACGATGAAGTAGGGCACATCTTGTGTGTCGTTGGGCAGGGGGTCTGGATCTGGAAAACCCATGATGAGGTTGCGTTCCAGCCCCTCCTTGAGGTGACTGGCGTTGTATACCTGGGCATCTGAAGATGACCCGTTGCCTGAAGCATTGATGTACATGAACTTGTAGTCAGCATCGACCATGGCGAAGAGGATGATGCTGAAGAAGCCCTTGTTGTTGTGATAAGTGGACCCTGACTTGGCTGGAGTTTTGCAGGCCACGTGCTTCCAATCTATGGCTCCAACGGTATGGGGGAAGTTCCACTGCTCTGCAACTTTCTTCCAGTCTTCTTCAGTGGAGGGACACTGGAGGAGCTCCTCCAGGTATTCTTCGATGATTGCCTGCACCACTTCTCTGATCACAATACTGATGGTGTTCTGTGGCACCCTCCAGGCATACTGCATGCTCCTGTACGTGGTCCTGGAGGCCAGGTGGCGCAGAGTCAGTTCCACCTTCAGTCCAGGGTCCAAGCTGGGCCAGAAGTTGGTGTTTGCCTTGGTCAACCTGGGTCTCAGCTGCTCCACAACTTCATCAAGCATGGCTGGCGGCATCCTCATGAAGTTCTGGAATGCACGAGTGTCTTCGTTCCTCAGCTCCACCATCAGCTTGTTATACAGTCCGTACTCGGCTCTTCTTGCGATCCATCTTCGGACCCAGACACTTCTTGGATGCCTCCTTTTCTTCGTGTGGAACAGGTGAAAGCCTGTAGATGGCTTCACACTGTTGTAGAACGATGGCGGCTACCAAAAGGAGTGTGCGACGATCCATGGTGGAGATGACTGGATGCTATGGAAGAGCAAGAGCAAGATGAAGGCTGAAGAGGTCTGCACAGCAGGGCTGCTGGACTGAAAGTGAGATCCAGGAGACTTGCTCCCCCTTTTCATAGGAAATATAGGTTTTCCCCTAGGTGTCCTTTTCCATCCTCTAGACATCCTGCAAACATGCTAAATATCCGAGATATGTCCCCCATGTGAACATTTTTTCCATTTTAATGCTTTGCATGTGAGCTGCATCCGCTTTCATCCTTTCTACATCTGTGCTACGAACGCTGAGTGTCTGTTCAGCGTCCGTTTCGCTTCCTCCCTGTGTCCATTTTCCGTTGGAGCAGATGTGAGTTGGACGGATGCGCAGCGGATGCCTAGCAGATATAGCGGACGCGTAATGGATGATGACGGATGTATAACGGATGTTCCCCGTATGCGTAGCGGATGTATAACAGATGCGTTGGATACTTTATCCGCTCAAAAAGTTTTGTGCAGCTCAAAACTTTTTGAGCGGATGAAATCACAGTAGATGGATGCTGGACGGATAGAGAGTATGAAAAACGAACGCAGTGAGTACAGAACGGATGCATCGCGTTAACCAATGGATGGCAAGTGTTTCTCTTCGTTTTACATCCTCTTTCCATCTGTTGGTGCTGTGTGACATGGGCTTAAGGCTGCAAAGTAATGGCCCCTCCTTCAAGAAGATAAAAGCCAGTTGTGAAACGAACATACTTTGCAGAAAGGAAGGACATTTTGAAACTCCAGCCTTATGGACATGCCAGTATCCTGAGTTTGTATTTGAAGATCCTGTATTGCAAATTATTTCTTGTCTGTTATCTTTCGGCAACTCTTGCACAGTTTGGCAAGGCTTGTGCTTATCACGGCTAATTATTTTGCAAAAGCATTACAAGGTTTCTGTTTCCTTTGAATTGTGTTTGATTTGTTGGAAAAGGGTGTGGGTCAGAACAGGCCTTTGTATATTTCTTCTATGCAATTTCACCCTCATTTACAATCTTCAATGTCACCATCTTTTACAGTCTTATAAATTTGCAATAGCACTTAATGTAATTTTACAAATGCCATAGCGTGACATTTATTGGTAAAATCTAACTTGGTTAGAAAAGTTCTTGTTCTTCACTTTATCATGGAAAACCTCTTCAACATCATGTGACATGTCATTAATATGCCAATTTATTGTACTCTCTGACATTGGAATCTTTTCAGTTTCTTGTACTGCACCTGGTCCGAGTATTTTCCCCACTATCATTTTACATCTGCAAGATTATTTCTTGCTCAAAGTGTGATTTTTACTCTGCTATGTGTATGTATATATATATATATCTATATATATATATATATGTATGTATGTATGTATGTATGTATGTATGTATGTGTATATATATATAT
>BLBF01001105.1:0-11221 GCA_015471245.1 Laticauda colubrina
CACACACACACACACACACACATAACTTCCAAACTTCCTTACAATAGATAGAAGCATACTTATTGCCTCTCATGCCCCATCAAGACCTGGACCAGTTTCAAGTTTTACATTGCCAGTGAGTCAGCAGATTTCTGGCTCAAAAACCACAGTTGGCTTTGGAGCCAGAAGAGCTATAGCCAGAACAAGAATGTTGCTTTTGGTGGCAAATGATTGCCACCTTGGCAGAGCCAGTGAAGTATTAGAAGATAATATTATCACTATGTATTATGTAATCTGTCCTGCATATATTGGATCAGTCTGGTCTAGTGGAGAAAGAATTAGTCTAGAAACCAGGAGACTAAGTTCTGGTCCCACCTTAGGCAAGAAAGCCAGCTGGCTGACCTTGATGCAGTCATTCTCTCTTAGCCCAACCCATCACACAATGGTTTTGTTGTGGGAAAATAGGAGAAGGAAGAAGTATATATGCATCTTCACTTCCTTGAATCACTTTTGAAAAATAATAAAGGTTAGACAGGATAGCTAGATAACAGACAGATAGATAGATGATAGATAGAAGAAAAGAAAAAGTATTTCGCCATTAGCTGTACTGAAAACTGCTTTTCACTGAATGTGATTGAATTAAGATTTGTTTTCTTTATGATTTTCATTCAAAATTTCAAGATCTGAAAAGAAACAAAACTAGTCTTTTGCAAGAAGAGAAGTAAAAGAGTTATTTGGTATTTCCTGTTCAAAAACAATATCAATTCCAAATAAGAATTTAAGTTAGAGGCTTAATTTCATTTTGAGATGCATTTCTTCCAGTCCTTTCAATTTTACTTCTTCAGATTAGTATTGCAAATAGCAAGAATCTAAAATCTACTGAAAACAAAGATATGAAGAAATCATGTATATCTCCCTCTCTCTTTCTTTGTCCTTCTCTATGATGGACTTCCTATTATTAATGGAGCCAAAATTGTACTATTCATTGCTGCTTTTGTGTGGCTGACCAGCTCTGGAATATTGGCCTAAGAATCCAATCAGTACAGTTTTAAATAGCTACTTAAAGCAACAATAACTGGAGATTTACTCCAATAATTAAAGGTGGTAGTAATTCATAAATAATATATATTCATCAACCTTCTGACACCTACATTCCATATTCCTTCTCTAATTTTGCCTTTGAATTTTTTTTCCTTTATGGTAACATCAACAACTGAATTATTTTAATCCAGCAACATCACAAGAACCATGAATACTTCAAAAGATCCTAGATTATTCCTTAGTAGTAGAATTTTGACTGCCAGTTGACTTTCACACTTGCTGGGGTTATATTACTTTTAGCATATATTTCCAGTGTTTTTGCTTATCCTCCTAGGAGTCTTTTCTCACTTTTATTATTTGATTTTTAATCTTGAGAGCATAGTATTTAGCAGGCTAATTGTTTGCAGAGGACATGTTAGTATACTGGAATTGGGTATATCTAGTTTAATGAAAAAAAAAAGGACTAGTTGTGACATGATAGCAATGTTCTGATATCTCAGAGGTAGAGGGAGTCAACCTATTCTCCAAAGCACCTGAGGGCAGGACAAGAAGCAATGGATGGAAACTAATCAATGAGAGAAGCAGTTTAGACCTAAGAACAAATTTCCTGATAGTTAGAACAAGTAATCAGTGGAACACCTTGCATCCAGAAATTGTGAATAATCCAACACTGGAAGTTTTAAAGAAGAAATTGGATAATCATTTGTCTGAAATGGTATAGGATTTTCTGCCCAAGCAGGGGGTTGGACTAGAAGACCTCCAAGGTCCACTCCAACTCTGTTTTTCTATTCTGTACATTAATAAATATGATTGTCTTCCCCACCAAAATTAATAACACTTATTAATTGGTTTGGTATTTTTTCTCTGTACAGTATAAATTGGCCTCTAACACAAAATTGGTAAGTTTAGAAACAATTACAATACACTTTACATTGAGACTCTTCTGGAAAGTTACAGTAATACCCAGAAAAAAAACAAAGCTTGAACTAGAATAAATCTCATACTTCAATATTTTATGATACTGTAGTTGTTTTTTTATTAGAATTCATAATTATAGATAAATTATCTTAGATTTTAAGGGAATTAATAGTGTAATAATTAATGTTTTGGTGCCAATATTGTGTACCATACATGGCATTGCTTTATATATTTCCAAACATGTATTTTCAGAAAATGTGTGCGCTATTTTGCAGTCACTTCCTCTTTTTTTTTTATTCAGGAAATGTATTGTCTAAGAAAGTTTTAGTTTCCAAGATTTTCCAGTTTTTCCATTCTTTCTTAGGTTATTTAATGGCAAGTTTTACTCATTAGAATTTGTTCTCACACTTATATTATAATAATTTGTATGACCCACTTTATAAATATAAGGATTTAACATTCCAGTCATGTAGGTTAATATGTAATTTACCCTCCTAACATGATAGCTTCTGGGAATTGCTCACTATTCCACAATATTATGGAAACATTTTTTAAGCAAGTCAAATAACTGCAACATTAGCAATATTGTGGTTATCGTTTTCTAAAACATACAGAATGGTAGTATCTTTAGTTAATATCTTTAAACAAGCAGCCTTTGAAATCTAGTACTTGAAAATTGAACATAACAATACATAAAATAATGTAATGTTAAAATAACACTTCATTTAAAGGGGCTACTATTTTATGAAGAAATGGAGAATTCTGAGAACCATATCAAAACTTAGCTATTTTTACGAATAAAATGTTACATATGTATGAAAGTCCTTTTTGCTAAACTGAAGCCTTTTAAGGAGAAGTCTTTTAATGAGGATGGGACTTTTCATTCGTTATTTCATAAGTGTTATTATATCCTTATTCTTTCTCTATTTTTAATAAACATAAAAACTTATGGTGAATAGAATCTGTTACTCAATTTTTTTTTCCTTTTAATGACCCTGTAATTCCTCACACTGGGTTGGAGTCAGGGTGACTGATTGAAGCCCTTCCTGATGCCTCTGCAAAGCTCACAGTAGATGTTTTTTCTTTGCGCCAAGTAAGAGAAATATCTGTTACTACTTAGAATTGAACTCACAGCCTAATTGTGAGGTGAGAACTCCACTTCTAGGCCACATGACCATTCCTGCTATTCAAAGAATAATAAGTCAAAATACCTCTTTTGATATAAAGCAGTGCATCAGAGTAGTTCATCAATAGTCTCTCAGAGTATCATTGAAGAAAGAATAGCACAAGAAGATAGATGTGATTTCAGTTGTCTCAGTGGGTGCCACACTTTGCACTCCAGTTTTCTTCTGCTTACATGTTGTTACCATGAAGATTTGACATGGTAAAGTTATAATGTCACCTGATCAGTAGTTTCAAAGTAATTTCACTGGGCGTGGCTTGGTGGATACTCTTTGTGCATGCACATGCACCAAATGTGCACTTTGCACATGCACAGAGGCTTTTCCTACTCACCTCCTGAAATCTTGCACGCTCCCTGTGTCTCCCATAGCTGACGTGGGGCCCTTTGCAGCTGTGCTACAAAAGCAGGACATAAAGGTCAGTATGGGAGCCTGGGCGGGTGGATGGGCCCAACAGCAGATCATCTGAGATAACCGGTTCGGTCTCAGCTTATCTTTGACGTTACCGGTTCAGCAGAACCAGGCTGAACTGGTAGCATCCTACCCCTGCACCTGGTTGCCATTTAAATTTTTTAAAAAGGTAAGAAAAAGACATATTTTAAAACACTAATGAACTATTTCTGACATATAGATGTTCAATTTTTATAATGTCACCCGACTGCCATTTGAGTAAAATTAGGCAAGAGAAACACGTATTTTAAAACATGGATGAGCTATTTTTTACTTCCAGATGTTCAATTTTAACTTCTATGAGCCTTAGCCAGAATTATCCTTGCCAAGAAGTAATGGAAGTTACATTTTAAAGGAACTGATTTACTCTTCTAAGCTATTGTTTTCTTGAAAAAAAATTAAGGATGAGGGCTTTTTTTAATTTAATATTTTAATGAATATTTATTCATATATGAATACATGAATAAAAATAGGATTTTATCCCTTCTGTAAATACCCTTAGTCAATAAAGGTAGTCCATGACTTAACAAGTTCATTTAGTGACCATTCAAAGTTAAAACAACACTAAAAAATGACAAGATTGTTTTTCACACTTAATGATTGTTGAGGCATCCTCATGATCATGTGATCAAAATTCAGATGCTTGGCAATGGGCCTATATTGATTTCCCAGGGTCATGCGATCCATCTTTGCAACCTTCTGACAAGTAAAGTCAATGGAGAAGCCAGTTTCACTTAACAACCATGTTACTAAGTTAACAGCTGAAGTAATTCACTTAAAAATGTTGGCAAGAATGTTGGTAAAATGTGGCAAAATTCACTTGACAAATGTTTCACTTAGCAACAGAGATTTTGGGCTCAATTGTGATCATAAGTCGAGGACTACTTATACATAAGATTGTACTGCATGATTGACTAAATCATGATAATGATAAAGATTGACTAAAGATAATTTGTGATATTCAGTGCAGATAGAAAGGCTTCAGTGGGATATGGAATTGCCTTGTCCCCAATCATATGTTTTTTATTCAATGACTCTTTTCTATTTAATTATTGCAGTTTATTTCTGTAATGGTAACAAAGTCTGTTCTCCAGTCAGTCTGGCTAGATATTTCAGGGAATATTACTGAGTATATGAAAAAGTCCTTTGTTATATGTTACAGTTCACTAAAAAATTACTTTTTACTTGAACTGTTAAAGAAAGAGTCTTCTTTCCCCAGCATGATTTTGGTCTATGTCAAAATTGCTCTTGCCTTCCTTTTAAAAGAGAAGAAGGTGGGTGTTTTCACAAAAGCAGGGACTGTGCTAATAGTACCAAGCAGGTTTGACAGGCCATGTTGGAGAACATGAAAGAAATGGCAGCTAAAAGATACAAGGAAATGGCAGCATCCAAGAGAGAATTTAGATGCTACTTGGAAAAGGCATATATGTCCAAGTAACACAGCAGTAAATAAATAATTGTTGGTCCAGAGAAGAAACATGTTTTTTGTTCCAGAATGAATAGTTTTTTTTTGTTTTTTTCCTCATAATACATAGAGTTGGAAGAAAACCAATAGACTGCTAACTCCAAATCCCTCCTATGTGCAGAATCCAAATTCCAATTAAACAATCCCTGACAGATGGGTGGATATGCATGAACATATGCAGTAAAAGGAAGCCCATACGTCTTTATGCAACTGGTTCCATTGTTCAACAATGCTTACTTTTAGAAAAAAAATATATCCTCATATTCAGCACAAGTATAGTGGGTATTGTTAATAAATTGTTTTTATTTTCATCCAAAATGGAGTCAATTTAGGATATTCCTCAAATCCCTTCTCTTGCTACAGCTTATAGTGTTGTCTTTTAATATTTTGCAAAAGCCTTACCAGTGATGATCAGGTGATGATGAACAAAAACCATCATTCCCTAAAATTTGCTTTTTAATATTTTCTAAGCAAGGTACAGACATGTTGCTCTTAAATAAACACAACCATTTCCTATTCCCCTCCTCCTGAGTGCTGGGGAAATGCCATCCAAGGGTTTTTTTTAGCTGCTCATATTTTTCTTAGTAATCATGATGAAGCAAACAAAAAGAAAACAAATAGTTGATGTTCATAAAAGTGGGCCTCGGTCACAATCTGTTGAAGAAACTCTATTGAAAAATGGGGCAAACTGTAAATCCAGGCAGTAAAAAACATAAATTTTAGAAAAAAACTTTTCTGTACTTTGCAATAGTTGCTTTTATCAATTTGTTTAGATATAAGACTATCCTTTAGACCAGGGGTCCTCCCCCGGGCTTTAGCCCAGTGTTCTGTATAGAATGGTATACTCCAAACAATGCAATCTGATTGGCTAGAAAGACCAGTATTGGATTGGTTCATTAGGAACCAATCCAAAAGAGCTGCTGAAAGGTGGCAAAGTCAAATAGCTGCCTTTGGCTACAAGCCGACACGCAAACCTGTATAAAAAGGCTGCCGTGGCTTGAGCCAAACTGTTCCGTTACTGTTGGCTTAACTTAGTAAAGACTTTGTTGTTGGAACCCGGTCTACCTTGCGTTTTTCTGGACGAAACACCCAGTCCCAGCTGCAGCCCATTCAGAACCAGGCCATGAAAGCAGCATGCAGGCTCGAACACTCAAAGTTTCATTTGTGCAAGCTACAGGATGTACTCATCATTTGTGTAAATGGATCTGCTTGCATGTAATCATCTTCTGTTGCTAACCCTAACCCACCCCCGGTCCACAAAGCCAGAAATGTTGGAGACCTTTGCTTTAGACAAATCTCACATTTCAAGACCTTCATTTTTTGAATCATGTATTTGGTGATAAAGGTGGCATTGCAGCTCATCATCAGTTCATGGGCAACCCGAACTTGTTTCTGACTCAACCACAGAAATGTTTTTATGCTGAAAGTTATTAGTCAGGAGATCGGAATTTTTTATGTAGTGAGCCAGCTTCACTTAGCCCTCAACTTGCAGCAGTGGTGGGCTGCAACTGCTTTAACAGCCAGTTTTGTGAGTGCATGCTTTGCACTCATGCAGTGCTAAGAAAAAACCTAACCTGAACCTCTACAGGGCATCCCTGGTAAGTAGAACAGCTGAGATGTGTGAAAACCACTGTGCCACATGAATTAGCTGAGCTGAAAAAGATGGAAATATAGGACAGGATAGAGTGGGTGCAAGTGGGCGGGGCCAGCTGATCACAAAATTACCAGTTCGTTAGAACCAGTCCAAGCTGGCAGCAGCCCACCATTGCTTACAACCACTCATTCAGTGACTGTATGGAATTACAACGGCACTGAAAAAAAGTGACGTATGACATTTTTCGCATATTTGATAGTTGCAGCATCCTCGTGATCACATGATCAGAATTCGGACACTTGGCAAATGGCATGTATTTATGACATGACCCCAGTGTCCCGGGGCCATGTATTCAAATTTGCAAGCCAAATCAATAGGTAAGCCAGATTCCCTTTGTAGCAGCCATGTTACTAATTTAAAAACACAGAGCTTCACTTAAGAACTATGTCAAGAAGGATAGTTAAATAGAGGAAAACTTACTTAACAACTACTCTTGCTTAGCAATGGAAATGTTGGACTCAAAGTGCCAGAAATATAGGAAGATTTCAAGCAAGAATTTTTCCATCTGTTCTTTCAGATGCCAAAATTGAACCTTCTCCATGCAAAGCTTAGGTTCTTTTCTGGCTGTGATATAAATATTTATTATTTATCCTTCTTTCTTTAAAGTGCTTAAAAATACAGTTCATTGTAAGGATAGTTAATGTTAATGTGACAGCAGTTTTTACTGATGCTCTTTAGGTCATTACTGAAGACAAGGGGGCAAAAAATATGCAACATAACATCTCTTTTATTATGATAATTTATTGATTTAATCTACATCTTAGTATAAGGAACCCATACTCACTATAAAACTGATGTATGCTTATTAGTTCTGCATACTATCCATACTTTCCATACTAATCATGTTTTCTAGAGTGAATATATTTATAGTATGCATATTCTAGCAGACCTCTTACCAAAAAATGTTTCTGTAGGTTTAATTCAAATTAAATAACATTGATATGCAGATAAGATAATAAGTATTGTATCTGTATAACTCCTTAATTTTCACCAGAGAAAAAATATCTATAAGCCCAAATCACTGAACAAGCCTGCACACATATTGAAAAGTACATTTCATTCCTGGTTTTATCATTACTTAAATTAGTGTTAGCAATGTGAACTTAAATTATTCTCATTGCTGATTTCAAGGGCCAATTCATTTGCCAATTTCTGTAATTAAAAATTATTCTCTTGATTTATATCAAAAGATTTTTTTGTTGTAAAAGTGAAAAAGCAGCTTTCTGCTCATTCAGCTTGATTAAAATAAGCCTTATTAATAAACTTTATGTCAAGATACAAGATTTTAATAGGTTTCTTTATGTTACTAAAAATAAAATATCCTTAGAAGCATAATGTATATTTTGCTCTTCTAATGCATATGTTCTACTCAGACACATAGTAATTTGTACAGACAATGATACATAGAAGTGGTTTGAACATGAAGGATTCTGATGAATTTTCAAGGAATGAGCTATATCTTTCACTCTTACAATGCATTTTGAAGAGAGAATATAGAAAATATGACCATTGGGAGAGACATAAAAGGCAAAAAGAAATTATTTAAAAATACAAAATAGAAAGGACAGAAATAGGATGAGTATTCATTCATGACATAAAATAAAATACCAGCTAAAAGAAGAGGATGGATTTTCATCCAGACTTTCATAGATGTATGATATATAAAATATGAAATAGCATACTCATGTAAATATATATAATGCACTAATAAAATGTTAGTGGAAAAAACAGTGATCTTGATAGTGACCATAATTTTAAAGTGGTAACTATTAAAACTGGTAACTTATCACTGGTTTTATTTTTAGCCTAGCTATGTGGCTGAAGTGGATAACAATATGACTGTTTGTGTTTGTGTTCTGTATAAAATAGTTTACTCCAAATCCTTGATTGTGATTGGCTAGAAAAGCCGGCATACGGATTGGTTCACTAGGAACCAATCCAAAAGAGCTGCCAAAAGGCGTCAAAACCAAGTAACCATCATTGGCTACAAGCCGGCAGGCAAGCCGTATATAAAGGCTGCCGCGGCAAGAGCCAAACTATTCCATTTTCACTTTAACTGTTGAAATAAAGACTTTTACTGTTGGAATCCGGTCTACCTCGCGTTTTTCTGGGCGGAACAGTTTGTATGAAAGCAGAGATGGTATGACCAGTTCTGCAGATGGTCTGACCAGTTCTGGAGAACCAGTAGTGGAAATTTTGAGGAGTTCAGAGAACCAGCAAATACCACTTCTGACTGGAGATTTTACAGTATTCTTCCCCTGCCACGCCCACCAAGCCACACCCACAGAACCGGTAGTAAAAAAAATTGAATCCCACCACTGTGTGAAGGCTATAGTTACTTCTGTCTGTGATTACAACCACTGCCTATAATCACAGCTGTATCCATGACTAGATGAGGTATTTATATAACTTTATTATTTTGTATATCCAATTATCATTGGAGTTACATTAAAATAACTGCTGGACTGTTACGAGTTTTAGCATAATTGTAAAATATCAGAGAAATCATGACAGATATCTGTTCTGTATAAAGAATAGTAGACTCCTAATACAGGCTTCTGATTGGCTAAAAAACCTGAATGGGGATTGGTTCAATAGGAACTATTCCACTAAGCTGCTCAAAGGCGCCAAAACTAAATACCTGTCATTGGCTACAAGCCGGCAGGCAAAACCCTATAAAAAGGCTGCCGCGGTTTGAGCCAATGTTCCGTTTCTCAACTGCTGTTAACTAATAAAGACTTTGTTGTTGGAACCCGGTCTACCTCGTGTGTTTCCGGACGGAACACTGGCGACGAGGATGGGATCGTCCAAAACACGAGACTGAGCATGCGGCAACCAATAAAACCAGATTGAAGACAATGGCTGGAAATAACGCACCACCCACACCTTTCAATCCCAATGAAGAGGATTGGGAATCCTATGTAGACCGTTTCCAGATGTATTTGGAAATTAACGAGATGGATGAGATCTCAGACCAGTGTAAGAGAGCTGTTTTCTTGACACATTGCGGGCCCACAATCTTCAAAATGGCCAAGGCATTGGCGAAGCCCCGAGATGTGAAACAATTGACTTGGCCAGAGCTCCAAAGAATGCTAAAGGCTCACTACGCACCGGTGGTGTCAAACCTTATCAAGTGGCATGAGTTCTACCGAAGAGACCAGAAAGAAGGCGAGACCATCGCTGATTTTGTGGCAGACCTCCGACAAATAGGGGGAGCGTGCGAGTTTCTGAATTTAGATGAAGCGATGCGGGATGGAGTAATACTGGGTTTAAGGGACTCTAATTTACAGAGCAAGCTGCTAAATAAACCTGACATAACCGTAGCCGAAGCCATTGCAGAAGCCACAGCCACTGAAGCCGCGAAAAAATCGGTGGTCAAAATGAAACAGATGAACGCGAACAACGACGAAACGAGCCTGGCCAGAGGGAAGAAACAATTTCTCATCACCACTCACCACGAAGATTTTGACGAGATGTCAGAATCAGGGGAGGAAGACGACGAAGTCCACCACCTATATGCCAACAAGAATGGGCGCGAAAAAAGAAATTGGCAGGAATGCGCTGGCTGCGGAGGAAACCATCCTTGAGCCGATTGCAGATTCCTCGATGCCGTTTGCAGGGCTTGCAAGAAAAGGAGACATATCAAGAAAGTTTGCAGGAATAAAAAAATTACAGCCCAAACAGACGCAGCAACTCCCCCGCACAAGCTGAGCCAAAACAAACCAAGAGAAAGTGGCAGCGGAACAAGCGAACCACTAACCAAGAGAAAACACATCAGACTTTCACTATCAGAAGCGCTCAGATGGAAAGCGGGAAGAAAGTAAAAATAATTGTAAAAATAGAAGGCAATCCCTGCGAAATGGAGGTAGACTCTAGGTCTTTCCTATCAATGGTGTCATGGGACACCATCAAACAACTGGTCCCAGATATCAAACTCAAAGAACTCCAGAGACAAAAAATAATCCTCAAGGACTACCAAGGGAACCGCATTCCTGTGGTAGGCCTAGGACATTTCCGAGTCGCCTACAAACAACATGTTGAAATACTACCATTGACAATAGTCGACCGAGATCGACCAAGCCTCCTGGACATTGAATGGTTTGCACCATTGGGCATCAGGGTGACTGGAGTAGACCGGGTGGCCGCAACCGACTGGGAAGAAAACCTGATCCAAGAGTTCCACAGGACGTTTTCGACGGCTCCCTAGGCCGGTATTGGGGGACCCCAATTTCCTTTAGTCTAGACCCCCAGGTAGCCTCTAGAAGACTAAAGGCCAGACGAGTTCCTTTTGCTCTGAAAGCAAAAATAGAGGAATAAATAAATAAATTAATAGACCAAGGGGTTTTAGAACCTGTTGACCATGCTAAATGGGAAACGCCAATCGTAACACCAATTAAACCAGATGGGTCAGTTCGAATCTGTGGTGACTACAAGGCTACCCTGAACCATGCATTGCAACAAAGCGCATACCCGGTGCCAGTCGTATAACACTTATTACATTCTCTTGGGGGAGGAAAAGTTTTTGCTAAACTA
>BLBF01001116.1:0-13654 GCA_015471245.1 Laticauda colubrina
ATTCAGTTACAAGAGAGGAGATTCTGACTGAATAAGAGGGAAAAAAAAGCTTCTTAAAGAAGGGTGAATTTTAGATGTGAGCGAGAGAACCAGAGAAATTCAGTCTCCCCTTCATTGATTGTCTAAATCCAAAGATTGAGCAGCCATCAGTCAGAGAAGCTTTGATTTAGATTCCTGCAAAGATGAGAGGCTGAGCTAGGTTGAGTTGAAGATTCCTTCAAATGTATGAAAGTAAAATTCTATCATGCCAATTGCATGTCTACATAAATGCCACACATGCAAAACTTCTATTTTTGCTCGAGGTTCAGTATGCAATGTTTTCCCTAAACGTTCTTTCCCTCTTTTGGATACCATAAGCACCGAGCTGCAATCTCCTGGACCAGCCTTAAGAGATTTCTCTGTGGTACCTCAGTTTTACTTTTCTTCAACAAATAGCCTAACTCATCTACATGCTTCCTTTGTTCCTCAGAAAGCGAAGACCCCATACTTACAGAAACCAAAAGGTTGAAGAAATCACAAAGGGTTGAAGAAATCACAAAGGGTTGAAGAAATCACAAAGGTTGAAGGTGCACCAAATCCTTGCCGGACAAAGTAAGAGGGTCCCTGTTCTTGCACCACTTGTTGTAATGACGAGGCAGTCGAGTTGTTTGATCATGATCAACTGAATCATCATGATGAACTTTATTGGAATATAGTCTTACATTTATACACATTTTTAGTTATCCTCCATCATTGGTTAACTTTGGTTACTACTTAACTTTAGTTACTGTTTAGTATAATAGTAATTAACACAATTAATTATCTCTAGCTAAAGTCTAACATATCTTTACTTCCTCTCTCTAATCCTCCTTTAGATTATTGACTTTGTTTGCCTGAGTTGTAATTGCTTTTAAATATTCTTTATCTGAGATTTGCTGAGATAAGATTATCTGAGATCTTATCTGAGATAAGAGCATTCCTGCAATTACAACTCTACAACAGGTAGGACATTACAATGTATAATTTTATATACTATACTTAGATCAGACCGAAGACGGCGTAGTTCTAAGTTTTCTAGGTCTAGAATTTCCAGTCTGGTACTATAAGGTATTCTGCAACAAGTAGAGGAGTATAGAACTCTTCTAATTAAATATTTCTGGACTTTCTCAACTGTGTTAACATCAGATATGTAATGTGGGTTCCAGACTGATGAGGTGTATTTGAGTATTGGTCGAGCAAATGTTTTCTATGCTCTAGTTAGTTGTGTGATATCACCAGAGGAAAAGCTAACATAGGATTTGGTTAACAACTCTTAATGCCTTTTTGGCTACGTAGTTACAGTGGGCTCTCGTGCTTAGATCATTAGAGATGAGAATTCTAAGGTCATTGACAGAGTTTGTATCATCAACAAGGTCTTGACTATTCAGCATTTTATTTTCTGGATTTTTTTTTGCCAGTATTTAAGACAGGGCATTTATTTGTTGAGATTTGAAGTTGCCATTTGTATGACCATTCTGATCCATTGTTGAGGTCTTTTTGAAGGGTAGCAGTATTGTCTGTGGTGTTAAATAGCTTTACATCATCAGCGAAGAGAACACAGTTGCTCTTAATATGATCACAGAGGTCATTGATATAGAGTATGAAGAGAATTGGTTCTAGAAAACTGCCTTGGAGGACGCCACTTTTGACAGGTACAGAATTTGATAGGACATTCCCAATTTTGACCAGAGATACCATAAGATTTTAGTTTTAGGAGTAGTTTGTTGTGTACTACTGAACCAAAGGCTTTACAGAAGTCTATGTAGATTGTGTCTATTGCTTTGCCCTGATCGAGTTGTGTAGTCCATATTTTTTTACAGTGTGAGAGTTGCAGATTACAGGATAGTTTTTTTTCTGAAACCAAATTATAGAGTAGGTTGTTTGTCTCTAAGTGGAGGATAATGGATTGGTTAATGATTGATTCCATGACTTTACAGGTAACACAGCGTAAAGAGATTGGTCTGTAATTTTCAACTAGGCTGGGGTCTCTCTTTTTGAAGATGGGGATGACCGTGGCTTGTGACCATAAATTAGGCAAGAAGCTGGTCCTGAAAGATTTTTCAAAGATTATGATTAGAGGTTCAGCTTTGGGAATGGATAGTTTTTTAAAGAAGTAGGCATATATTCCATCCGGTCCAATAGAAAGAGATTAGACTGTGTAGTGCTTTTTCAACATTGTTGTCTGTAAAATCGATATGTATTAGATCATTGTAGTTTTCTGTGGTTTGCCTAGGAAATATTGGACATGATTGATTGCTGTTTACAAATACTGACCCAAAGAACGTGTTAAAGAGGTTGGCTTTAATGGTGTCATCGTTGCAGTCTTTACCATTTGGTCTTTTCAGAGGTGGGATGAACCTTGAGTCTTTTTGTTTGTTGTTTACAAAATTGTAGAAAGTGTGAGTGGAATTGGTGAATAGAAGATTTTCTCTTGCTGAATGTGATAGTTGGTGCATTCAATCTTTATCTGGTGGCATAAATTTTTGTATTGGCTTTTGAAGTTGGCAATGTGACCAGATTTGTTTTTCTGCCAAAGTGACCTCTTTTTGGATGAAAGTTTCCTTATTGTTATGAGTAATATGTTTTTTTTTTTTTTGGTTTTGGGAGTTGTTATTGGTAGATATAGATTGATGATTCTTTTCACTTCAAGTAAAAATATGTTGTATTGGTCTTCAACAGTATTGCATCCAGTGAATAGAAATTGCCCATCAAGGGATGAGAGATAGTTATCTCTAAGATGATAGTTGCCTTTTTTAAAGTTATAATTAGGGATCATGTTGTTGTCATCATATTTGTGTGGGCGCATGTTGAGACAAGAGTCAATCATGTTGTGGTCACTGTCAGAAAAGGGTTCTTTAATTTGCATTCCATAAATTAATTCAAACTATTGCAAAACATGAGATCGAGGCAGTTATTTAGTATTGTTGGTTTCCAGTTGTTCCAGTCCTAGATTTGTTACAGCATTGTTGAAGGTTGCATGTATGGGTTCCATTGTACATTCATTTATAATCCAGTTAATATGAGGTTGATTGAATTCACCAAGTAATATAAAAGTGTGAGGTCAGGATGTTGCCCATGTTAGTTGTGAATTTAACTTGTTTACATGTTCAGTGTCATAATCGGAAGCTCTGTAACATAGTAAGAATCGGAATGTGATTTTTAAGGACAGTTCACAGACGATGGTCTCAGGAAGAGCAAGCTCCTGGGTAACTTGGATGTTTTTTAGAGGTAAGGACTTTTTATAGAAGATAGCAACACCACCTTCTCTATGGATTTCACAATCCGATCGGTAAACATGATAGTCTTTTAGTGTGGTAATGGAGTCAGGGAGAGATTCGTTGAGCCATGTTTCACAGACAAATATGATGTCGAATTTAGCCAAATTATTAAGAGGAGTAATTCAGGTATTTTATTCACAAGGCTTCTTGCATTGAGTAGCTTGCATTTAAGGCCATCTGTAGTTGGAATTGAGGTAGTAGGGGCATGCGTGCCTAGTCTTGGGTGATGGTGGATTGGTTGAAATAGGGTTGCTGAGTTGTGGGTTGTGTGACTTACTTTTGATACAGTCAGCATGGTAATCAATGTACAGGTCCTTCTCTCTGTTGTCTAGGCATTTTTTGAGTTCTATGCAGAGTGCATGGGAGCGGGCACATTGCTATGTGGTTAGATCAGGGTGAGAAGAGAGGTTCTTATGGTTGGTGTTGCTTTTGATCAGTGAATTTATAGTATAAATGAATTTAAGTTTGCTTGATTTATTTTTGCAAATGACCCTGCGGAAGCGTGGGGCCAACAAGCTGTCTCTATTTTTGCACTCTGTGCCGATGCGGGAAATGTCAAGTATTTCATCAGGAGAGACGGTTGATGCTTGATAGTCACTGATGATGTTGCGGACAATTGTGATGTCATCATTGTCATTGATGCCCTCTAGACCAAATAAGATTGCATTTGTACGCTTCTGTTCATGCTCAACAGTTTCTCTGATGAGGATTGGGATATCATTTTTTGTTGGAGCTATGGTTATTTTTTTAAAATAATTGTTTTTATTTTTAAAAACAAATGTACACATATAAAATATAAAAACATAAAACCATTTTCCATTTTATATACAGACAGTGTGTCAGTTGTTTACATATTTTTTGTGCTATCCTTTTGTACTCATTTACTCACAACTTATATCAGTTTTCACATTGTTGAACTAACATATGCTTATATATTTATCAGTTATTAATCATCCATGATGATTTATTCCATCATTTTATATAAGATGTTCCAAGTTTTATCTTAAAATTTGTGTTATACTTTCAACCAGTGGTTATATATATCTATATTATGTTTTATATCAGTCTATTAAATTTCTATCACAAAATTATCTAGTCTATTACATTACCATGCCTTTTTATCCAACCATTGATAAAACAAATCCCATATCATAAAAAATTGCTTGTCTTCTTGTTCTCTAATTTCAAATGTCAGTTTACTGATTTCAGCACAGTCCATAATTTTTTTGATAACTTCCTCCTGCATAAGTATTTTGTCATTTTTCCAGTTCTTCGCAAATACAATTCTAGCTGCTGTTAAAACATTTACAATCAAATATTTCAGTTCTTTATTGTATATGTCCGGTATGACTCCCAATAAAAAGATCTCTGGTTTAAAGTCTATATGTTGTTTTATCATTTTTTTCCAACCATGTGTGGATTTTAATCCAATATTTCTTCACGTCTGAACATGTCCACCACATATAGTCATATGAACCAGGAATCTGATGACATTTCCAGCATTTATCCGATTTATTGTTAAGCATTCTCGCAAGTTTCGTCGGGGGTAAGTGCCACCTGTAAAACATCTTATACAAATTTTCTTTACATGCAGTTGACATTGTCATTTTATAATTCTGAGACCACAACTTTTGCCATTTTTCTAAATCAATCTGATAACCAATTTTTTTCCCCCAAGTAATCATCATTTCTGTGACTTGTTCCTCCTCCAATTTAAATTCTAATAGATGTCCATACATTTTTTAATTACCTTTGCATCAGTACTCATCAAAATTTTATCTAAATTAGTCAACTTTAGTTGACTAAATCAGTCAACTAAATCAATACCTTCTGCATTAGAGTCTTTATCAAACCTAGATTGTATTTGCAAATATGAAAACCAATTCACTTTTACACCTTGTTCTTCCAATGCTTGCATAGATTCAAGTTCACCCTTTTCATTCAATATCTCCCCATATCTAACTGTTTGTTCCTTTTTATATATTAGGGGATAAGAAAAAGCTTCAATAGTTGATATCTATTTTGGAATTTTTAAGTAATATTGTCTTTTTTTCTTCTCCCAGTTCAAAAACAATGCCTCACGAATATAATGTCTTCTGAAATACCCATGTGTGTTCATTCCCTTATTCCAGAGAAATGAGGGAGGGGGAGCTGTTGTCTTAGCAGTATATCATGCGATCTTGAAGCTCGAAGATAGCCAATGATATCTCCATTGCAGGATGGTCTCACTGGATCTAAACTGTTCTGTAGAGATGATGATTGAGGAGTGCACATACTGTCAGTCCCAGGAATATCACAAAGGCCCTGGTTGATCCAGGAAAAGCCCTTTTTGCCAGCAGCAGAGAGGCAGCCTTCTAAGCTGCTGAAGCTGGGACAGCTCTGGAATGGAAGAGATTGGAAAGAAAGTGTGTCACTTTGGTGAGATGAATTTCTTGGAGAGAACACCCTGAAAAAATTAAAGTGGATTAAAAGTGAAGAGAAAAGAATTTAAGCGGCATGATTAATTGTCAAAGTGAAAGGGTTTTTTTTCTTTTTTCTCTTTCTATTGCAACTTTGAATTTGGCAAAGCTGTTTAACTTTAAGCTGGACTGGTACTTTTTAATCTTTTTATCTTTGTTTGTATTTCTTTCTCCCTTTCTTTAACAGAAAATTTTTCTTTTGAAAATCCCTTTTTGGACTCAAGATTTATTCTTTTTCTTTTAAAAAAAAGGGGGGGAGACTTTTTTTTTAGTTCTTGGTTGTAGATTGAGGAGGAGGAAGTGAAAGTGAAGGAAAGTAAGTTGCACTGCCACCCAGAGGCTTTGATACATTGTTTCTTTTTTCTCTCACTAGTTTGTGTTACAATCAAGGACTCTGAGCTGTGCATTGGAAAAGATAGATATGATCACAGCAGATTGTTTATTCAGGTACTCATTTCTGAACACATAGCTGGAGCCTGGAGTTGAAGTTGAAAGAAAGAAGATTGAAGTGGCCTTGAAAAATTCTGAGCTGATTTATCAAAGAGCCTTGGATATTTGGCGGCAGAGGCTTGTTTTATATTAGAATTGCTTTTTACCTTTTGCCTCACTTTCGACCCCTCCCCCCCACAAGTGGGGCTCTTTTTTTTCTCTTTCATTGGATTTTAATTTTTTAAACCAGGAACTAGAATGTTAACCTTTTACTTTGGTTTTCTTTTTGTTTATTAAGAGGAACATATAGAATATTTTTCTTCTTTCTTTTTTTTCTTTTTTACTTTATACATTACCATTGCAACCAATTGGATTAAGGTGTACAAGTGCCTGAAGATTTATTTTTTCCTTTTTTCCTGGCAATTGCTTGCCTTTGTTTTTTTTTTTTTTTCCTCTTTTTTCCTCTTTTTTTTTGTCTTTCTTTACAGATAAGCATTACAAGATGAGTAGAAAGATAATAGCCTCAGCTTCTTCAATACCAACTCCCTCACCATCTGGAGGACAACAATCTATACAGACAATATTACAACAGGAAAAAGAGAAAGAGAAGGAAGTGATATTACAGATGATTATGCAAGTAATTCAGAAAATTGAACAGAAAATTGAAAAGGCAGATGCAAAAATGGAAAATATTCAACAGATGATGATGAAATGTGAAGACAGATTCAAAAAATTGAAGAAGAAGATATACAAAGAGATAAGAAAATTGGAGATATTGATATTCATTTGAGAGATGTCAAGAAGGGCAGATTTGAACCATTTGGATAGGAAATAGACAAATCAGAATTTTATCTAAGATTTCAAAATATAGAAGAGGAAAAGGTGAAAATCTTGCTGAAATAATGGAAGAATTATTGGTGGAAGCACTGGAAATAACCAAATAAAACCTGATGGATGGGATGGATGAAGTATTTTGTGTCCACACAAGATATGCAATGAGGAATAGATTACCAAGAGAAGTTCACATTAGATTTACTAAGAAGATTATTAAGACATAGATACTCCAGGTGGCAAGAGAGAAAATACTAAAATATAAAGATGAAGAAATTGTAGTGCTGAAACAGATACCAAGAAGAGTAAGAGAGATGAGAATAGAATATTTATTCTTGACTAAAGAGTAACTTAAAATAGTGCAGAACATAAAAGAGATATAAACCTGATTCTGCTTGATAGTGAAATGTGTGTATGTCAGGGTCATCCATCAGTTAGTCACTCATATTTGTCAAGCAGGAAACTTTGTCTCGTGTGCAACAAAACTACAGCAGAGCTATGGGAATCTAGGTTTAGCAAGATGGGTTAGCAAAGTATTTGTAGTAACCCAGTTCCTTTAACCCAGCAACAGGAGAGGGGAGAGCTGGAATTCAAAATAACCAATGAAATGCTGACAAGTTGTATTTCTGTGGTTTAGTACTCCTGAAATGTATAAATATGGTGTCAAATCTATAGAATGATGTTCAGAATTTGACATGCTAATGCTCTGAACCTTTGCACAAATAAACCTGTGTGATCCATCCTTTTGTGGTCTTGTGTCTTGAATTGGTGAACAAGATTTGCTGCAACAAAAAGAGGAGTAAACCACAGGTGGCTGATGCCAGAAGGCCTCTTGTTCACTTGACAGGAACAAAGACACAGAACTGACACAAATTGGAAAAGCTAAGCTATTATACTTAGAATACTTTAGAGAAAAGGAGGAAGAAGAAAGAAAGGAAGAGTCACTAATTGAGTTCCAAGAGGAGTGTATAGCAGTAATTGAAAAGGAAAAAGAAGAAGGTGCAGTAGGCGGTGAACCCAGAGAACAATGAGAATTGAGATCTCCTCGAGCAATAAAACCCTCTTATAAAGTTTAACATGGATGAAAGAAAATTGATTACGATTAACATAAATTGACTTAATTTGTCTCCTAAAAGAAGGAAAATATTTCATAAATTAGAAAAATTAAAATTTGATATAATCTCCTTACAAAAGGCACATATTAAAAAACAACATGAACATATACTAAAACAAGGAAAACTAGGGAAATTATTTTCATTGCTGGCACAATCTAAAAAAAGAGGTGTGGTATGATATATTAAAGAAACAATTTTGGAAGAACTAATTTACACAGATGATGATGGAAGGATTTTGATGGTGGAAATAACGGATAACAGCATTAAAACACTTTTAATTGCAATTTATACCCTGAATAATAAACAAGAATAATTCTATAGAAAATTACATACAAAAATAATTGAATTGGACTATGTTAATATTTGTATGATGGGAGATCTTAATGGAATAAGAAATGACTGGTTGGACTATAAAACACAGAAAACAACAAAGAAAGTTAGGAAGATACTCCCAAAATCCTTCCTTTGAATAACAGAAGAATTTAATTTAAAAGATTCATGGAGAGAGAGAAATGCAGAAAGTAAGCAATATATTTTTTATTCAAACAGGCACACATCTTGGTCTAGAGTAGATATGATATGGATGTCAGCAGAATTATTGACTAATGTACAACAGATTGAAATAGAAACAAGCACTTGGGCAGATCATAATCCAGAGTCAGTTATTTGGAAAGGACACAAGAGGAGATCTAGATAGACTTTAAATAATGTGATACTGAAAGAAAAAGACTTTAAACAGAAAATAGAGAAAGAACTTGTTTTCTTCTTCAAAGAAAATAGAAAAGAGGATACATTTTTACAAAATCTTTGGGACACAATGAAGGCGGTTAAGAGGTTTATCAGACAAGAGGTTTGATAATAGATTATACTAGGAGAAGAAACATAAAACATAAAAAGACATTTAAGACATTAGAGGATGACTATAAAAGACTGGAAAAAGATTTATAGATGTTTCCACAAAAAAAGACATTAAAAATAAAATGGATATAATTAAACATAAAATGGGACTAATGGAAAAACAGAAATTAGCACAAAAAATTTAAAATGCTAAATAGAATTACTTTGAAAATGCAAATAAACCAGGTAGATGGCTAGCTGATAAACTGAGAAAGGAAAGAGAAGCAAGAAGAATTAATAAATTGATAAATAAAGGACAGGTTTGCTGTGGAAATGAGGAGAAGAAAAAAAATATACAAGACTACTACAGAAAACTACTGCTTTCAAGAGAATATTCAATAAGGAAAAATTAAACAATACCTTCAGAAGGTGAACCTACCTCAGATACTCCAAAACAGTTATGGTTTTTTTTGTAGATTGGGATGCAGTTGTTTGGTAGATATATGGTTTGTAGTATTAGATGTTCAGGTTTTTGTGTTGTGTCTTTTTTTTCAAGGTTAGTTAACCTTTCTTTTATAGTGTTCAGGGATGCTACTATGGTGTCAAGGGATGTTTTTTGTATTTCCATGGTATCAACTCTTTCAAAAAGGGCTATATGCTTGTCCAGTTTGGGTCTGCATGATTGGCAGAAATATGGAAAATGAATGGATGATTCTAGGAATTGAATTATTTGCTTGGTTAATCCCAAGCAGCCATGATGAGATCAAGAAAAAGGGTTGATATACTGAGAGTGCCTGAGTTTTATAGCCTTTGTTGGGATTTGAATTGGAGCAATCTAATTGGTAGTCAGACTCCCATGGGGCATGCAGGAGCAACTCTGTATGCTGTTCTGAGTTCCAGGATTGGTTGAGCCTTGCTGGATGATTATGCCCTTAAAAGGGCTTTTGGCAATTGCTAGAACTTGACTTGGAGATTTTGTTATGTAAAGTATTCTGGCCCAAGCCTTAATGGCCCACTCATGAATAAAGGTGGGAGTGAGATTAACAAAGATGGGGGTGAGCTTCTGCTTCTGAGGTGAATTTCTGCTCTTTTTAGAGGAAATATTCTGCCTTTTTAATATTTCCCAGGATATTTCATTTTTCTAGGAGAGGGGTGGGTGCTAACTTCCTACAATCCCTCTTTTTTTTTTTTTTTTTCCAAAGCACACGAGAGTTTTAACAAAATATTAAAAGGTGATCAGATCAGGGAGACTTGATGGCTGCTTTTAATTTTTTTTTCTGATGCAAAGAGAAAGGCATTGAGAAAGAGGCAAAAGAAAAGGATTCCTTCAGTGACTCCCAAAAGCTTTCAATCATGATTCTGGATTTTTTTTCTTTTTTTGCTGTATCCAATTTTTCATGCCAATTAATTTTCAGATGTTTGATATAATTTTTTTGTGAGCTTACAGTCAGGTTGGAAGCACAAGCTTCCACATTCTTCACAACCTTTAAATTTCAGGCTGCACATTTCCAAGGTTATGGTTACTACCTGCCTAGCTCTTAAGCCCATGTCACACTGAACCAACGGATGCAAAGAGGATGTAAAATGGACAAAAAAGCTTGCCATCCATTTCTATTCATTCTGTACTCACTGCATACGTTTTGCTTCCTCTCTATCCGTCCAGCATCCGTTTATTGACATTTCATCCGCTCAGAAAGTTTTGAGCTGCACAAAACTTTTTGAGCGGAAAATGTATCCAACGCGTCCATTCTGCATCCGCTAGGCATCCGCTGTGCATCTGCTTCATCCGCTAGGCGTCTGCTCTGCATCCGCTTATATCTGCTAGGCATCTGCTGCGCATCCGTGCAACTCGCATCTGCTCGGACACAGGGAGGAAGCGGAATGGATGCAGAACAGATGCAGAACGGATGCCTAGCAGATGCAGCACGGAAACAAAGCATGTAAAATGGAAAAAACGTTCGCAGAGGGGACCTATCTCAGATATTAAGGATGTCTAGAGGATGCCTAGAGGATACCTAGAGGATGCAAAGGGACACTTATACTGCCTATAAAAAGGGGGAGCAACTCATCTGCATCTCACTTTCAGAACAGCAGCCCAACGGTGCAGACCTCTGCAGCCTTCATCTGACTCTTCCTCTTCCACAGCATCCAGTCATGTCCACCGTGGATCGTAACAAAGTCCTTTTGGCAGCCACCATCGTTCTGCAACAGTGCGAAGCCATCTGCAAGCTCTGTGAACTCTACTACGGAAAGAAAAGGAGGCACCCAAGAAGAGTCTGGGTCCGAAGATGGTTCACCAGAAGAGCAGAGGACGGACTGTACAACAAGCTGATGGTGGAGCTCAGGAACGAAGACACTCGTGCGTTCCAGAACTTCATGAGGATGCCTCCAGCCATGTTTGACGAAATTGTACAGCGCCTGACACCCAGGTTGACCAAGGCAAACATCAACTTCCGGCCCAGCCTGGACCCTGGGCTCAAGGTGGCACTCACTCTGCGCCACCTGGCCTCAGGGACCACCTACAGGAGCATGCAGTATGGCTGGAGGGTGCCACACAACACCATCAGCATTGTGGTCAGAGAAGTGGTTCAGGCCATCATCGAAGTATACAAGGAGGAGCTCCTCCAGTACCACTCTACTGAAGAAGGATGGAAGAAAGTTGCAGAGCAATGGTATCAGAGGTGGAACTTCTCCCACACCGTTGGAGCCATAGATGGGAAGCACGTGGCCTACAAAGCTCCAACCAAGTCAGGCTCCACTAATTTCAACTCCAAGGGCTTCTTCAGCATCATCCTCTTTGCCATGGTCGATGCTGACTACAAGTTCATGTACATCAATGCTTCAGGAAACGGCTCATCTTCAGATGCCCAGGTATACAACGCCAGTCACCTCAAGGAGGAGCTGGAAGGAAACCTCATCGTGGGCTTCCCAGATCCAGAACCCCTGCCCAACGACACACAAGATGTGCCCTACTTCATTGTGGGGGATGACGCCTTCTCCCTCACAACCTACCTCATGAAGCCCTACAGCTCAAGATACCACACCCGTGAAGAGAGGATCGTCAACTACAGGCTGTCCAGGGCAAGGCGGATGGTGAAGAACGCCTTTGGCATCCTGGCCAACAGGTTCCAGGTACTTCTCACCACCATGCAGCATCGCCCAGAGACCGTGAGGAGGATCATGGAAGCTTGCTGCATCCTGCACAATCTCATGTGCACCCGCTACCCAGTCTTGCAGAACAGGCTCGTGGACCTCCAGCAAGGCAATGGGGACATGGAGCCTGGGGAATGGAGTCAAGGGTGAAACCTGATAGACACTGTGGATGTGCCATGCCCCAACAGAGCTTCACATGAAGCGAAGAAGCAGCACAACCTCCTGAAACACTGGTGCAACTCCCCAGCTGGAGTGGTGGAGTGGCAAGACAGCATGATAGATGCTTAATGGATGCTTCCTTGAGCCTGTCTCATCACACAGATGAGATTGTGCCATGTATGTTGGGTGGGCCTACAATGAACAGGGCATTTAATAAAGAGTTGTGTTTATGTTGACATGTGTGGATCAATGATTACATTGTTATTGATAATAAAGGGCCATAGGTGTGGCACCTGGGAGGGTGGACTATCCCATCCCACTATGCTTGCACTGGAGGTTTATCTATCCCTCTGCTATCCTTACCCATCCCACAAGCATGCAAAGGCTTAAACCATGTCTAAAAATTTCCAGCAAGACTTTATTAAAAAAAAAGAAATGAAGCAAGTGTATGAATCATAAATAGACTTTATTAACAACAAGCTATAAAACAAAAAATGAGTCTCTGGCACTCCTCTTAGTCGCTCAGTCTCAGGGGTGAAGGGTCCAGGTGCTGTGGAGGTGGCTGGTGCTGGAGTGCTTGTCATCAGCTCCTCCAGAAGCAGAAGCAGCAGAAGCCCCAGCCCCAGAAGAGCGAGCCCGTGCTGCAGAAGCCCCAGCAGAACCAGAGTGAGGGCCAGGGGGCGGGATGGTAGCCCTGTCCCTCTTGCCAGGGCTGGCAGCGGATGGCTGAGGCTTGCTGTGCTTCCGCATGGTTGTGGGGTTGCTGGCTGGCAGGGAGGCTGGCAAGCACCAAGGCTGGTAGGAAGGCTGGCAGGGAGGCTGGCTCCAAGGCTGGCAGGAAGGTTGGCAGGCAGGCAGGCACCAAGGCTTGCAGGCAGGCAGACAGCAAGGCTGGCAGGCAGGCTGGCAGGCAGGCTGGCAGGCAGGCAGGCACCAAGGCTGGCAGAAAGGCTGGCATCAAGGCAGGCACCAAGGCTGGAAGGGAGGCAGGCACCAAGGCTGGCAGGAAGGCTGGCAGGCAGGCAGGCACCAAGGCTGGCAGACAGACATGAACCAAGGCTGGCAGGAAGGCAGGCAGCAAGGCTGGCAGGCAGACTGGTGGGCAGGAAGGCTGGCAGGCAGGCAGACAGCAAGGCTGGCTGGCAGGCAGACAGCAAGGCTGGCTGGCAGGCAGACAGCAAGGCTGGCAGGGAGGCTGGCAGGGAGGCTGGCAGCAAGGCTGGCAGGGAGGCTTGCAGGCAGGCATGCAGGTAGGGCAGGCAAGGCTGTCAATCCATCCGGCAGCAGGTCTTTCCTCTGAATGGTGACCTGCTTCCGAGCTGCTTCCCTTATATCCGCGGGGCTGATGCAATGCATTCTCCCCACATGCGCAATT
>BLBF01001118.1:0-12047 GCA_015471245.1 Laticauda colubrina
TACAAACTCAATACAGAAGCCTGATGATGGCAGATGAGATTCTGCTGAAACGTTGCTACAACTTTAAAAGCATTACAATGATGTGGGATAATACCCGAAGGGTCTTATTTTTTAAGCCCCCCCAAAATGGCTAGGATGTCTTTTTGAGGGTGACTTAATTTCCTCCTCCACTCCCCTTGCCACAAGGCTGTTTCTATTGGCCAATGGAAGCTTCCCAAAGGCAGAGTCACCAGCCACTTCTACTGGCCAGTAAAACCGGTCTCAGGTTTTATGAGTGGCCATGCATACTCCCCTCGTCACGAAGCTATTTCTATTGGCCAATGGAAGCTCCCCAAAGGCAAAGGCACCAGCCACTTCTTTTGGCCGGTAGAAGGGGCCTCGGGGCAAGCGCCCACGCACGCTTCCCTCACCACGAAGCCATTTCTATCGGCCAAGGGCAGAATCTGGCTCGAGTTTTTTTTAAATGGGTCAGTTAAGAGATGAATCGCCAGCTGAATTCTTGATTAGAATTTGGGATCGTTTGAATAAGTATTCTGTTTTTGCTTCAGAGACATCACAATACTAAGCGTTAATGAAATTGCAGTTTGTGACAGAGGCCACAAAAGTTTTTTTTTAAGTTGTGATGTTATGAAGTCTTGTTAGTTAATTAATGTTTTCTGTGTTCGAAGCTGTTGTAAAGCTGAGAGAGCAGAGATAATAAGTCAGATGGACTTGGACTTGTTATAGTTAATCATAACAGGGTTGGAGTTTCATATCTGGATGTAGATGGAAGTGTCCAGAACAGGGAAGAATAGGATTTCTTTCCTGGAACAGAAATATAGAGCTGCAAAAGAAGTAAGCAGTGTTTTGCTTGTGGCATTTTGTGAGAAATTGCCCGGACAAGCGGAGAATGCAGCAGAGGCTGTATACCCTAATTGAAGATTAGGAGGGTCAAAGGCTTTTAACACTTGAGTCTCATCGGGAGTCTTTAGTGAATTTAAAGGTGGGACCTGAGGAAGACGATTGTGTTTTCCAGATAGATACTGGTGTGGCTACTTTCTTTGTATAAATTACCTGAGGTAGGGAAAACTATGATAGCAGGTATGAAGCTTTTAGGATGGGATGCTTTGTCCTTATTAGGTTGTGAACTCATCTTTTCTGAAGATAAGTGTACTGTTCATTTACTGACTGATGAACAGGAGAGATTTATAGATCCCATAGTGTGGGAAGTGAAAGGGAATAGAGGTGTTTTGAATATTGCACCTGTGGAGGTGATATTGAGCCAGTGAAGTGGAAGCAATGTGATATTTCCCTGAAAGGGAGATGTGGCTTGAAGCCAGTGATAGAGTCACTGTTAGGGGATGGGCTAATTGAGCCTGAAATGTCACCATACAATATATTTATATTACCTGTAGAGAAACCTGATGGTGTTTGATGTCTAGTGGTTGGTTTCATATAATCACCTGGTGATTATTATGTCAGACCCTTATATGTTGTTCGGGGGAGTTCCAAAATGAACAGGTATTTTAGTGTGATAGATTTGAAAGATACTTTTTGGGCTTGCCCAGTAGTGAGGGCTGATCCAGATACATATCGAACTTGACAGTATCGATGGTGTGTTTTACCAAAAAAGGGCTCTTAGAAAGCCCTATTTTGGACAAGTGTCGAGCAGGTCCGGGGGGCGGGGGTTGAACCGCCTGTGGGTATAAAGGTGTTACAATATGTTGATGATTTGTTGATATTAGGTAAGAAGAGAAATGTTGAGAAACATATGAATGCTTTGTTAGATTTCTTAGGACAACAGGGCCTAAGAGTTTTAAGAAAGGAATTGTAATATGTGGAGTCTGACTTAGGACATTTGATTAGATATGGAAGCAAGAGAATCAATCCAGAGAGAGGATTGAGGGGTAGTTAGATAACCTATACAGAGAACTAAGAGAGCATTGATATAAGCTCTTGTGTTGAGTTTGTCTGAGTTAAAGGAACCTGTCCATTTGTTTGTAGCAGTGGAAGAGGTATAGCTAGAAGTGTTTGTTCTAACTCAAGTGTGAGTTGGGAAGAAGAAACTTGTTTTTGTTGAAAATTGATGGATTCAGTAGTGCATGGTTGGACTTTGTGCATATAGGCAGTAGCTGCAATGGCTATATTAGTGGAAGAAAGTAGGAACTTGATTTTTGGAAGTGCTTTAGTAGTAAGTATTTTAATGCAGAAAGCATATGTAGCTTACATATGTTAGATTTTTAAAGCTATTTTATTGTCAAGGAGGATTTGTTTCTCTCAACTGACAGGAATTTAAATTCAGCTGAATTCTTTTTGGGAGAGAGACAGGACTGGGAAGATATAGAACACTAACATGATTGTATTGAAACTATAGATTTACAGACAAAGGTGAGAGTGGATTTGGAAGATAGCCCAATAGAGGGAGTTATTAATTTGTTTACTGATGGATCTTCTTGAGTAGAGAATGGTTAGTATTCTGCTTAGGTGTGCAAAGTGTTTACTTTAGTGCAACCTTTGAAACTTGTAGAAAATGAAGTGGGTAAGCAGTGTTGAAAGCGGCTGAAGTTACAGAATAATTGGCGATCATATTTGTTGAAGCTTGTAAGAAGGGAAATTTCTAAAGAGATTTTGGGAAATAGATTAGCATATGAGATAGTGAAAGAGGCTGCATGTATGGGAAGAGAAATGCAGATAATGATTTTAGTTCCTGTTTTGGAATGGGATGTAAAACTGGGTTTCACTGAGGAAGAAGAGGAATAGATGACGTTAGAAGATGTGAAGTGGTTAACAGAGATTGCAGACAGTTGATAAGCCTGTTGTAAGAGACATAATAGAGAAGGTACATGAGGGTACTCATTGGAGAACACAAGTATTTTGTGAAGAGAAAATGTATTTGTCGAAGTATGTACACGAGTTATGCAAGTTGAGTAGAAAATGTATATATTGTGTGTGAATGTGTAAAAACCTGACAGGAGGAAAAGATTTGGCTATTTGGCCGTTTTAGAGAATATAAGTTAATTGTACTGCAATGTCAGCAGTGGGCACTTTGAAATATCTGTTGGTGATTGTTGATCATTTGACTGGATGGGTGGAAGCTTTTCTGTGTGTGAGTGTGAGTGTGAATGCACAAATGACTGTAAAGTTAATATTGGAACAGATATATATATATAAGATATGAATTGATAGTGCATTGATAGTGATAGAGGTATACATTTTACTTTCCATGTGGTAAAGGACATAAGGAAAAAATTGGAAATAGATTGGCAATAGACCTGTTGGGCCTTTTCCTCAGGTAGGGTGAAGAGAAAGAACTATAAAACAAAACATTAAAGAAATTAATGTGAGAACTTCAATTACCCTGGATGAAATCTAGCTCTAGCTCTATTGTGAGTGTATATTTGTTGAAATTTCACTGTATGAAATGATGTTTGGAATATCTTATACTAGAAGCGTGGTTATGTCTAGAATTGTACTTAAAGATACTTTTTTTAACAAAATATATACAGGGACTGTCCCAGTGTTTTTCTTTTAATGTCTGAAGGGCTTTTGGCACAACCACCGTTTGATTTCCAAGTGCATGATTTTAAGAGTGGAGACTGGGTCCTGATAAAGCAGTGGAGAGTTTTGGGAAGCTGAGGCCTATCTGGGAAAGATCATTACAAGTACTGTTGGCTACTGAATCTGCTGTGCGGACATGTGAGTGAGGTTGGACACATTATTCGTGTGTGCAGGGACTTGTGGATCCAGTTCCTGTTTCTGGTGGAAGCAGGCTTCGAAAGGACTGGACTCTTTACTTTCTATTTTTTTTCGATAGTGGGGATAGATAATTACATGTCTAGTTTAGCTTAGGTTTATGGAACTTTGGGAGGAGGAGTTGCTTATTTGGTGGAATGTTTTTTCCTTGTATTGTTGATTATTTTAAGACATGAAACAATAGATTGTTGTACACAGGTATTGTGTCCTCTGAGTGCGGAAGAAGATAAAGAAGTGGATGTAAGTCCCCAAAGACCAGTTGTAAGTTCTAAAGGGTAAAACTACATATGTTAAGGTGGGTGGGGGCCTAGACCATTTGTTAATATGATGTGGATAGTGATTATTGCCTTATGTGGAGTAGGAGTGGAGTCTGAGGTATTGCCTGATTATCCATTAACGTGGCAACAGCTATGTTTCTAAACTGAACCCGACAGTAAAGAATATGAAGGGCAGATATCGCTGACATTAATGAAACCTATGGCTCAGGCTGGAATCTGTATAAGATCCTCCTTGAATGATGGTTTGTATTTGAGAAAATACCCAATATGTAACCGCACATATGACATAAGGACTTGTCTAAGAGGATTGAACAACTATATGATCGTTGTTTTGATATGTATGGCAATTATTCTCCTTCTTATATGAGATTTGGAGAAGGGATTATTTATGCCATTTATTGAATTAAGAAGTACTCTAATGAAGTTGATGTTTTTGTGTGACAGTTTAGCTAGCGTAAAATGTTCATTTAACTGGAAAGGTAGATGTACAGTTAGATGTCTTGAAGCACCAAGAGTTTTACGTAGAAGTGTAAGATACTGAAGGAAAAGAGCCTATTGCGAAAAATGGAAATGTTTTTCTGGAATAAATGAAAGTAACTTTGAATAGTTTTTCTTTTTGTGTGAAAGGAGAGTCTATAGTTACAGACATGCTTGTTTTATAGAAGTTCCAGTGCCAGGAATATTTTTTTTAATAGCAGAATTTAAGATTATTATACACCCTAATGCTTATATTTTGTATAATTTGTCAAAGGTGATTAATTTGTTTGGATCTCTTGTGAAGCCAACTAAATGGAAATATTAGAAGTTGATCATTGAAGTTAAGAAAGTTTTTCCAGCTTATGTATTAAGTATAAACATCTAGATGACAAAACAATTTATTTGCCTACTGAAGAAGGCTTTTTTTTTGTACAGAGGTTGAAGATGTAGGTGGAATGACACATGTGTTGTATTTATTTAGAAGTTGGTTTATGTTTTGTGGAGCATAGGCATATGCATTTATAACAGTTAATACAATGCCTGTACAATTGCTTGTTTAATGACTATTATGGCAACAGCCCATGCTAAGAATATAAACAAAGAAATCAAATTATATTATGAGGTGCTGAACATGAATCTGTGGATGAAACTGTGAAGAAATATAGAGAAAAAAGATTAGTGTTTAGTGATACTTCTTTTGCAGAATGTGATGATATGTAAGTTGTGTTTCAGCTCTTGGAAGCTTAAGAAAAATGACTTGATGGTAGTTCTCAGGTGTAATGGTGATCACAGGTGAGGAAAAGATGATCAAAAGAAAAACGGTGGGTTTGTTATATATAGAAATTTGCCATATACATCTGAGAATATAAAGAGCAAGACTAAAGCCATATTTGTCCTCTGCATGACCTGTCAGAGATCAGAACAGTTATGAAACTTGTTTTGCTGGTGTTCTGTCTGGTTGTGAAACCATATATTCTCGGCTTAAGCCCATGTCACACTGCACCAACGGATGGAAAGAGGATGTAAAACGGAGAGAAACACTTGCCATCCGTTGGTTAACGCGATGCATCCGTTCTGTACTCACTGCATACGTTTTTCATACTCTCTATCCGTCCAGCATCTGTCTACTGAGATTTCATCCGCTCAAAAAGTTTTGTGCAGCTCAAGTATCCAACATGTCCATTCTACATCCGCTATGCATATGGGGAACATCTGTTATACGTCCGTCGTCATCCGTTAGGCGTCCGCTATATCTGCTGCACATCCGCGCAACTCAAATCCACTCCAGCGGAAAACAGACACAGAGAGGAAGCGAAACGGACGCGGAATGGACACGCAGCGTTAGTAGGACGGACGTAGAAAGGATGAAAGCGGATGCAGCTCGCATATAAAGCATTAAAACGGAAAAAACGTTCGTATAGGGGACGTATCTCGGATATTTAGGATGTCTGCAGGATGTCTAGAGGATGCAGAAGGACACCTAGAGGAAAAACGAGATTTCCTCTAAAAAGGGGGAGAAATCACCTGGATCTCGCTTTCAGTCCAGCAGATGTGGGGTGCAGACCCTCCTTCAGCCTTGCTCTTGCTCTTGCTCTTCCACAGCATCCAGTCATCTCCACCATGGATCGTCGCACACTCCTTTTGGTAGCCGCCATCATTCTACAACAGTGCGAAGCCCTCTACAGGCTCTTTCACCTGTTCTACAGGAAGAAAAGGAGGCGTCCAAGAAGTGTCTGGGTCCGAAGATGGATCACGAGAAGAGCCGAGTACGGACTGTATGATAAGCTGATGGTGGAGCTGAGGAACTAAGACACTCATGCATTCCAGAACTTCATGAGGATGCCACCAGCCATGTTTGACGAAGTTGTGGAGCGGCTGAGATCCAGGTTGACCAAGGCAAACAACAACTTCCGGCCCAGCCTGGACCTTTGGCTGAAGGTGGCACTGACTCTGCACCACCTGGCCTCAGGGACCATGTACAGAAACATGCAGTATGCCTGGAGGGTGCCACACAATACCATCAGCATTGTGGTCAGAGAAGTGGTGCAGGCCATCATCGAAGAATACCTGGAGGAGCTCCTCCAGTGCCCCTCAACTGAAGAAGGATGGAAGAAAGTTGCAGAGCAGTGGTATCAGAAGTGGAACTTCCCCCACACTGTTGGAGCCATAGATGGGAAGCACGTGGCCTGCAAAGCTCCAGCCAACTCAGGGTCCACTTATTTCAACTACAAGGGCTTCTTCAGCATCATCCTCTTCGCCATGGTCGATGCTGACTACAAGTTCATGTACATCGATGCTTCAGACAATGGGTCAGCTTCAGATGCCCAGGTATACAACGCCAGTCACCTCAAGGAGGGGCTGGAACGCAACCTCATCATGGGCTTCCCAGATCCAGACCCCCTGCCCAACGACACACAAGATGTGCCCAACTTCATCATGGGGGATGACGCCTTCTTCCTCAGAACCTACCTCATGAAGCCCTACACTTCCAGATGCCTCACCTGGAAGAGAAAATCTTCAACTACAGGCTGTCCAGGGCAAGACGGGTGGTGGAGAATGCCTTTGGCATCCTGGCCAACAGGTTCCAGGTACTTCTCACCACCATGCAGCATCGCCCAGAGACTGTGAGGAACATCGTGGAAGCTTGCTGCATCCTGCACAATCTCATGCGCACCCGCTACCCAGTGTTGCAGAACAGGCTCGTGGACCACCAACAAGGCAATGGGGACATGGAGCCTGGTGAATGGAGGCAAGGGTGAAACCTGATAGACACTGTGGATGTGCAAGGCCCCAACAGAGCTTCACGTGAAGGGAAGAAGCAGCACAACCTACTGAGACACTGGTGCAACTCCCCAGCTGGAGCAGTGGAGTGGCAAGACAGGATGGTAGATGCTTAATGGATGCTTCCTTCAGCCTGTCTCATCACACTGATGAGATTGTGCCATGTATGTTGAGTGGCCCTACAATGAACAGGGCATTTAATAAAGAGTTGTGTTTATGTTGAAATGTGTAGATGAATGATTACATTGTTATTGATAATAAAGGGCCATAGGTGTGGCACCTGGGAGGGTGGACCATACAGTCCCACTATGCTTGCACTGGAGGCTTATCTATCCCACAGCTATTAACCATCCCACAGGTATCCCTGCCCATCCCACAGCTATTACCCATCCCACAGGTATCCCTGCCCATCCCACTGCTATCCTTACCCATCCCACAAGCATGCAAAGGCTTAAACCATTTCTAAAAGTTTCCACCAAGACTTTATTGACTAAAAGAACTGAACCAAGTGTGTGAAGCAAAGATAACCTTTATTAATAACAAACTGTAAAAGCAAAATGACCCAAGAAAAGTGTCCCAAGCAAAGATAAAGTCAACAGGTAGCAACCCAGTCTCTGGCACTCTTCTCAGTCACTCTGAGGCGTGCCCATAGTCTCAGGGGTGAAGGGTCCAGGTGCTGTGGAGGTGGCAGTGGCTGGAGAGAACAACAGGGGATGGTGTGTGGAGGAAGCTCTCAGAGAGCTGTCTCAGTCCCGTGATGTTGAGAGCCCCTTCCTCCATGACATGGGGTATCAGTCCCAAGACCGATGACAGATGTTCTGAGGCCGGGCTTGCCTGTGGGGTGGAGGAAGGAGGAGTGTAGTGGGGCTGTCTGGTCTGCAGGTGAGTGAGGTGAGGCGTCGGTGGCATCTGCAGCGTCGGTGACATCGGTGGCGTCTGTGGCATCGGTGGCACCTGTGACATCGGTGGCACCTGTGGTATGCGATGCACCAGTGCCTGGACTAGGAAGGGCTGACTGTGCTGCTGGAACTCCTGGTAGCCGTAGCCTTGGTAGGTGAGGGGCTGTTGAAAGCCTTGGAAGGGCTGTGACTTCACCTGGGGTGGAGGAGCAGACCTGGACTGGGTCAGAGCAGGTTCAGCTGGGCCTGGAGGGTGGTGCAGAAGACATGTGATCCTATCTTGATCACCTGGTACTGCGATTCGGACATGTCCATGAGGGTCTGGTTCATGTACGTGAGGAAGGGCTTTCTGTTAGAGGATGGTATGTCAGAGTGTACCAGCTGAGAGAGATCTACACTGCTTTTGATGGTCTCCCTGATCTCCAGCAGGACAGTGTGGGTCTGTCCCTCCGGTCTGGCTTTCTGCCTGCTTTCTGTGGAGGTGGAGCTGGGGGTGGGGGTGGGTTGGTCTCTGGTGGAAGTGCCCTTTTCTTGCTCCAACTGCGTCAGGGGATCCTCCACGTGCTCCGCCATGGGGAGTGTAGCTGTCAGGGGGGTCTCCGTCGTGGGGCGCTCCAAATATACCTGCCTGGACACAGGAGCTGACTCTTGGCCAGAAGAGGAATGGCTTTCTGTGGGCTGCCTGAGAGAGAGGGTTGGCAAAGGGGCTGCTCCTCAGTGGCGGACCTCACCCTCCAAGAAGCTGCACTTGGCCATCATGTAGGTCTCCCGGTCGGTGAGCTTGACCGCAGCCTGGCCAGACTTCTTGAGGTGCAGCTTCCTGTACCAGGTGTGCATGTGCTTCTACCACCCGAGGAGGACCTCCGAAGTGTAGCCCAGGCTCTCCGCCTTCTCTCTCCAAGCCGCCTGCTTCCGCTTGGTGTCTTGATAGAGCCTGTGTCCCTTCTGCCAGAGGTACTCGTTCTCCCTCAGCCATTTGAGTACTTCCTCCTCATGTTCCTCTTCAATGGAGTACTGTCTCCTCTCCCCATCTCGCGAATGCCTCTTCCTCCCTCTGGCAGGGCCTTCTGGGCCCTCATCAGTAGGGCTTTGAGGTTCTAGGGGCTGGTCCACCACACCACCACCAGCAGCAGCACTAGTAGGACCAGCAGCACCAGGAGCATCAGCAGCACCAGGAGCACCAGCAGTAGCACAAGCAGCAGCAGCACCAGCAGGACCAGGAGCAGCACCAGCAGAGTCAGCACCAGCAGAAGCACCAGCACCAGGAGCAGCACCAGCAGAGTCAGCACCAGCAGAAGCACCAGCACCAGCAGAGTAAGCACCAGCACCAGGAGCAGCACCAGCAGAAGCACCAGCACCAGCAGAGTCAGCACCAGCAGCAGAAGCCCCAGCAGAAGCAGAGTCAGCGCCAGGGGGTGGGATGGTGATCCTGTCCTTCTTGCCAGGGCTGGCAGAAGATGGCACAGGCTTCCTCTTCTTCCCCATGGTTGTTGGCTGAAGATGTGTCTGGCAGCAGGTCTTTCCTCTGAATGGTGACCTGCTTGCGAGCTGCATCCTTTTATATCCGCGGAGCTGACGCAATGCATCCTCCCCACATGCGCAGTGAACGCTTTGCATCCGCTAGGCATCTGCTAGGCATCCGCTCTGCATCCGCCCCTTCCGCTGCGCGTCCGCTTTGCTGTGCTCCCCCGGAAACCCTGCAGACATGCCATCCATTTCCATCCACTAGGCTTTCGTTGAGCATCCACTTAACATCCTTGCTACATCCTCTCCCCGTCCGTTCCTTTTCGTTGTTGTCCGCTCTGTTTATGCAAATTTGGGGCACTTTTGAGAGCGGATAACAACGGATGGAACATTTTCTCGTCCGCTGTGTCCTTTTTATATATGTTTTGCATCCGTCGGCCAATGTGACCTAGCCTTTAGGTTAATAAGAAGGTCATCTTGACATTTATAGGAACATTAATGATCACTTGTGTAACCATTTGGAGAAAAACAAGAAATATGACTATGATGAGAACGTTGGGAGTTTTCCATTAGAGGTTGGAACTTTCTTATGAAAATGTTGTATAACTTTTATGCATGGACAACAGGAAGTGTTATGTAACCATGTGATTTGATAAACCTATATAAGCTGTATTTACTAAATGGAAGCATCTACTTCCTTCTAAATATGGTTGGTTTGGGAGTTGGGGGTCCAATACTGCAGTGTCTTCTCTGATAAAGCATCCTATGGATTAGATTATCAAAAGTCTGTTGATTTATTTTTATGCAAATCTCACACATACATACATACATACATACATATTCAGACTATAAGATGCTCTGAAGTATAAGACGCACCTAGCTTTTGGGGAGCAAAACAAGAAACAAAAATCTGCCTCTGCCTCACAACAATTTGCCTCCTTGCAGCAAACAGCAAACAGCCTGGTCAACTTCAACACAGCCTGATTGAGCACAATCAGCTGGTTGGACTGGCCTCCCCACTGTCCATTGTTTCAGTCTGCAGAGATAGCCATCACCTATTGTCGACCCCACATGCCCCATTTTCAGCCTCTACATCCTATTTTCAGCCTCCATGCACCCTGTATTTGGCCCATTCCTTCAACCATATTTGGTATATAAGATGCACAGACATTTCCACCCATTTTGAGGGGGAAGTGCATTTTATACACCGAAAAATATGGTGTGTGTCTGTGTGTGTGTCTGTGTGTATGTGTTTGTATGTATGTACATGTATATGTACATGTACATGTATATGTGTATATATATGTGTGTTTGTGTGTGTGTGTATTTGTTTTCTTAAGTTATTGTGCGTATTAATATGTTGGTATTCAACTTTGTTCGGGTATTTGCCCACGTCATTATAGTTGTGCTTTTAAAGTTGTAGCAACGTTTCGGCAGAATCTCATCTGCCATCATCAGGTTTCTGCATAGTGTTATACAGAAGTATATATAGTATATATATGAGCTCCACAGAAAGAGATTCCAATCAGATCAGTTAAACAAAGATTTGCAAACACTGCACCTGGAATTGAGCAGCAAAATCCACCCTCTACTTTGGGACAAGATAAAACAGCTTACAACTTGGAGAGCTGAAATTGAAACCACTGACAAAAATGACAAACTCTTGAAGAAACTAAAGAAATTAGAACATGACATGAAAGCCCCCAACAACTCACAACAACACCTGAAACAATTAGTATATAACATTTCCAACCGAGAACTCACCAAAACAGAAAAAGATGTCCTAACCAAAGGATTCAATTACGCTATAGCACCCAAAAAATCCACACAGAATCCATCATATGTGCAGTAGAATCCAGCCTAACTAAATGAAATACAGATGAAGCTGATAGAATAAGACAACAAGTTATTAACATCTTATGCACAATCAAACAACCCAAAAGCAACTTGCACAAAGAGGAACTAAAAGCCCTGCAAGCCCCAAAGAACGAAAGCAGCATAATCATAGTTCCAGCAGACAAAGGTAATGCCACGGTAGTAATGGATAGAAAAGACTACGAAACAAAAATGACAGACCTACTCCAAGATTCCACAAACAAACCCATAAACACGGACCCAACCACATATCTGGAAAAAATAAACAAGAACCAGCCATATGAGTAAAGAGATCCAGCAGATGATCATCCCAAGAGAAAAATCTTCCAGATGCCCCGAACTATACGGCCTCCCAAAAATACAAAGAAGGCATACCTCTCAGACCCATAGTCAGCTCCAGAGGAGCACCACTACAAAACATATGAAGCTGCGGTTTCAGCATGGGGCTGTAGTTGTTTTGCTAAGTATTTAGCTAGGTTTTGTAATGGTGCTCCTATGTACAAAACTCATACCACTTCTTAGAAATGATCAAAGATCTACA
>BLBF01001172.1:0-10539 GCA_015471245.1 Laticauda colubrina
TTATATGTGTCTTGTCTGCCAGGCGTTTGGTTCTGGTAATTAGTGTTTTAGCCACGGAATTTATCTGTGCTGGGTGGTGGTGGGATTGGGCGTTGAGGTTGCGTTTGGTGTGTGTTTTCTTCTGGTATATGGTGTGTCCCAGTGTGCCATATACACACCATATACCAGAAGAAAACACACATATATATGGTATTCAGCTTTGTTTGGGTATTTTCATGTCATCATAGTTGTGCTTTTAAAGTTGTAGCAACATTTCCGCAGAAACTCATGGGCCATCATCAGGCTTCTGTATTGTATATATATATACACACACACACACATACATATGTTTTCTTAAGTTTTCACGGGTACTTACATGTATGGTATTCAATTTTGTTCGGGTATTTTCCCACATCATTATAATTGTGCTTTTTAAAGTTGTAGCAATGTTTTGGCAGAATCTCATCTGCCATCATCAGGCTTCTGTATATGAATGGCAGATGAGATGATGGCAGATGAGATTCTGCCAAAATGTTGCTACAACTTTAAAAGCACAACAAAAAAGCACCGTATGTGTATGTATATATACCCCATATACATATTTGCCCAGAGCAAATATTGCTCTGATTGTGTCCTGTGATATTCCTGATAGCTGGAAGCTGTTCCAAGACTTGCACTATGGATGGGTGGAAGCCTCTTCCAGCTATAATATATACATATGAAGTGCCTTGATGAGATCTATAGCATATAGTTTTTACTTCAGTGAGGCAAATAGGATTGCTTCTCTTATATAAAATTCCTTGTAAAGCAAAGTAATGCATTTCACACAGGTCTGATAGATATAATATTCTGGTTCCCCCCTGCCTCCCCAATGACTGATAATTAGCAGCATGTAGCTTTGAGTTTCATGGATAGTATGTATAGCAGAGCATATGTGTAAGTATGTATGTAGCAAAGCAGTGCAACCCAAAGTATCAAGACGCCACTAAATGTGTCATCATTTATGAGTTTCTACTTTTGCTTTCTCTTGGATGTATATTTTGTGATAGGCAGCTGGTTTATAGGAGCACTTATGACAAGGACTTAATGAAGAGTAACAGATTTTCTCAGTACACTAAATACAATTCCAAATGAGCCCATTGACCCAAAATGGTTGTCTTTTCCTGATATATAGTTATTATTGTTGGTATATAATAGCAACCTTATCAATTATGATTTTGTAGTTGAATGATCTTGGTGTAATAATTGCAGAGTGACAGCAATATAAATTATTCTATACCTATAATAGCATCACTACACAGTCATAAAATCACTATATGAATATCACTTGGAATTACACCTGTGCTTGGCATATCCTGTCCTTGACTTTGTCCAGCTAAAATAATTTGGGGATAGGATTGTATTATAAGATTTGAACATATATCTCATGGATCACAAAACTTTAAATATTCTTGTTTTTCTACAGAAAGATTAAATGGCTTTGTAGAAATTAAGAATACAATTTTGATATGGCTGGCTTTCTCTAAAGTGAGTACAAGACCCCAAGAATTCATTCTTTCAATCAGTATATCATCAAATTGCTGCTCAGGGAAAATAATATGAGGAGACAATATTTTTCAAGCAGCAATAGTATTTCTAGGTCTCCAAACAAAGCTGGAGAAGTATTAATGCTTACTAACTGATTAAAGATTATTCCTGACTTGAGAACAATTAGAAAGTTGTATTAGTTGCTAACTAAATCTGGAAATAGCTGGAAATAAATAAAATACCAATAACAAGTTGTAAAATAATTGATTTAATGAAAATAACAACAACAGTAACAATGTTTTTACTTTATACTTTGAAATTATGAATATTTGAACAAAACAATTTCTCGTAGGAATTGCGTTATTTCATTGGGTGGAGCAAGATCCCTTTGAAATTAGTAGGACTGAAATTTCAATGGGTTTGGGTCATCAAATCAGGTGACTAGAATTATGTTATATATTCTACATACCAGTTGTGCCACAATTATGGTTGGAGAGTTTGCTTACTACCACTGTTATTGCTTCTTATAATTTGAGCAGATCCCTACTTGTATCAGCCCAAATTTATAAAGGTGGACTTCAAGGCTGAGGCTGTTAGCAATTCCACTGAATATATTTTAGCACATCTCAGCTTAGGTAAACCAAACCTTAAAATAAATCAATAGCAAAGGGACCATGGTATGAATACAAGCAACCCCTCTTAAGCATTCTGATTTTACCACTGAAATCATTATACCAGTGGGTTTCCCTCCCACTGCCCCAGGCTCTAAATAGCAGACATAATGATATGCTGACATTCTAGATGGATCAGATCTGCTGTGTTAAATGTAAGGGCTCAGAAAACCACTGCATGATAAACTCTTGAGAGAAAGAGATCCAATTTTGTATCGTCTTCCATTGCCAATACAACTGAGCTATTCTTCCTCAAGCAAGCATAAACCTCCTCAGTGCCTGTCCATAAAAGTGGGGCTTTTAACTAATCAGACTCCCTTAATGGCTAAGGTACAGCCGGGGAACAATTGAATCTGCAATTAAGGCTGAGATAGACATGACACTGTTGATGTCAGGCACTGTGACTTAAATAACATTTTCCCAGTAATGGACTGTGTACAAAAGTGCTGAAAAAGTTGGCAGTGTTTCAGTTGCTTATTATTTATTATGCCATTTTACAAAGGGTTTATTGGCAAAATGCCATCATTTGTAGCTATCAGCTTCTGCCCATGTAAAGTAAACCGTGCAGTCACTTTTAAGAATTGAGATATTTGTACTGAGGTACACATATCTTTCACTAGTTGATGTTAGGTCTCAACACCCTCATATTGTTTAATGTACATTAGCCTCATACTGTGTGTGCATAGTGGTATAATACATATTAAAGGAGTTATTATCTGTCATGTTTGACATAAATAAAATGACTGCAATTACCAACCTAGCAGGAAGTCAATGTGAAGTCCATCCTTGAAATTAAAAAATTACAATTCAGCACATCTCTTTGTATTTTTGAAAAAAGGGAAAACACTTTTTATACTAGGTTCCAATGACAAGCAATCAAAAAAGACTCAGGGAAGCATTAATTTATAATCATGTACCCGGATGAAACAATCAAAGCCTTTATATTCAGAAATAAGGAAAAAAAACTTAGAATAATATTTTATGCACACAGACACACTCTGATGGGCTGTAATTATGGCCATTTAATTGAAAGGATATAATTAAGAGAGTTTATCAATGGAAGAAAAACATGCATCCTAAACAAAAATAAAATGTAAAGTATATCTGGGATGACAGGTTTCACAGAATACCAAAAAGAAAATAGGCAACAGTTGCTAACAGCAGATTGAACAGGATTCTGTTTCAGATGTGTCTCTGACTTTCACTGTATAAGAATTGTATGGGGAGGGCGGAGCTGGTATCGTGACGATATGGCATGTGATCCTGGAGGTCTGAGATTGCTGCCGATATCTTTGCTCCTGGACGGTCCAAGTGGATCTAAACCGTCCTGAAGAGACGGTAAATGTAAAGAGCGCATCCTGTCAATCCCAGGGATATCGGGATTGTCCCTGGTAGATCCAGGAGAAGCTCTTTTTGCCAGTGGCAAAGAGGCAGCCATTAAAGCTGCTGAAGTTGGGACAGCTCCGAAACGAAAGAGAACAGAAAAAGAGTGTGCCGGTTTGGTGAGAACTTTTTCTTTATTTTAAGACTTGAAAGGACACCCTAAAGAGGAGAAAGAATCGGTAAAAGTTTTGACAGAAGTGATTAAGCGGCGATTTTAAACAGGAATGTCAAAGTAATATTTTTATTTTTTTTCTCATTGCTGCATTTTCTACACATGGTCTTATATTTTGAAACCGGACTGGTTTTTTTCTCTTCTTTTTATCTAATCTTTCTCCTTTTTGACTTAATAATATTCTAAGCCAGAGACCCCCTTTTAGTTATTTTTTTTTAAATATCTTTTTCTTTTTAAAATTAATTCTTATTATATTTTGCTTGGAAAAGGAGGGGGAAAGTGAAAGCTAAAGAAACTTTGTAACAGCTGAATTAAGTCCATTTATATTCATTGTAATCAGTTTTTTCTCTTCCATAATTATGCTTTATAATTAGATTTGGCAGCTCACGTAGATCTTGGTTCACGTTCTTTAGTCTCCACCGATCCACCTACTGCGCCTTCTTCTTTTTCAGTCTCCATTTGGTCGTCTTGAAATTCAATTAGTGAAATCTCTTTTTCTGCCTCCTCTCTCCTTCCAAAAAATTCTGCATAAAATAATTCTGCTTTCTCGATTGAGTCAATTCTATATATCTGTTCTTGCCATGTAAACATTAACCCTTCTGGGATTAACCATCTATAATTCACCTCTTTTTTCAACAGCATTTTAGTCAGAAATTGGTATTATCTTCTCATCTCTCTCACTCTTCTGGGTATTTGCTTTAAAACCACAATCTCCTTGCCTTTGTATTTCAGTGTTTTCTCTCTTACTACTTGTAATATTTGTATTTGAATGGCTTTTTTTGTAATCTGATATGAACTTCTCTTGGTAGGTTATTTCTCATCGCATATCTTGTTAAAACTCGGTATATCTCATCTACTCCATCCATCATCTTCTCTTCTGTTATTTCCAAAGCTTCAGCCAATATTTCCATCATTATCTCAGCTAGATTTTGTCCTTTTTCTTCTTCTATGTCTTGAAATCTGAGATAGAATTCTGATCTGTCCATCTCCCATTTCAGTATCCCACTTTTATCTTGTTCAACCACTGTTAATATGATATCGATATCTCCAATCTTCTTGTCTCTTTGTTTATCTTCTTCAATTTTTTGGAATCTCTCATCCTACTTCACCATCATTTGTTGAATATTCTCCACCTTTTCATCAGTTTTCTCTGTTCTTTGCTCAAAATTTTCTATTCTCTTTTCAATGGTATCTGATTTTATTTTAAGGTCTTGGATTCCTTGCACAATCATCTGTAGAGTCACTCTTTCTTGATCTTTATCTTGCTTTAACATTGTCTGAATTGAACATTGTCCTCCAGATGGTGGGGAGGCAGAAGTAGAAGTTGAGGAGCCAGAAGCTATAAACTTCCTACTCATTTTAAACAATTTGGGATCTTCACTTCTTCTAAACCCTAATCCAATTATGAAATAGCCTATTACAATACAAAATGAAAAATAAGAATGGTAGAGAGAAAAACCCAATAATAATAAAAAGAAAAGGAGAAAAAAAATTCTTCAGGTTCTTCTTAACTTTAATCCAATCAGTAATTAGGTAGAAAGGAAGGAGAAGAATAAAAAAAAGTTTAAAAAGAGCAAAAAGTAAAAAAGAATTTTTTAAAAAATAAAAGTAATTCTTCAGGTTCTTCAACACCTTAATCCAATTGAGAATTTTCAAAAAAAAAAAAAAAAAGCATATCGAAAAACAAAAAATCCCAAAGAAGAAAGGAAAAGAAAAAAGAAAATTTTGAGGCTTTCCTTTTAAAATACAAAGCAAAAATGAAAATATTACAAAAATAAAAGTTTTAAAAAGAAAAAATGAACAGTACAGCTGGTAAAGGGGGGGTGACCCAACTTAAGAAAATAAAAAAGACACACTGCACTTTATTTAATTATCCAAGGCTCTTGTCATAGCTCTCTCCAAACTTCAAAGCCAAGTTTCAATTGTTGATAGAAATCCAGAAGAACCTGCAGTAACACTCTTCTGTGCTTTTCCCTCTATCTTATCACGTAGCAATGTCCTTGAAAAAGAATTTGTTTTCTTCCTCAGCTTTCTCAGCTTCTTCTAAGATATTTTCAAGCCTCTAGTTGGCAGTGTTACAAAGTTGCTTTACTCTCACTCTCCCCCTCCTTTCCCAGACAAAACATAATAAAAGTTAAAAAGAATAAAAAACAAACATATAAAAATAACCAAAGGGAGCCTCTAACCTAAAATATAACAAAGTCAAAAAAGAAAAGAAAAAAATAGAGATTTAGAAATAGAAATAAATATAAATAGAGAAAAAACCAGTCTAGTTAGCAAGTGCAAATCATGATAGAAGTCCAGCCATAAGAAAAAAAAACAAAACAGAAAACAAAGCCTTTCTTTGACACTTCTGTTTAAAAACCGCTGCTTATTCAGTTCTGTCAAAACTTTTTTGAATTCTTTTTCCCCTTAGGGTTTCCTTTAAAGTCCTTTTAAGTCTTAGAATAATAAAAGAACAATTCTCACCAAACCGACATGCTTTCTCTTTGAACCTCTTCCGTTCGGAGCTGTCCCAACTTCAGCAGCTTTGGTAGCTGCCTCTCTGCCGCTGGCAAAAGGGCTTCTCCTGGATCAACCAGGGACTTTGCAATATCCCTGGGATCTACAGGGCGCACCCTTTACTATCACCATCTCTTCGGGACAGTTTAGGTCCATTTGGACCATCCAGGGGCAAAGATATCGGCTGCAAGCTCAGACCTCCAAGATTGCATGCAGTAACTTCGTGACGCCAGCTCCCCCTCAGACAAAGCTGAGAAAGAACTGAGACTTTTTTTTCAAGGAGATTGCCTCTTTGATAAGATAGAGGGAAGAGCATGGGAGAGTATTGTTGCAGGTGCTTTTCTGGGTTCTATCAACAGCTGGAGTCTGGTGTTGAAGCTTAGGAAAAGAAAAGGTGATAAGTTTTTGGAGAAGAGTTATAATAAGAGCCTTGGATAATTAAACAAAGTGCAGTGTGCTGTTTTTATTCTTTCGAAGCTGTGCTACCCCTCCTCATCAGTTTACTTTTATTTTTTTTTGTAATAGCTATTTGGATTTTTGGTTCTTTTCAACTTGTCTTTTTTTTTTTTTCTTGTCTTTGGAAGTTAAATTTCTATGCCTGCTTTTTATTTTAAAGGAAAAGCTTTTGTATTAATGTTTCCCTTCCTTTTCTTTTTAAGGGAGTAGCCTTTTTTCTCTCTCTCTCCCTTCCTGGTATTTTTGTCTTTCCACCTACCTTCCATATTGGGTTTTTTTTGTTTATTTTTATGCATCCTTTTATATTTGAGACCTCTTAATTGAATTAAGGTGTTGAAGAACCTGAAGAATTTTTCCTTTCTTTTTTAGGATTTTACAACTTTTGTGTGGGTGTGGGTGTGTGATTATGGTGTGTTTGTGGTCTTTTCCTTCATTTTTGAATTTTTACTGTCATCTAATCAACTGATTGGATTAAGGTACACAAGAACCTGAAGAAATTTCTTCTTCTTTTTTTATTATTGTTACTATTTGGCTTCTTTTCTCCTACTATTTTTATTTGGAACTGGAATTGGTTATTTCACAATTGAATTAAGGTCTAGAAGAACCTGAAGATTTAGAAATGCATAAAATGAGTAGGAAATTAACAGCTCCTGGTTCTTCAACTTCTACTTCTTACTCTACACCATCTGGAGGACAATGTTCAATACAGACAATATTAAAGCAAGAAAAATAACAAGAAAAAGTGACCCTGCAGATGATTATGCAAGGAATTCAAAATATTCAAACAAGATCAGAGAATATTGAAAAGAGAATAGAGGACATTGAACAAAGAATAGGGAAAACCGATGAAAAAGTGGAGAACATCCAACAAATGATGATGCAGTATGATGAGAGACTCCAAAAAATTGAAGAAGATAAACAAAGAGACAAGAAGATTGGAGACATTGATAAGAGATTAACTGTGGTTGAACAAGATTAAAGTGGTATGCTGAGATGGGAGATGGACAGATCAGAACTTTATCTTAGATTCCAAAACATAAAGGAAGAAAAAGGACAAAATCTAGCTGAGATAATGATAGAAATATTGGCTGAAGCTCTGGAAATAACTGAAGAAAACATGATGGATGGAATAGACAAGGTTTATCAAGTCTTCACAAGATATGCAATGAGAAATAGCTTACCAAGTTCACATCAGATTTACAAATAAAGCCATTAAATCGCAAATATTGCAAGTGGCAAGAGAGAAAACATTGAAATACAAAGATAAGGAGATTGTGGTCCTGAAACAAGTACCCAGAAGAATGAGAGAGATGAGAAGAGAAGAGAATACCAATTCTTTACCAAACTGCTTAAAAAAGAGATGAATTATAGATGGCTGATCCCAGAAGGTTTAATGTTCACATGGCAAGAACAGAGATACAGAATTGGTTCAATTGAGAAAGCTGAATCATTTTATACAGAATTTTTCAGAGGGGAGAAAGAGGCAGAAAAAGAAATTTCACAAATTGAATTCCAAGGGGACTGCCAAATGACAACTGAAAAAGAGGAAGGTGCAGTAGGTGGAAAGGAGGAAGCCAAAGAACAACGCGAACCAAGATCCATGAGAACTGTCAAACCTAACAACAAAATATAATCATGGAAGAGAATAAATTGATTACAATTAATATAAATGGACTTAACTCAGCCTTTAAAAGAGGGAAAATCTTTCATAAATTAGAGAAATTAAAATTTGATATAATCTGCCTACAAGAAGTACATATTAAAAAACAATATGAACAATTGTTGACACAGCCAAAATTAGGGAAAATATTTACTTCCTTGACACAATGTAAGAAAAGAGGAGTGGTTTTATATATTAAAGAGACCTTCCCAGTGAAATTGATTTATAATAACGACAGAAGAATATTAATGGTGGAAATAATGGACAATAATACGAAAACACTCCTTATTGCAATCAATGCCCCAAATGACAATCAGGAAGTATTCTATAAAAATTACATTTGAAAATAATGAACTGGACTATGTTAATATAGTTATGATGGGAGATTTTAATGGAATTGTAGACAATAAACTGGACTATACAGCACAGAAAACAATATAGCAAAATAGAAAGACTCTCCCTAAATCTTTTTTTAAAATGGTAGATGAAGTAAACTTAAAAGATACATGGAGAAAAAGAAATGCTAAAACTAAACAATACACTTTCTATTCAAATAGACACTTATCACGGTCCAGAATAGATATGATATGAATGTCAACAGAATTGTTAACATATATTCAAGAAATAAATATTGAAACAAGTACTTGGTCAGATCACAATCCAATGACAATGAAATGGAAAGGACAAAGAAGATCTAGGTGGACGTTAAATATTTTAAAGGAAAAAGACTTCACACAGTGGATGGAGAAAAAACTGGCCCTTTTCTTTTGAGAAAACAAAAAAGAAGACACATCAATCCAGAATGTATGGGATACAATGAAGGCATATGCCAGAGGCTTGATAATAGACGATACAAGGAAAAGAAATACCATGAAAAGATTAGCCTCTAAGGCATTAGAAGATGAGTATAAAGGACTTGAAAAAGAACAACAGAAAATGCCACAGAAAAAGGACATTACGTTAAAAATGGATATAACCAAATATAAAATGGGTCTAATAGCACAAAAAATTAGAGGTGCCAAACAGAACTACTTTAAAGATACCAGGTAGATGGTTAGCATATAAATTGAGATAGGAGAAAGAATCAAGGAAAATATTGCAGTTAATAGATGACCAAGGCCAAGTTTGCTATGGAAGTAAAGAGAAGAAAGAAATCATTCAAGACGATTATGAGAAACTATACACACAAGAGAATATTGATGAGGAAAGAGTTAAACCGAATGCGAATCTACCCCAGATACCTAAATGTTGTGACTCAGAGGTTTGAGCCTGCTTTGTCAGAGGTCGAGGACTTGGACAATGAGGAAGGGGAGGATTTGGCTCTGAGGTTTGAGCCTGCTTTGTTAGAGGATTTGGAATTGCCTTCCTCCCCAGGACTTTCCTCCTCGGCAGGATCTTCCTCCCTGATTGTGCCTCAGGTGTTGACAGATTATCAGGAGAGCGTATCAGAGCCTCTAACTGAGGATAAGGCTGAGGAATGTTGGTTTGATGTGAGGCAAAGACGCAGGCAAAAGCATGAGATGCAATGCAAAAAGAAAGGACAAATCAGAGACTGAGATGAGAGACTGACACGCCCCACAGGGAATTGTTCGGGACAACGTGTTAACTAGTGAGAGAGGCTTTGCTGGATTCTGTGTGTGTCGACAGCTTTTGATTTACGTTTCTGCTCTCTTATCAGACTTGGCAGCTTGCGTGAGACTGCCAAGAACATTCTCAGCTCAAGTATTTTAACCCGGTAATCCCTGAACTTGCTTGTGTTTTCAGTTTGAAATTTGGACTTATTACTTTGTTGGTACCGGTGAGACATAACATTTTTGTCCTGAACCCTAAACAAAAGCCATCTTTTGACCAAGATGGATCAACAGCAGCAACAGCAGCAGCAGCAGGCAGCAGCTTAACCAGCTGCAAGAAGATAACCAAGTTTTACAGCAGCAAGTTACCCAGCTGCTTAATCAACTCACTCTGTTACAGGCTCGTGCTGCTCCTCCTGCCCCTCCCCATAGGAAATGCCCGGTAGCTGTGCCGGATAAATTCTCTGGGCAGCCTGAAATGTTCCCGGCTTTTATGGGGCAGTGTCACTTATTTATAACTCTGCGGCCAGAGGATTTTCCTGATGACAGGGCTCGGTTGAAGTTTATTATAAATGTTAGGGATAACATTGTTCACCCTAACTGTTTTAGGTGAAATAC
>BLBF01001176.1:0-18393 GCA_015471245.1 Laticauda colubrina
ATATATATATTGCTTGATCAGTACTGCTGCACACTAAAAGAAACAAAAGAGACAACCAAACAGCATTTTCATCTCCAGATGTTTTATGTATTATTTCCTCTGCTGTTAGGATATGGAGATAAACTTATTCAATTCAGAAGATACTACTTTGAGGAATGCCGTAACAAAGCATTTATAATTGGATTAGTGCTACTTCATTACCATGAATATTGATAGGGATGAATTCACAATATGTTGGCTAAGGTTCTATTTTTTCTCCCCTCACTTTGCCCCCACCCCCATGCCCTGTGATTCTCTCAAGTGTTTGTAAGAACATCCCTAACACACGTTGAGCAGAATCCAACAGGAATTTGTAATCTCCACTGAAATGAATGGAAGAAGAAAATGCTTGAAGATTTCTCCCCTCCATTCATTTCAATGGACAAAGGTTTCCAACGGATCTACCCAGTGCCTCCTTGCTAAGGCTAATCTCAGACATCCAGGACTCATAGAACAAATTATTTTTCCTATAAAATAGAAGAATGGGAACATATAAAAATATTAAAAAAAAATTCCAGCCAAATCTATCTTTCCAAACAAATCCTCCCATCATGAAAAAGTCAGCATATTGTTCTACCTGCTTATCCCTAAAATAATAATAAAATTGGCCTCCTTTCTTTCTACATAGTTGATGAATTTTTAATAAAGAAATCCTGCTCAGTTGAAAAGGTACCATGGATTTTTCTTTTCAAATTAAAGAGAGAAATACTCTTCACTTTTATAGACCAGCTTTTTACATGCCTGTCTTTTTCATTTGTTGTATAGTGTCAGTGACTTCCTGTTTAGCATCTTGTCATAAAGTTAATCCACTGGCCTTGAGCAGGGATCCTTCCCACCTAAAAGGCATTTTAACAACCTTTGTTGGTGTCAAGTACAGAGATTAACCTTCCCAACCTTCAGCCCTTCAAATATATTCCACTCCTGTTTTCTCTGTCTCCCAGTCAGCACTGGAGCCACAGAACTTGTCATCCAACCTACCCAGGGGGCACCAATTTCAGGAAGTTTGATATTGATAGATGATATCTGGAAAGGGGTAGCTGACAAAAACTGTAGGCACTTTGTCAGAAATATGCCCCTCAAGTTTATTTTTCCATCCACACAACACTTTAAAAAAATGTTAGCAAGCCTCCTGTAAGAACTGTGGCATGTTACTTTATAGAAAAAGAATTAAGCAGCAACTGTCTCATTTGAGAAATAAAATAGTGAGTGTATGCTGGTTTTGTCAAAACAATTCCATTTCGAAGAGAGTTTGGGATTGTGCTGACCCACTTCTAACTGTCCCAAGATACTTAGATATATTGTGCTTGGTTTGGATTAATCCTTCAGATGCAGAGCAGAGGCTAATTCTTAAGCTTCTCTATCATCTGATTTAATAAAGTATAATTTATATCAGGTGAATTGAACCGCTTATATTTATCCTGAAAGTACTGTTGAGATTAGTTTCCTTGAAACTTATGCTCAGTTTTCCTTCTTCTTTTGCGTAGCAGGATCTTATTTGTGCAATAAAAATGTGCAATAATGATCAAGCAATATAATGGATTATTTCAAACGTATGCTTAGAATTTTCTGCGTCTGAAATGCAAACAGGGACTTAAAGTCCCAGAAACTCTTTCGGTTGGGAACTCTAAGTTGGGTCATAGCTTTCAAACTTGTTCCAGCACTGAAACATCAGAAGCCTTATATTACCATTTGTTCCTACTTGACCTGAATGGATGGAGTTCAGGCTGGTGGCTGCTGGTTTGAATTCTTTGTGGAACTTGTAAAAAGGAATGAATTCTTCCTCCCCACCATTTCTGCTACAAGAGATCAAGAAACACTTAATAAGGAAGTAATCCATCAATTAGAATATATTCATTGTGGTGATCATTCTTAAAATGAACAGAGAGAGAGAGAGGGAGGGAGGGAGAGAGGGAGGGAGGGAAAGAAGATGATCTTGGAAAAGAATTTGGATATTTGCTCATTATTCAGACTTTCAAAACTGTGCCTTAATGGCAGTAGAATCAACATGAGTTAAAGGTAGCGCTAATCCAGGTGTTAAGCTCACCCAGGGTATTTAAACCTCTACAGCGAGGGCGCAGAATGCCCTGTCCTTGAATCTACCCATCTGATCAGTCCTGAACCCTCTTTTCAAGTTTGAATACTCTGTTGAAGCTTAATACCTGAGAAGAGCTACTGATTTCTACATATTCAGAAAGATTATTTTTAAAAGGAGTACTCTCACAACGTACACACACAACAATGACAACAACAAAACCAGGCGGTAAGGAACATTCTTGTTAAAGCCTTGAGGGAAACTTAGCCCTTACTGCCCATAACCTATAAATATGTTAATTGGATGGTGGCCCTGAACTGAAGTCCTGCTTCCATCTGCTGATGTACATGCCAAGCCTACTTCTGGATTATTCTTGCAATCTCTAGATGGATCAAACTGCCAGGACTAAGAACTAGGAGAGGAGATGTCTTTAAATTGCTCTATGTTTTTCTGTTTTGGCCCTTGCACTGCAAAATATCCATATCCCCTTCCTTCCTTCCTTCCTTCCTTCCTTCCTTCCTTCCTTCCTTCCTTCCTTCCTTCCTTCCTTCCTTCCTTCCTTCCTTCCTTCCTTCCTTCTTCCCTCCCTGCAAAAGGCTGACATATGTTATACTTTGACATAGGTGACAAAACACCCTTCGTGTTTTCTTTTCCCATCCTGCACTTCCCAACATCTCCCCAGCAGTCAAAAAGTTTTCTCCAGTCTGCTGTCAGCCTTCCCATCCAGGGACGCTTTACAAATCACACTGTTTGTGTTTTTGCACCGGCATCCAGGCCGACTCACTCGGTCATAGCATCGCTGTGATAGCTTCACGCAGCCGGTGGCTGGCAGGTAGCACAGCAAGCAAGGGAAAACCAAGGAGAGGGCGCTCATGAAGGACCAACGGGCACAGCAGTTCGAGTGGGAGCAAGAGCAGGGGTGGTCTGCGCAGGAGCCCTCGTCATCCTCATTGGTGCAGTGGTAGAATATGCCCTTCACCAAGCACATGCAGGTTGAGTAATTGACCAGGTTCTGAGCTGAGCACAGACATTCCTGATTGCACACCCAACACGACGGCAGAGTCCTAGGCAGGGCACATTCCTTACACTTGCATTTTCCACAGGCTTCACACAGCAAAAAGTGCTTGTCCAGTTTCAGAGAGGGGAGTCCTTTCAGATCCAAGGGCTTGCAGTGAACCGCCTTGGGCTGAAGCCGAACTGCTCTCGGGGAGGAGGACTGGTCAGCCACGGGAGCCGGGACCATGTGGTCCAAAAGCCTTTGATCTGAGGATGTGCTGCTGCTGCTGCTGATGGAGCTGGGCCGCCCACTGAAGGAGATCCATGGGTGGGTGACATCTTGTTCACACCGGGGTGGAAGGGTGGGCTCGTGGTGGCTCCGGGGAGGCTTCTGAGCAACCAGTTGAGCCAGCGTGGGATTGTCAATGTAGTCGTTCTCCACATGTGTGGTCTTCATCTGGTCGATAGGCAGGATAGTCAAGGGATGTTGCAATCTGCCATAAGGGATCCGGCTCTCCAGAAGAGGCTGTACCATGGTAGAACTGGGGGCCACAGTCATGTTGTGAGGCATTCGAGGCTCCATTTCTCTTTTCAGGCTGCTTTTAAGTGTCCTGAAAAAAAGGGGAATAAAGAAAAAAGAGGCTGAGATACTATCCATTGCTGTCATAGTTCCAACAAAGAACTGAGCTGTTCTTCTGCCAGGGTTGTCCCAGGGTCAATCTTGGCAGTTTACAGGTTAATAACTCTTTGGAGTGTTGTCCGTCCCATAGACGAGAAGTGACAGTGTGGTTGTGCAAGTGGAGTTGGGATGGCTCTACACCAAGGGTGTCAAACTCGCATCGTCACGGCATCATCAGGTATCGCAGGTTTTTTCCCCCTTCGCTAAACCAGGCATGGGCATGGCCAGCGCATAACTCACCTGGCTCCTGGGCCATAAGTTTAACAGCCCTACTCTACACTATGGTGATATCCCAAAAAACCTAAATTGCAAGCCCACCTCTGTGGGATTTTTAATATTGGGGAAAAGGAGGTAAAAAAGCATACCTATTGTTGTTAAGAAAAAAAGACAGAACAACTAGTATGGCATAAGACAGCCAGTCTAAAGCAGACACCCAGGTTCTTGGGAACCCTGCTTGGGGACTTAGCAGTCACTCCTTTTCTCACAATATCTCACAGGACTGTTTTTGTGGTAAAAAAATGGGACAATGGAGTACTAACAATAAGTAGCTAGGACAAATGACTTCTCAGTAGGTAGCACTAGAACAGTGATGGCTAATCTTTTTGGCACCGAGTGCCCAAAACGCTTGCATGCAAAATCCCAAAATGCAATGCACGTACGTGCATTCCCTGCATGCGCCCTGCCCCCTGCGCATGTGTGATAGAGACCCAAAGGCCAGCTGGCCGGTGGGAGTTTCACGTGCATGGATTGCGGAGCTGAGCTAAGGTGACAAGAGAGGGTTGTGTGCCATTTCTGGCATGCTTGCCACAGGTTTGCCACCACGGCACTAGGAGCTGTCCATTGAGAAATTCACCTTCTGTGGAGAGTTCAAGCCAATGTGGTTTCAGTGTTCAGGGATCCCTATCTTTTTGAAGTCATGGGGACAATTTCTTCATGATCTCTGCAGGAATTCTTTTTCATTTTTTAAAAAAATGTTTCTGGTCAAAATTGTGAGAGTCAGTATCTAAATTTAATGAGTAACTGCATTGCACAGGTTGCTTCTCTAGGGAACCTTTGTAGACACACATGTATGCACACATACTGGAATTAAAAGGGATCTTCTGGAATTAACCTGATTTCTATGAGGAGTCTCTTCAACTATGACCTAGCACAGTGGTGGCTAACCTTTTTGAGTGCCTGTGCTGAAAATTGCACTCGGGCTCATGTGCGCTTGCTCACATGCCAGCACCCAGAAGGCAATGCACCTCGCCCTGCCCCCTGTGCACAATCCCCCCTGCTGCTTCCTTACCTGCACTGCGCATGCCTCCCAGCTGATTTTTCGGCCTGTTTGAAGCCTTTTTTGGTCTCCCAGAGGCTTGAGGGAAGTCTCCTTTGTAGGCTGAAAAATGGGCCCGTTTAAGTCACTTCCTGTATTTCCGGAAATACCGGAAGTGACAAAATGGGCCTGTTTATCTGCCTACAAAGGCTGCAGAGGCTTCCTTTGAGCCTCTGGGAGGGCAAAAAAGGCCTCAAACGGGCCAAAAATCAGCTACGAGGCATGAACATGCACAGTGCAGGTAAGTTTGGCTGGGGCTCGTGTGCCTGCACAAATGGCTCTGTGTGCCACCTGTGGCATGCATGCCATAGGTTCACCATCACAGACTGAGCAGAAGAGGGAACTTAAATGGAAAGCTACATGTTCTTTAGGGATTAGTTGAAATAAAAGAGTGTGTACAGACATTGCCAATAGTTTTCTGCAGAGTGCAATAAAATGAGTGGAATAGGATTAGTTTGTTCTATGAACCTGGAGCACAGAATTGGAATCAAGAGTCTTAAATGGAACTGTATTATTGAGTTAATGACACTGATTCTTGCCATAGAAATTCTGGGCCTGCTGCCCACAATGCCATCTGTCAGCCTTAATTTTCTAGTCTCTAAATAAGCAGACTAGTTATGATGACTCATTTGTTGAATCCGTACCCAGTTTCTGAAGGTCCAATAGTAAAAGATGATAAATTAAGAGGAAATGTTCAAATGCATACATAAATATCGCCAAAAATCCAGCCAAAAACAAGCACTGCCAGCTTATTCAGAAATATCTGTCAACAGAAGAGGGGAATAGTAATGTCATCGCTCTTCGCTCTTAACTCATTCACAGGTTAAAAAAAAGGTTGGCCACGAATGTATGCTAGTCAACTGGAAGCCCTCCAGATATGTCAAGATTATACTTCTCAGAATTTCCAGATAGTGATCATGTAAGATTGGAGCGTGTAATCACTGCACATCTTGAGGGCACCAATTTGAGAAAGGTCCCCTATATAAATCAAGGACAGATGCTCTGATTCTAGAAGACATGGAAAACACAGAGAAGGAGTCTCAATTTTTACATCAACAGTATCCAATATGTGTTCTCAAGCCTCGGTTTTATCCCTCCAAATGCCAATTCATTCTAAATGACTGATTTCATAGAGTTAAAGAACTGGAATCCTCTCTGCTGTCCTCTACTCCATTCTCCTGCTGAAGACAGGATCTGCTAAAACATTTTGGATAGGTAGCTATCCGGTTTCAATTTGAAATCTTCTGGTGAAAGGAAACACGCCATTTCATGAGGCTATTTATTCCACTGGTTAAAAATAAAAACTCCTACTGTTAGGCAGTTCTTCTTAATATCTAACCTGAATCTCGTTCCCTGAGATTTTAACTCCTGGGTTCCGGTTCCTGTCCTCTGAGGAAACAGAGAATAAGTCCACTCCCTCTTCCTTAGGATAACCGTGAAAATCTCCTATTAGTAGAATCTGATAGTGAAATCTTGATAGCTTCTCCCAATCAATTCCAGTTCAGTGATCCCATTTTTAGACTACGATGCCAAGAATTAGACATTCAATTCCAAGCAAGGCAAGACTCCGGCTGAGAAGAGTGAAATAATTATTCTACCTGACCTGGTCTCCATGCTCCTTTTTATATATCCAAAAATAACAATACCAGGGTATTAAAATCTTCCAGGAAAGCCTCTCTGCATCCTACTATCAGGAGACAGTCATGCTAAAACATACAGGAGAGCCATCTCCAAATGGGAGTTCTGGGTTTTTGAAGGAGCTCGCCAGACAGATCCATTTGGCTTCAGTGTTGATTCTGACATTAAGTCAACTCTAAGTCTCTCCCAAACTCTTTGGATTTCATGGCCTTCAACTTTATAATGTCCACATGTCATCGCTCTCCACTTTGATGAAGACTGAATGGATTATAGATAATGACTGGTTTGATTTCTTTAAGAAGTCTGTGCCAAGCTCAAATTTTACTGCTTTAGGACAGACTGGAAATAATTCATTCACTCAATCAATAAACCAGAAGAATAGCCATTTTCTAAATCAGCTTTTATACTAGAATACCTCATATATACTTTGGAATTAAAATGGTACCGATATCTGGAGTGGCAGGACAACGATTCCTTCCCCACCCTTTACTTCAACTTCTTATCTGCCAATCATTGCATAGTACATGGTGACTATGTTTGCATGTAACTTCAGACCTTCAGTAATTTCCAACCCTAACCATTGCACCACTATGGCTCTTACCAAGAAATTCATTAAGTTTCTTCTTTGTAGTTCCCTTTACTGTATCATTTAATTTGTTTGTTTGTTTTATTTGTATCCTGCCTCTATTATTTTTATAAATAACTCAAGCTGATATATGCACGATACCTTCCTCCTCCTATTTTCCCCACAATAACAAATGTGGGAAAGGGTGGCCTGAAAGTGAGTGACTGGCCCAAAGCCATCCATCCAGCTTTCATGGTGAAGGCTGGACTACAGACAGAAATTTAGCCAAACTAAAGCAAGTACTTGCTTCATTGAAGATACACTTTGAGAACTCCTATGGAGGAGACCTATTGACCCTCTGCCTCACAACTGAACTATCTTAACTTCACTGTTTCTTGCTCCTCTGGAATGCAGCCTCTCCCTCCTGGGAATCCAGGCTACATTCCACCACAATTTGTGACTTTCTAATTTCTTCTGACAAACTTCCAACAAGCAAAGTCAATGTGTCTTCCAGCAAGCAAAAATTAATGGGTGAAACCAGATTTGCTTAATGACCCTATGATTTGCCAAGACAGTTCACTTAATAATTGTGGCAAAAAAAGTTCATAAATGCATGACTCACTTAATGACCATATTGTTTAGCAATGGACATTCCAGTCCTAAATGTGGTCATAAAGTCAAGAATTATTTGCATAACCTAGTAATGAACCCATAGTGTGATGTTCAATCATACCAAGCTTTGGGCTCTCTTTCTCTCTTTACTCCAGAGCATGGCCAGGACCAGACTGGAAAGTCTCTTTTAAGAATAAGCCACATATTAATAATGTACATAAACTAAACTCTCACTAACATTAACTATGTATTTTTAAATCCTCTGCTTATGAAATGTGATTAATCAGATGTGATTAATCTACAATGGAAAATTTCAAGTTCTTTGCTATACTTGCATCAGAGGAAATGCAGTGTGCAGCCCTAATATGTGCTGCAACATGCTCTCACAATGCTAAACCACGATAGGAGAAACTGTGGTTATGGTCCAACTCTCATTAGCCCCACCCAATTGGCCCAGCTAAATAGTGAAGGTAAAAGATGGGAGCTGATGTCCAAGAACTTCTGGAAGGCCACAGGTTGCTGAATTGGGGGAAGGGACATAATTTATTTTTTAACTGAAAACATAGGCAAAACATTTTCTCTTCCCAGTAAAAAAAAAACCCCAAATATAAATTCCTTAAAAGCATGTTCTTTAGGCTGAACATTAGTCCTCTGACTGTTTTGCAAAAAGGGAGCATAATAGCTGAGCTGCAAATCAGAGCAGAGGACACAAAATCCTTTAAAATATTCAGACTATTTTTTCATCCAAACACCAAACACCACATAATATTTGGTTTAAATGCTGTTTACTAGCCAATCCCTTTATTGCTAGTCTCTAATTTCATTGGAAGAGTGCAATTTATACTGGAGCCCATCCAGAGATTCAACTGTAGGGGAGGACATGAAACCACAGGAAGCAACTAAACTTAAATCAAAGAACGGAAATGGCTTGGTTCAAATTTAGAGAGTACACATTGTTTTCTGGTGGAGTTGCCACTTCCTTGCAATGACCTTTAGATTCTTTATTAATTATGATTTTTTTAAAAAAAGAGGCAAGCAACTCCAAGCATTCCTAGCAAAGACTGAAGAGAAGCTGTTGAAATCTGCAAGCTGAAAAAGAGAACTGGAGGGAAACATCAGTTCAGGGACAGAATGAGTAAACATGAGAAGTCATGGGGAGAGAAAGAGCAAGAACTCCAGTCCAATGAGACTTAAAAATCCCTCATTTGAGCTACATCTTGATTTTCGTCCCATTAAATCCAAACTCAGTTTCAATGCATGCTGTGAATCGGGCTTCTTCTCCCTTGCTTTGTGTAAATCAGGCATACTTATCAGCAACTCAGATGCCATTTCTAGCCCTTGGCCTTGCCTCTTTGCTGGAATGTTAGCTGGACTACTTTTTTTGGGGGGTGGGGGGGTGGGGGGGGTGGTCTTAAAAGCCAGAATGGTTGAAACCCTTGTTTGGCCCTTCAATAACCAGTTTAGAAAAAGAAACATGTATTTTTGACGAGCTGCACAAGTGGGTGGGTTTGTGATGTTGTAAATTCCAGCCAATCAGAGCACAGGATAGCCGATTTCTGCTGCAAACTTGCAGAACTGGTTTCTCCTCTGCTGGAACGCCAGAGAGGGAGTCCTATCCCAAGACAGAGAACGGCAGGCCTGCTTTTTCAGTGACCCTGACCGGGAAGAACAGTCTGCTTTTAGGTTTGAGTTGAACCTGAGAATCTTCAGCTCGCTCTGCTCACTGAGGGGTGGAGAAAGAGGAGGCAGAGAGTAAATCAATGTTAGCTGACTGCGAAGACAATAACAACATTTGTATTGAAATTGTTTGGCACTGTTTGATTCATTTTCTAGAGCTCGGGGCACTTCCAGTATGAACTCGGAAGGAGCCAAAAGGTAGGGAATTAAACTGGTCTTGCAGATATTATGTACTCATTTTCAGGATTACTTACTTGGCTGGATAACGAGAACCTGACAACAACAAGCCTTGTGCAATGGGAGGAACAAGACAGAAGTTATTTCATGTCAACAGTGAAATAGCTAGTGGCATTGCCCTTGATGACAATGTCAGATTTTTAACAATAGTTTGACTTCCTCTGTCATTCAAAATAAATCCCTAAGCTTTCTGGAACTGACTGATCACTTAAAAGTTATAGATTTCCAAAGCCTGTTTTCTCCAGGAACGCTGCTAAGCTCTTAAAGCAACCAAAAGCTCCTTAGGAACAAAATGAGCTTAAAGATTAAATTTGCATTTTCTTTTTGCTGCAAGTTCCAATCTCAAAAAATATATTTATATTTATTGCTATGAGCATTTATTTCAGTTTTTTGTAGGCCTTCAACTTGAACAACTCTAAACAACTAACAACCTGTTAATACAAAACCATCTATACAGGCAATACAATTTTTTAAAGTGTATTGCTGTCTTGAATTCATAACTCATCACCAAATGCCCCATGGAAGAAGATGGTTTTGACCTGCTTCCCAAAGGATAAAAGAAGGGGGGATTAGAGTAGGCTAATTGTTTTCTTGGGTCAACAAAGGAGATTTTTAAGATTGAAAGCTTAAAAATATGTATTGTATTTGTGGACAGCTGGTTTTCATCCTTGATTACTGATGACAGATATGTTGATTGAGGTTGATTAAAAAAAAACACTTGAAATTAAGCTGGATAGCTATCTGCTCTTTGTTCCAGCATGGACGGAATCAATAAATCAAGCTTTAAAAGAAAAGATTGAGTGTGTAACTTGAACACACATCTTATATTTTAACATGGTAGGGTTTGAAATGCGTACTACATGAACATAATCAGTAATAATTACTTCATTACTAACTTATTATAACCCAGCATGAACTGGACACTGAAAATCATAGCCATGTAAGAAGGTGCTTAAACACCATTTTATCTTGTCTTACACTTATTTGGAACAGAAGTGAGAAAAAGTGAATTTTGAATATCGTATTAGTTTTAAAGGTCATCTTGGAAGAGCTACCTAACATGCAGTCTCTGCCCATCTGAAATAGATCTGAAACAGCATATGCAACATGATGCATTCAATCATTTTGGGGACAATAATGGCTTTTCTACTTATGCCCTGGCTTTCAGCAAAGATGTCTCAAAACTGTCCTTGCACCTCAGTTACAGGGATTATGGTACACATTATTTGGTACCTCTGAATTCCATCCTCGCCTTCAAACAACTCAGACAGAGGTGGGCTTGTTCAGGCCTGCTTAGCCTCAAAGATGAAACCATATCAGGAATCTTCAGGTCATTCAGAGAAGTGTAAGGTGGTGACAATAATAAGCATTGGAAGGAGAAGGAGGCGTCAAGAACACAAGGAATAGATGAGAGACAAGTTATCCATGACAAGTTCTGCTTTAAAGAATAAGACTTTATTATACAAGAGATGGAGTAAATCACTCATATGAAATATCAACACAATCTTGTTGCAATTTACACATTTCAGCTCTGATAGAGTTGGGCTCAGGTAGGAATAATATTGTGAAATATATTACTTCTAACTTAATATTAAGTTTGCTGGAGAGAGAGGAAGCTGATTTTCAAAGGAATAAATTAGATCTTCCCAGAACTGTTCTGGTGATGTTCTGACCATTCCCAAGATGCTTTCACCTCAAAACAACTCTTCTGAGTTTGAAACGGATGTTTTGTACTTTCAAGGGCAAAACACATTTGGAATGGTAGGAATAAAGGCTTTGAATTCAGAACAGAGCACTTCAAACATTTCAAATGCAAAGTCATTTGTACATCCTTAATTAACAGCATTAGCAGAATCTGAATATTTGGAAAACTTGCAAGACTCCAATGAAGATACGGGGGCTCTTGTTCACAGAAGAGAAAAATAAGATATAGAATTGAATCAAGAATTATCAATATTTTGAGAGGAACAATAAATAACAGGATTCAAGAAGCTTACTTTTAAAGATTTAAAGTGGACTAGATAGAGATGGCCAACTTCAGAATGTCTCTTAGTAGCTTAGAATAAAAAAAAAACAATAAAAAGAAAATTATGCATCTGAGCAAACCACACTTTATATGTCAGCTCATTGATTAGATTGAATGAATAGTACTATAGATTCAGAGTCTTTGAGAACTAGATATTTGTGTGTGTGTGCGTGTGCGTGTGCATGTGCGTGTGTGTGTGTGTGTGTGTGTGTGTGAGAGAGAGAGAGAGAGAGAGAGAGAGAGAGAGAGAGAGATATTTATTTCTGAATTGCATCCAATGGACAATCACAAAAGAAAAGCAAAATGCTTACAATAAGTTCAATAGATCATATAATACAATGTTATTGGGACTGGCCAGGACTGATGTGGATATATAAAGGCAGAGTTCAAAAAGTCATTTTTATTACAACTGATGAGGATTAAGAGCAGGCAACAACTCTTTACCTTAATTGTACAAGAACTGACCCCAAACAAAAAAGGAATTTTAGAAATTAAAATAAGTTTTCTTCAAGCTAGGAAGCAAAGTATGTTGGAAACAAAAGTTGATGCTTCTGTAACAAAAAACATGCCTAAGATTCCCCCAACAGATTATTTACAGCTAAAATCACACAGTAGCACCAAAACTCACAAGTTCTCATGAAATGCTAGTATAGGTGTTCATACAAAGTTGGATAAACTTGTGAGATTGTGGTTGGAACTAACCACCTTGTGATCCCACAATCATGCTTTCAGCTTTAAAAGTTCGTCACCCAGGATTTTTCAACAATAACTAGTATGACAAAGCAACTCTCATGCAACCATGGATGTTTTATTGATAATGTTTAGATCCTGTCATTTAATCTTCCCCTGGGCCTTATCAGTGGTGTATCTGTGTTATGCGGCAAAAAAGAAAAGCAGTTGGATATTAAATTAGATGCTAGAGATTTGACATATAATTCAATAACTTATTTTATATGCCCACACTCCCCAAATACTATCTTTCACATTACTATTTGATCCAAAATGCTACAATATTAATTAGCACTCAAGGTCAAGCCCAGGGAAGAGATGAGAAAATTAGGCCTGAAAGGTAGGAGGGATTTCAGATTGCGGCCATAACAATCCACTTTCAGGATGCATTCTGAACAGAATTCTCTTATTATTATTAGGAACAATATAGGCAACATAAATGACACGGCCTATGAAACTTAAATCGGTATAACAGTACTAGAGACGACTCTATATAAAACAATTGAATAAAGCAGTTGGAACAGACACAAAGATGAATTACGGATTGGAAATGGAGCAGTTTTATTTTTTGAGCAAAGTCAAATCATGAAGAAGGAATATTTCATGGTAGGCAATCTTCAAGGTAATTGTGTTTTTTTAAACTTTTCTCTCTTGTCCCCCAACTGAACATGTCCGCAACATCCATTTGGATAGCCTTTTCATATGTAACTCATACATAACTACAGAAGGTTATCTTTCCACATGAGCCCTACCCATTGACCTCCCATGTTGAATCTGGAGGATAGGACAGGAAATGTTAGTTTCACTTGGATCACTTGGATAACTAATCACTTGGATCACTAAGTACTGGAAAGACTTGAAGTCCCATTTCACCCTTTATGAAACCCAAATCTTCCCAGTAATTGCGGAGCTGAGCTGACTCTACCCATTTTTCGGGACAGTGTCCTTATTATACCACACAAAATCTGCTGTGGCCCTGGAATCAGTGGAAATTGTGTGCTCCCTTTTTGGACTCTAAATTAGGATTTAGAGGACAATTCTGTGTTTTCAATTCCCATTAGGCACTGTCATCAAAGTCAAGAGCTCGGGATCATGGCAAATAAGGCTCAAACAGTCTATTCATTCCCATGCTAAAAGATATTTCATGTTAAAGTAACATCTGCTAATTGTTGTGAATCTGAAAACACTGAAATTCAAAAATAACAAAAAATAATTCTGACAGAGACACGGTGAAAAGAGGCCATGTTAACAAAATCCTGAATAGAAGATTTACTAAGCATGATTCTAGTGGTTGAATTAGAGCATAGGAAACTCTGATTCAGAGTTCTTACCTGAATCCCAAGAAAGGCAGGCTTGAACTAAGAGAATAAAGCTATAGATATTTGGACTAGACCAATCCATCTCAAAGGCAGGGGGCTGGAAGAAGGCACCTCAGTTAATTAGCCTTATATTTTAATTGCAAATTTTATCAAGGTACAATCTGGCCACTATTCTACAAATGGAAGATAGCTATGGAGTATAACTTCCTTCAAAATAATGATGGTGAATATATTAAGGTCATATTTCTAAGGAAGCTTATTTGGAAATGTGTTGTACCAAGTACATTGGGATTCATCTGCAAGTAGAACATTAGTTGTCGCCCAACTTCACAGCAGAAGAAATGAGATGTATGACTTAAAAGGATTTTCAGTTCATTTAAAGTAAAGGCTAGATACAATATTAAAATATAAATCTACTTCATTGTCCCATTTGATTCATAATCATAGGTAATCAAGTGATCATAGAGCCTGATTACTTGAGGGTCTACCTATTTCCCATAGTTTTTGCCCAACTGATCAGATCTGGCTGGGTGATCATTGAAGAAGTTCTTCTCCAGGGCTTTAGTGAGGGTGGGAGAAGCTTCCTCAGATTGTATGAGTTTGTTCCTTCCCTGCTCTTCACCCCACGTTCCTGCCTGATTTTGTTATCTATCTTTGTCATTTATTATTTTGGGGGGTTTTTTTGTGTATTTTTTAAAACTGTTTTTATTTGTGTGCTGGCCAAAGTCACTAGGAGTTGGCCAGCACAAGACAGACAGACAGACAGACAGACAGATATAAATAACCCCACCTAGAATTTCTACAAATATGCCATTTCTTATTTTATAAATTTACTATATGTATATTCAATGTAAAGATGAAGAGCAATAGCGTGCTATAGATTTCCAAGTCCTGTTGCTTTCAGTTGCTGAGTTAAACATACCCCTAGGTGTACGGGGCAGATTGTAGAACAGAGCAGGGCATTTAGATCCATCTCTTGTGCAGAATTAGCAGTGGAAAACAGAAGGGAACAGTACCAGTATAGGACACAGTTTGGAGTCTCATCTTCACGCCATCAAAGAATGTAAATTGCTACAAATCTGGCTCAAATACAAGCCAATGTTTTCTCTTTGTTTCCCTCCCCTCGCTTTTGGGTCTTGGTTTTTAATCATCTTTAGGAAGAAAACAAATGTCTACCCTTGAAAACCTGGAAGATTATTATTTTATAAATCTTACAAAAGGTATTGTTTAAATGCAGGTTTTGGTTTTTCACACAAACCAAACAAAACCTTCTTTTAAGGGAAACTTTACTCTCCCCCCCCCCCCAAAGAGCTGTTCAAGAAAGAGCAGAAGCCTACTGAATTGAGTAAACATGCAATGGCTGTGGAACTTTCTTGTTGAATGTTGAATGTTCCAGAGAATCCTGGCATGAAGTGAGAGAAAATGAGATATTCATTCCTCTCGGACAAAAGACTTCTAGAAGCAGGCAAGGCAACAGTGAAAGAATCTGACAGAGAAACACTTACTTTGGGGTCAGCCATTTGGGGGGGTTAGAAATTGAGCAGATTATCTGTCGTATGTAGACAATGATCCAGAGGATCGAGCAATTCTCAATTTGCATGGAGAAATATGAAACCAGGCTACGGCGGTTTCGTGGACACAAAACCACAAGACAAGTACCACCTCTAGCAAGACATAATTTCAATAAAATGTCTGACCAAATAGCTAGGCCTTGTCTCTAGTTGCTCTATATTCTGGGTGCTCATTTGCACAACTGTAAACAGTCAATCTGCTGAGGGGTGAATGTAAACATTTCAATTTTGAGGATGGCCCTGCTGTATTAGAATGAAAGGTCTCAAAAAAGATCTCAAAAAAAAAAAGGGAAGGGGAAATCTGTGGCCATTCCGATCTTGATTCCAAGCCAATTCCAGCCAGCAAGACCAATAGTGAGGGATGATGAAATTTTCTGATGGACCATAGGTTTTCTGACTCCTACTCTAGAAATATTTTTCACGACAAAATTGCTTAAGTGACAGTACTACTTGAAAACTATACCTTCAGGAAAGATACAGAGGACAGGACACAATGGAACATTCAAAAGAATTTCCCAGTATGGAAATCAAGGGAAAAGTCTCCCTTGCATTGACCAAATTGACAGGAGAACAAGAATGCCAGTTAATGAGGATCAAATTACTTGTAATCCCCATGGAACATGTAGTGTTTAACACTGAATAGCATCAAAAGACTTCAAGCTACACTAAAGGGAACCCTTGAAACAAATCAGGAGCATCCAGTTTCACACACTGTCTCTTTCTAGGTTTAAACTCATCCACTTTCAGGAAATTTGCTCCCAATTCCTCCCTCTATTTTTATCCACTGTTTTCAAGCTCTACTTTATCAAGGGAGTGACCTTGATGCAATGGAATTAGTCTACCTGCAATAAATCCTTGGTATAAAAGGAGCCACACTCAGATATAAGAAAATGATTAAAATGGAATGAAATGGCAAAATGATTAAATTCTAAAATCGGGATGGTAAAACTGCAATATTTTGGGAGAATTATGATCAAACGTTTCAAGTGCTTCAAAATTTTCACTTCAAACAATTAACTTTCTTTTTTAACAGGAAAACCAACCAGCACCCTGTGAATTTATCTGTTCCACACATCAACAGTATTGCTTGATTTCTAAGCAACAAATAAATTATGCAGTTTTTTTTCTTAAGACATTGATTGTAATTCTTGAGCTGCCACTACCCAGACCAGAGATACCCACTTACCAGGCACACTGAATTCAGTGGATCTTACTTCTGAGTGAACATGCTTAGGATCAGGCTTCAGGTCTTTTATGATTGCGACAACCACCACAATTCCATCTGTCAAAAGGGAAAAGCAAAACGTCTAATGCTCTCAAAACGTCTAATGAACATTATACACAATAGGTGCCCGAGATGGGAACATGAAGGTAATGGAAAGTATGGAAATCTTCCCCTAATTTGGACCTTTGTAGATGTGTTGGACTGTAATTCCCAGTGGACTGTGGTGGCTGGGAATGGTAAGAGTTGTAGTCCAACCTGCCTGGAAAGCACCAGGTAGGGAAAGTTGCTGCTAAGGGAACACCTCTTGCTGCAGCCATTTTACAAAGCCCAGTCACACACAAAACCATGGCTTTGCACAGGCAGAGTTAGAAGTGGCTCAGTATAAACCTTTTCATGTTGTGCAGTAGAAAACCTTTTTTCAATTTCTTTTTACAGGTGAAAAGCTCATTCGCAGAAGAGGAAGGCAGCTGTTACAAAGGTGTCTGAACACAGGAAACCCATACGGACTTCCTTCAACAATTGATAGGTTGTAGGAAGCAGCATTTCTCAAATGGAGATGTTATCAGCAGTATTCCAATATCCTGAAAATGTTTTAATGCTTCCTTAATACTTCTATTGTTCACTTTTATATGATGAGAATTTGGAGGCCAATAGAAGGAAAGCAGTGGAAGAGATCCTGGTCCTTCAACGCCCAGTTTAGAAGACTTCTTTTAAAATAATTCCCGATCAAGGAAACTAGGTTTATATGTTCAATATACTACCGTAATTCGTAAATATTAGTGGGAGAGAGGAAAGGTAGAAAAAAAACAATGCTGCAGAAAACACCAATGCTGGTGTGTGTAAGAGAGAGCTCCAACATCAGAACTGAAATATTCTGTCCAGTTTCCTTATGAATTTGAGGATGTTTTTGTTATTCAAAAAAAAAAAAAAAAGAGGAGTGTCAAGCAGAGCAGAAACTCAACATTTAGACGGCCAGGGATTTTTAAATAAAATAAGCCAAAGGTGTTGGAAGATAGAAAAGAGCCTGGGAAACCCATCGGTCTTTTCCACTTTTTTTCTAAATTCGATAAAAAGGGAAATTGTTTTTGACACTGACATTTCAGGAGCTGCATGCACTGCAAGAGGCGGCAGGCTACAACTGCCACCCTCTCTCGGCTGCCCTTCCGACGGGGGTGGGGGTGGGGAGCGGTCGCCACAGCTCCGGCCCCTTTTCTCGCGCCCCCTCCGGCCTCCACTCCGCGGTCAGATATCGAGACTCTTCGCCCGCCTCAGCCTCTGGTCTCCTTCGGCGCCTGCCATTTTCTGCCTTGGACCTGCAACCAGGCCGCACCGGGGCGGAGGGGGGGGGGGGGCGTTCTAGCTCTCCTCTCGATGGCAGTCCTCGGCCTAGATCTCCACGACGCAATAGGTGGAAAAGGCCCCGAACAGATCCGCGTTTCCCGCCCCGCACCCCCCGGGTTCTTCTTCTCTAGCTCCTCGTCTGCTGCGCTGCACAGGTACAAAAACAAAAACAAAAAAAAACCCCAAAACAGCCCTTGGCACACCCAGCTGGCGCCGTTTCCTTGGAGCGCAGCGCGATCCTCTCAGCTAATCTCGCAGTTCAAAAGCCACAAGCCGCTGAGGGAACGGGTGGGTTAAGGGGGGGGGAGAGAGAGAGAGAGAGAGAGAGAAGGGAAAAGGGAGCTGAGGAACCAGGCGAAGCGAAGCAAATGCCGGAGGGGGGGGGGCGGGCG
>BLBF01001186.1:0-10452 GCA_015471245.1 Laticauda colubrina
GTTTAGCTTGTCTACCTAACCCTGGTTGGGGAACCCAGGCTTAACAATAACATCTGATTTCCTATTGGTTTTTAAAAAATCATATTTCACTGTACATTTCTTATATTTTTTATATACATAAAGTTGTTAGGGTCAAGAACATTGTTTCATATTAGATAATAATCATAGATTTTAATTATACAATTAAGTTATCTTAAATTATAAAAGTGATTTATAAAGGTTTAAGAAGATGATTTTGTGAAATCTATTGAGGATTAACATACTACACCTTAACTAGCCCACTTAATGATGCAAACAGTTTTTATAAGAGTAAAAATAAATATTCGCTATCAGTATCAATCAGTTCTAAACCTGCAAATATATAGTATTTACTACCAGTCACATATGCACAAGTAGTGGAGTACAGGTAGTCCTCAAGTTACAACAGTTCATTTAGTGACCATTCAACGGTGCTAAAAAAGTGACTTATGGCCATTTTTTCACAGTTACGACTTTTGCAGCATCCCCATAATCAAGTGATCAAAATTCAGATGCTTGGCAATTGGTTCATACTTATGACCATTGCTGTGTCCCAATGTCATGGGAAATATTTGTTTGTTACTCATCCCAGAGCCAATTAAGAATGAGTACCAAAGTATCTCTGTATACTGTATCAGATTCATCAAATAACTTAGTGTTATTGCAAAGATTATCTAACCTGATGATTATCATAATCACCACATAAAATTTGACTTCAGTCCATTTTTACATAGAACTCTAAGAAGTACCTGACAAGATCAGTCATCAAACTCATCAGTGGTTTACAGGTATGCTATGATATACAGTGTTTGTAAAAGCTATTTGTAGTGAGGTAAATATTATAGCAAAATTCAAACTGGATTGAAAGACTCTGGTGCTCTAATAACCTTCATTTTTTGACTGAGTTAGAGAAAATATTATTTCCCAATATGCGATTTCACTGTTGATATGCTTGAACTACACATTTACAGTTAAATCCACAACAGATAAAAGAATAGTTCATATCTTGTACTTTTTACTACTCTTTATGAAATAATCAAAACAACTGAGGAACTTAAAAAGAAATTGAATTTTTTTCTGGAAGTAATTTTGCTTCCAGGAATCTGGTGAAAATCTTTCTTGGTTATATTTGAAAATCAAAAGGAAAACAATGAACCATAACTGAATATTTTCTTCTGATCTAGATATGTTAAAAATGTGCACCATTTACACATACAAATGTGAAATACAATAGTTCTATCTACTATCTAGGACATTGAAAACATTATAAATAACTAAAACAGTTTTAATATTCTTGAACTCTGAAGTATGTCTGTCAATCTAGATGACAAATTAATTTTCATTCTTTCCTTAAAATAGTGGAACTATATTGTAATAATCATTTTTCTATGTATGTGTCATCACTAAGCATATATTATTAAAATAATTGCATTTGAAAGAAAACAGTTTAACAAAGTAACAATTAAGTACACCCGTTAACAAATACTGAAACTAGTGTGCTATGTAATCTAAGGGCTAGGTCACACTGGCTGAAGGATGCAAAACGTATGGAAAAAGGACACAGTGGATGAGCAAATTTTCCATCCGTTGTTATCCGCTCTCAAAAGTGCCCAAATTTGCATAAACAGAGCGGACAACAACGGAAAGGAACGGACGTGGGGAGGATGTAGCGGGGTTGTAAAGCGGATGTTCATAGGAAGCCTAGCGGATGAAAGTGGATGGAAGCGGATGACACATCCGCAGGGCTTCCGGGGGAGAACAGCGAAGCGGACATGTAGCGGAAGGAACGCATGCGTAGCGGATGCATAGCGGATGATGCGGATGCATCACCGATGCTGATAGGATGCATAGCGGATGTCTAGTGGATGCAAAGCGTTCACTGCGCATGCGGGGAGGATGAATTGCGGAAGCTCCACAGATATAAAAGAATGCAGCTTGCAAGCAGGTCACCATTCAGAGGAAAGACCTCCTGCCAGAGACATCTTGAGAGAACATCATGGGGAAGAAGAGGAAGTATGTGCCTACTCCAGCAAGCCCTGGCAAGAAGGACAGAACCACCATCCCACCCCCTGGCCCTGACTCTGAAGCTGCGGGTGCTGCTGGTGCTCCTGGTGCTCCTGGTGTTGCTTCTGCTGGTACTTCTCCTGCTGGTGCTGCTGCTGGTGTTGCTGGTGCTGCTGGTGCTTCTCCTGCTGGTGCTGCTACTGGTGATAGTGCTTCTCCTGCTGCTGCTGGTGCTTCTTCTTCTGCTGCTGCTGGTGCTTCTCCTGCTGGTGCTTCTCCTGCTGCTGCTGCTGTGGTGGACCAGCCCCAAGGCCCTCAAAGCCCTGCTCCTGAAGGCCCTGAAGCCCCTGCCAGAGGGAGGAAGAGGCAAGGCAAGGAGAAGGGGGAGAGGAAACAGTACTCCATTTCCGAAGACCACGAGGAGGAGGTGCTGGAATGGCTGAGGGAGAATGAGTACCTGTGGAGGAAGGGCCACAGGCTCTATCACAACACCAAGCGGAAGCAGGCAGCATGGAAAGAGAAGGCAGAGATCCTGGGCTACACTTCAGATGTCCTCCTGGGGTGGTGGAAGCATATGCACACCTGGTATGGCAAGCTGCACCTGAAGAGATCTGGGCAGGCTGCTGTCAAGTTAACTGACTGGGAGAACTATGTCATGGCCAGGTGCAGCTTCCTGGAGGGTGAGATCTGCCACCGAGGAGCAGCCCCTCTGTCAACCCTCTCCCTCAGTCAGCCCACAGAGAGCCACTCTTCCAGCCAGGAGACAGCTACCTTGTCCAGGCAGGTGTCTTTGGAGGGCCCCACGACAGAGACCCCCCCCGACAGCTGCACTCCCCGTGCCAGAGAACGTGGAGGATCCCCTGAATCAGATGGAGCAAGAAGAGGCAGCCACCAGAAACCAACCCACCCCCACCCCCAGCTCCACCTCCACAGAAAGCAGGCAGAGAGGCAGACCGGAGGGACAGAGCCACACTGTCCTCTTGGAGATCAGGGACACAATAAAAGCCAGCACAGATCTCCTCTCCCAGCTGGTCCACTTTGACATACCATCCTCCAACTGCAAACCCTTCATCACGTACGTGAGCCAGACCCTCATGGACATGCCCGAGGCCCAATACCAGGTGATGAAGGAGAAAATCACAGCACTGCTGCACCACCCTCCAGGCCCAGCTGAACCTGCTGCTACCCACTCCAGGTCTTCTCCTCCACCCGATGTCTCAGCCCTTCCATGGATTTCAGCAGCCCCTCGCCTACCAAGCCTACCACTACCAGGACTTCCCACAGCAGAGGCAGCCCTTCCCAGTCCACACCCAGGTTCCTCGGATGCCACAGACGCCACAGATGCCTCACCTGACCCAGCTGCAGACCAGACAGCCCAACTACACTCCTCCTTCCTCCACCCCACAGCCAAGCCCTTCCTCAGAACATCTGTCATCAGTCTTGGGCCTCACATCCCAGGTCCTTGAGGAAGGGCCTCTCAACCTCACGGGACTGAGTCAGCTCTCTGAGAGCTTCCTGCACACACCATCTCCTGTTGTACTCTCGGGGCCAGGCACCCAAATGGCACCTCAGACCAGCACTCCAGCAACAGCTACCTCCAGAGTCCCTGGCCCCTTTACATCTGAGCCCATGGGCATGCCTCAGAGTGACTGAAAAGAGTGCCAGAGACTGAGTTGTTCCCTGTTCACCTTGTCTTTGCTTAAAGACATTTTACTTGAGTTATTTTGCATTTTAAAAAAGTCATACAGTTTGTTATTAATAAAGGTTATCTTTGCTTCACACACTTGGTTCATTTTTTTTACTTAATAAAGTGTTGGTGAAAACTTTGAAAAAAGGGTTAAGCCTTTGCATGCTTGTGGGATTGGTAAGGATAGCTGTGGGATGGGTAAGGATAGCTGTGGGATAAGGAGAGTTGTGGGATAGATAAATCTCCAATGCAAGCATAGTGGGACTGTATGGTCCACCCTCCCAGCTGACACACATATGGCCCTTTATTATCAATAAAAATTTATTCATTGATCAACACATTTCAACATGAACAAAACTCTTTATTAATGCCCTATTCATTGTAAGGCCACTCAACATACATGGCACAATCTTATCAGTGTGATGAGACAGGCTGAAAGAAGCATCCATTAAACATCTACCTTCCTTTCTTGCCACTCCACTGTTCCAGTTGGGGAGTTGCACCAGTGTCTCAGGAGGTTGCGCTGCTTTGTCCCTTCACGTGAAGCTCTGTTGGGGCCTTGCACATCCACAGTGTCTATCAGGTTTCGCCCTTGCCACCATTCACCATGCTCCATGTCCCCATTGCCTTGTTGATTGTCCACAAGCCTGTTCTGCAAGACTGGATAGCGGGTGCGCATGAGATTGTGCAGGATGCAGCAAGCTTCCACGATCCTCCTCACGGTCTCTGGGCGATGCTGCATGGTGGTGAGAAGTACCTGGAACCTGTTGGCCAGGATGCCAAAGGCGTTCTCCACCACCCATCTTGCCCTGGACAGCCTGTAGTTGAAGAATCTCTCTTCACGGGTGAAGTATCTTGAAGTGTAGGGCTTCATGAGGTAGGTTCTGAGGGAGAAGGCATCATCCCCCACGATGAAGTCGGGCACATCTCGTGTGTCGTTGGGTAGGGGGTCTGGATCTGTAAAACCCATGATGAGGTTGCATTCCAGCCCACCCTTGAGGTCACTGGCGTTGTATATCTGGGCATCTGAAGCTGACCCGTTGCCTGAAGCATCAATGTACATGAACTTGTCGTCAGCATCAACCATGGCAAAGAGGATGATGCTGAAGAAGCCCTTGTAGTTGAAATAATTGGACCCCGAATTGGGTGGAGCTTCGCAGGCCACGTGCTTCCCATCTATGGCTCCAACGGTGTGGGGAAAGTTCCACCTCTGATACCACTGTTCTGCAACTTTCCTCCACCCTTGTTCAGTGGTGGGACACTGGAGGAGCTCCTCCAGGTATTCTTCGATGATGGCCTGTACCACTTCTCTGACCACAATGCTGTTGGTGTTGTGTGGCACCCTCCATGCATACTGCATGTTTCTGTACGTCATCCCAGAGGCCAGGTTGTGCAGAGTCAGTGCCACCTTCAGTCCAGGGTCCAGGCTGGGCCGGAAGTTGGTGTTTGCCTTGGTCAACCTGCGTCTCAGACGCTCCACAACTTCATCAAACATGGCTGGTGGCATCCTCATGAAGTGCTGGAATGCACGAGGGTCTTCATTCCTCAGCTCCACCATCAACTGGTCATACAGTCCAAACTCCATTCTTCTCCCGATCCATCCTCGGACCCACACAGCTCTTGAACGTCTCCTTCTTTTCCTTGCATAGAAAAGGTGAAACAGTTTGAACAGGGCTTGGTTCTGGTGTTGAATGATGGCGGCTACCAAAAGGAGTGTGCTATGATCCATGGTGGAGATCAATGGATGATGTGGAAGAGCAAGAGCCAGGCTGAAGAAGTCTGCACACCACGGCTGCTGGACTGATAGTGAGATCCAGGTGATTTCCTTCCCCTTTTTATAGGAAATATTGGTTTTCCACTAGGTGTCCTTCCACATACTCTAGACATCCTCCAGACATCATAAATATCCAAGATACGTCCAATATACAAACGTTTTGTCTGTTTTAATGCTTTATATATGAGATGCATCCGCTTACATCCTTTCTATGTCCGTGCTACTAACACTGTGTGGATGTTCTGCGTACCTTTCGCTTCCTCCCTCTTTCCGCTTTCTGCTGGAGTGGATGTGAGTTGCACGGATGTCCAGAGGATGCTGAGAGGATACATCGGACGTGTAACGGATGACAACGGACATAGAACGTTTGTTGCCCGAATGTGTCGCGGATGTAGATCGTACGCGGCAGAAAGTTCATCTGCTCAAAAAGTTTTGTGCAGCTCAAAACTTTTTGAGTGGATGAAATAGCAGTCGATGGATGTTTGACGGATAGAGCATATGAAAGATGTACACAGTGAGTACACAACAGATGCATCACGTTTTCCAATGGATGGCAAGCTTTTTTGTCCGTTTTACATCCTCTTTGCATCTGTTGGTTCACTGTGACATGGGCTTAAAGTTTATTACTCTATCATTTTTTTGGTCGAAACAGATTTTTAGTAGCTTATAATAGATGCATTTTGAAAGGACATATATACTTTTATTTAGGTTATTCAAAGTTTTTTTAGTTTAGTTTATTTTTATTTAAATAGTATAATCTTGGAACTACATCTACATGGAGGAAAGCATGCAGTGGGGTACCCCAAGGTTCTGTCTTAGGTCCAATACTCTTCAGCTTCTTCATAAATGATTTGGATAGGATAGAAGGATAATCAGTCAAATTTGCACATATTTCAAGTTGAGGGGATTAGTAAACACCTTAAAAGATAGGCTCAAGATTCAGAAGGATCTTGACAGACTTGAATACTGGGTCCTTTCCAACAAAATGCATTTCAGTGGGAGGAAAAATAAGATATGTGGACAAGAAAAAATGATTTGTAAAATGGGGGGCTAAAGCATATGGTGAACAGTTGTGGGAACTGGGTATGTCTTATCTAACAAAGAAAAGTACTAGGACAAGAAATGATGGATGGAAGCTTATCAAGGAATAATCCAACCTAGGATTAAGAAGAAATTTCCTGTCAGTTTTTTTGATTGCCTCTATAGGTTGTGAGTGCTCCTCCACTGGAGATTTTTAAGATGAGATTGGATAGCTATTTGTCTAGATTAGTATAGGGCCGTGATGGCGAACTTATAGCACGCATGCCACAAGTGGCATGCAGAGCCATTTGTGTAGGCATGTGAGCCCCAGCCAAACTTACCTGCACTGCACATGTACTTGCCTCCCAACTGATTTCTGGCCCATTTGAGGCCTTTTTCAGAAATCTCTGCAGCCTCCATAGGCCAAAAAAAGGCCCTTCCGGAAATACTGGAAGTGCCGAAATGGGCCCATTTTTTGGCCTCCAAATGCTGCAGAGGTTTCTCTTGAGCCTCCGGGAGGGCCAGCCGAGAACGGCCTCAAACAGGCTGAAAATCAGTTGGGAGGTGTGCATGAGCAGTGCACATAAGGGGGCAGGGTGGTGGTGGTGTTGTGCATGCATGCGCAGGGGGGCACATTGCATTGTGGGTGCCAGCATGCGCAGGCGCATTTTTGGAACACCACACAAAAAGGTTCGCTCTCATTGGTATAGGGTCTCCTGCTTGAACAGAAGGTTGGACTAGATTAGAAGACCTCCAAGATCTCTTCTGACTCTGTTATTCTGTTGTTTCAGAAATGTCTTTCTTGGTTATATTTGACTCAGTATAATAAAATGTACGGGGGGGGGGAGAATAAATGTAAATTTATTGAGTCACAAACATGATATAATTTACCCTGGGTGTCACTTATAGTAGAAATTGCTAAAAGTGTTTCAGCCAAAATGCTAGTTATTTAATAGGTTTTTCACCTCGCTCCTAATATATTTGGTTTATGTGGTTCAGTGAATATTCTGTTCAAAATAGATAAAGGGAATTGGCTTCTTGTTTGGCAGTTGTAAAAGTTTTATGTAATTTTGATGTAGATCACATTATATATGCTCCCAAAAGATCTTTAACTTTTTTCCAAGTGCTGTTATTTAACTTTTGATTTTTCTTTTTTCCATGACATATAAAGCAGCAATATAACTATGTTTCATGAGCCTTAGTGCTGCCTCAAATAATGAATAATGTATATTTATATGGCAAAAAAATATTCACTCTTGTATTTACCTTTTTTATTAAATAGTGTGTCTCTTAATAATTTCACATTTTTAAAAATACTAGATTTATGTATCTTTATTTGGTAGCCTTGTTAAAAAATTATCAGCTCAAAGATCTTCTGGCTCTTTTTCTGCAGTGTTAATAGCCAGGAATTTTTCAAATAAGAATTAATGATTGTTAGCATTTCACACATCCCAGATGTCATGTTTGCTTCAAAACTCAAGTCCCAGTAATCAAATATGACTCCTTAAAATTAGTCTACATGCTATCATCAATGTTGCAAGTTTTATTTTAACTTTTCTAATTTCTTAACAATGACATTTAACATTCCTTAAAGGAGATGTTGTAAAGGAGAACAATTTTCAGTAAGTTAAAAGCTATAAAATTATCTTCTTTGAAGTGCTATTATGTTCTACTATGCAGTGAAAAGAAAAGTGCTGGAACACATTTCTGACCAGGGTATAGAATTGTTAAACTAAAAAGAAGTACTCTCTCAAGTGTAGGTCTGACTAGAAAGTCATTTAATCCTTATATAAGCAGATCCTTATTGAACGAAGTGTTTTTCTTTCTTTCTTCTCTTTCATAAGAATGATGGTGCAAAGCATAAAGTTTAGAGAAGCTAAGCTGAGACCTGCAGGGGATACCAGCAGCAAGATATTCCAGCGAGAATATGTCCTTGTGTTACCAGAGCTTCAGGTCTATCCTTGCCATCAATGTGCAAATCTATAATACCTCAGTCCCTGTATAATGTATGCTATATTTTCACCCGAAAGGCTGGCTTGGGATGATCAAATTCCATTAACAGAAAACAGACTTAAAATTTAAAGAATAGCCACTGGAAAAAAAAGAATATTAGAAGTGAGACGAAGAGCCATAGGACATCAACCATAAAATTACTTTTATTATTTATTTGAATTTATCAGACACCCAGCTCCAATGGACTTTTGATAATCCCGAATCTTTCAAGTGAAATTGTGTTCAAATATCTACAGTCTCAAGAGCCACCATGGCCAGCAGCACTGGGCTGAGTTTTTCTATGTACAATTGTTGATAGCCGAGAACACAGACAATTAATAGTACCTGGAGCAGAAAGCTATTGCTACAGCTTATTGGGCTCTCAGTGAGATGGAAGCATCAGCCTGTTCTCTAGCTGAGGATGCACTCAGAGGAAGTACCTAGCCCAAGGCATCACACACTTGACACAGAGAATTGCAACATTTTCTTTCATGCATTATTCATCTCTACAGGTAAACGATGGCTGCCTTGACTGTCTGAAGAGTTCATAGAGCCTTATGGTCCCAAAAGTCCTTTCACTGACTGACATTGTGGGCAAGGTATCCACTGAACTCAGAAAAACATCTCTGTAGCTTCCTGAGTCTCTTAAAAAGGCCCCTAGGTTGTACTGGAAGAGAATGACATTTTGTATTTAAAAGGCCTTTGAATTGTTCACTTTTAAAATGTCATTGTCATTTTAATTTTTTTTTTACATGATTACCTCTGAGCAGTGGCTTATTCTGAGACTTTGCAAATATTGAATGCGTTGGAATGCTTATTATGCAATTAACAAAGCAGTAAAGTAAGAGGATGGGGGATACATTGTCTACAAGTCTGATTGTGTAGATGTCATGCCCCTGTCGGAATCTGACTTGGAGGAAGAAGCTAAACAATGGACAGGGAGTGGGAATGTGGCTCTGTTGGCTGTGGAAGAAACTGGGTAAGGGCAAAGTCCAGCTGGACAAAGCCTGAAGAGGTAGAATAAGGGAGAGGGAACACAGAGGAAGGCCCAGGCCCACTCCCTCTTCATCCTAGAGCACACAGGGAGGGATGGAGAAGAGAGCAATGTGGGTTGTCTGGGTTACAGGGGAGGAAAGGGCCCTGATTCCCTTCATTAGCTGCAACTGGGAACACAGTGTATAAAAAAGGCAAACTGCATGCAGCAAGCTGTTGAGAATAAATGTGACTTTATCTTGTATCATCCTGGCTTATCTGAGCTCCTGGTGTCTTTCCAACTGTGTGAGTTTTGCCGTGCTTTTAAGTCTGAAATTTCTTGTTCTGCCCAGTCAAACTAGTTACTTTCAGTTTATTTGGATTTTTTTAAAATATAAATTTTATTTGGGTTTTCACAAAAACATAATACAAATAAAACATCTTTTTTTCAGAATAGCATGATCCCGAGTTATCACTTCTTCATACAGAAACAAACTAAATTTCATATTGATCTTTGTGTTCTATTCCATATCTTATTACTGTTCTAATATTTTCTCCATAATTTTTCCGCTCCCTTGGTTTTCTCAACTTTATTTTTAATTATCTCATATCTAAATTCAATTATATATCTGTTTCCTGGTATGATTTGATTGTTGATTGTACCCTATGACTATCATTAAGTGTTGTATGCTATGATTCTTGATTCTTAACGAATGTACCTTTTCTTTATGTATACTGAGAGTATTTACACCAAGACAAATTCCTTGTGTGTCCAATCACACTTGGCCAATAAATTATTCTATTCTATTCTATTCTATTCTATTCTATTCTATTCTATTCTGTTCTGTTCTGTTCTGTTCTGTTCTGTTCTGTTCTATTCTATTCTAATACATACATACATACATACATACATACATACATACATACATACACATATATATATATATATATATATATATATATATATATATATATATATATATAT
>BLBF01001200.1:0-12362 GCA_015471245.1 Laticauda colubrina
CATGGTGGTGAGAAGTACCTGGAACCTGTTGGCCAGGATGCCAAAGGTGTTCTCCACCACCCGCCTTGCCCTGGACAGCCTGTAGTTGAGGATCCTCTCTTCACGGGTGAGGAGTCTGGAGGTGTAGGGCTTCATGAGGTAGGTTGTGAGGGAGAAGGCGTTATCCCCCACGATGAAGTAGGGCACATCTTGTGTGTCGTTGGGCAGGGGTTCTGGATCTGGGAAGCCCACAAGGAGGTGGCCTTCCAGCTCCTCCTTGAGGTGACTGGCGTTGTATACCTGGGCATCTGAAGATGAGCCGTTGCCTGAAGCATCGATGTACATGAACTTGTAGTCAGCATCGACCATGGCGAAGAGGATGATGCTGAAGAAGCCCTTGGAGTTGAAATAAGTGGACCCCGACTTGGCTGGAGATTTGCAGGCCACGTGCTTGCCATCTATGGTTCCAACGGTGTGTGGTAAGTTCCACTTCTGATACCACTGCTCTGCAAATTTCTTCCATCCTTCTTCAGTGGAGGGGTACTGGAGGAGCTCCTCCTTGTATTCTTCGATGATGGCCTACACCACTTCTCTGACCACAATGCTGATGGTGTTGGATGGCACCCTCCAGCCATACTGCATGCTCCTGTAGGAGGTCCCTGAGGCCAGGTCATGCAGAGTGACTGCCACCTTGAGCCCAGGTTCCAGGCTGGGCTGGAAGCTGGCATTTGTCTTGGTCAACCTGGGTGTCAGCTGCTGCACAACTTTGTCAAAGATGGCTGGAGGCATCCTCATGAAGTTCTGGAACACCCGAGTGTCTTCGTTCCTGAGCTCCACCATCAGCTTGTTGTACAGTCCGTCCTCTGCTCTTCTGGCGAACCATCTTCGGACCCAGACTCTTTTTGGGTGGCTCCTTTTCTTCTCGCAGTAGAGTTCACAGAGCCTGCAGATGGCTTCGCACTGCTGCAGAACGATGGTGGCTGCCGAAAGGACTTTGTTACAATCCACGGTGGACATGACTGGATGCTGTGAAAGAGGAAGAACTAGATGAAGGCTGCAGAGGTCTGCACAGCTGGGCTGCTGTTCTGAAAGTAAGATGCAGGCGAGTTGCTCCCCCTTTTTATAGGCAGTATAGGTTTTCCGCTAGGCATCCTCTAGGCATCCTCTAGACATCCTTAATATCCGAGATAGGTCCCCTCTGCGAACGTTTTTTCCATTTTAAACGCTTTGTTTCCGTGCTGCATCCGTTCTGCATCCGTTCTGCGTCCGTTCCGCTTTCTCCCTGCGTCCGGGCGGATGGAGTTCCGCGGATGCATAGCGGACGCCTAGCGGATATAGCGGATGCGTAATGGATGCGTAACAGATGCGTAACTGATGCGTAGCGGATGCAAAATGGACGAATTGGATACATTTTCTGCTCAAAAGTTTTGGGCAGCCCAAAACTTTTGGAGCGGATGAAACGTCCATAAATGGATGCTGGATGGATAGAGAGTAAGCAAAACGGAGGCACTGAATACATCGCGTTTTCGAACGGATGGCAAGGTTTTTTGTCCGTTTTACATCCTCTTTGCATCTGTTGGTGCAGTGTGACATGGGCTTAACCATATCATGGTTTGCTTGGATTTGGCTTTGTACTTTGTGGAACTCTGAGCTGAATATCCAAAAGTTCTAGCTTCTCTGATGAGGTATATGGAAGTATGCATCAGGCTGCCTCACCAAAATCCTTTATTTAGATCATATCATGGAAAGCTTTTGAGGATGAGCAGTGCAGTAGCCTAGAGGTGGAGCTCTCGCCTCATAATCAGGTTGCGAGTTCAATCCTAGGTAGAGGCAAATATTTCTCTCTCTGAGCACAATGACAGTATATCTGCTGAATGTAATTCCACGTTGGCGACAGGAAGGGCATCTGACCAGTAATCACTCAGCTCTATTCAATTGCCCAGACTCCACCCCTCAAGGGATTATGGGCTCATTAAAAGATGATAATGGAAGGTTTTGAAAATCACCACAAGAGTTTACAAAATGGTACATTCAGACACTATGGTACATATGACTATATCACTATTTTAAAAAAACAGTATTTGTTTTAAATATTGCCATCAACATTGTCAATTCCTAGGGGTAGCAGCATTCCTTCTTTAGGTCTGTGTGAGTAAACCCAAACAACTACTAGCACTGCAAAAGATGAGCACAGATACTTGAGGACATTGTGTGCAAGCCAAATATCAACAAGGAAAACGTTAGAAACTCTAGACTTGCACCTCTCTCAAGTCAACCAAGCTGCAAGCAGGTACTACCTAGCTCATATCTCTACTAATAACCATCAAAGGATCCAAATGGATGAACCAAAAAAAAATACAGGGTGACACCTTCAGATGGACTTACAGAGTCTGTTGAAGGCATTACTTTCTATGTCATTTGTTGGCTTTCTAAGATGTTGGCCTTTAAAGTATTTTTTAATTCTTTATTTTAATTGGAAGCATCTATAATTGATTATCTACTATATTCAAACAGACTGGGAATCAATAGCATGCATAGTATTCTATGTGGCAAAGGGCCTGCAACAGAAGTCAGGAACAGCTAAAAACACAAGTACCATTGTAATTTATGTCAATCAAGTAGCTCTGGGAAAAGTCATTAAGAAGCCTCTTCAGTAGGCCCTTTTACCTGCAGATATGTGAAGTTGGTTAAATTGTACTTTTTGCACTGTGCCTAAACCAGAAAAGCAAAAATTCAGTTGGTAATATGTGAGATAATAGGATAGCTTTAATCAGACTTCTCCAAATAATTACTTTTCAAAATTGTTGGTCCACCGTCATCTCTATCCATGCTGGCAAGCTACCAGGAATGCATTTCTTTTCAATTTTTTGCTCTTCCCTAATTCACAACAGAGACCTGTAGGATCATCTAGGTATCTCAGTGAATATATAAAACTGTCCCTGTTAGACCTATCTCATCAAAGGAACAAATGAAAGATACAATAAACTGTTCAGTGTGTACTGAATAGAGTAGAATATTGGCCAAGTGTGATTGGACACACAAGGAATTTGTCTTGGTGTAAATACTCTCGGTATACATAAAGAAAAGATACATTCGTTAAGAATCAAGAATCATAAGGTACAACACTTAATGATAGTCATAGGGTACAATAAGCAATCAAATCATACTAGGAAACAGTCAATATAAATTGTAAGGATACAAGTGACAAAGTTACAGTCCTACAATCACAAGTGGGAGTGGGTGGGTGATAAGGGGTGATGAGAAGATTAACAGAAATAGTAGTGCAGACTTGTAAATAGTTGAACAGTGTTGAGATAATTATTTGTTTAGCAGAGTGATGGCTTTTGGGGAAAAACTGTTCTTGTGTCTGGTTGTTCTGGTATGCAGTGCTCTATAATGTCATTTTGAGGAAAGGAGTTGAAACAGTTTATGTCCAGGATGTGAGGAGTCTGTAAATATTTTCACAGCCCTCTTTTTGACTCGTGCAGTATACAGGTCCTCGATTGAAGGCAGGTTGGTAGTAATTGTTTTTTCTGCAGTCCTAATTATCCTCTGAAGTCGGTGTCTATCTTGTTGGGTTGCAGAACCAAACCAGGCAGTTATGGAGGTGCAGATGACAGATTCAACAATTCCTCTATAAAACTGTATCAGCAGCTCCTTGGGCAGTTTGAGCTTTTGGAGTTGGCACAGAAAGAACATTCTTTGTTGTGCTTTTTTGATAACGTTTTTGATGTTAGGTGTCCATTTTAGGTCATGTGATATAGCAGAACCTAGAAATTTGAAGCTCTTTACTGTTGATACTGTATATCTAATGAACTGTTCATTGTGATCTCATCTTAGAGGCTTTTAAAGCATTCCTTAAGATTATCTCTGAAAAGTATTCAGAAATTGCCATAGGTAACAAAAAATTAGGTAGCTGGATTGCTGAAGGGAGTGAGGCATTGTGTCGTATGATGCGCAGTATTACACTGTCAGTTTCCTATGGACCGAATTTAAGGTGCTGATACTATTTTTAAAGCTCCAAATGGCTTGGAAACTAATAGCTTTCACATTATACACTTGCATATTTATTTAGATCAATGGGAGATGCCTTCAAAGGATGCCTCTGTTGCCAAAAGTTCAGCTATTAAGTATATAGGAATTGACTTTTCCCCTGTGGTTTCCTGTCTCTGGTATGTTCTCTGTAGAAACTCTACATGCCTGAGAATTAGAAAACAGGATAAAAAATGCATCTCTTTTTCCAAACTGTTAATTTTAATGGCTGGTTTTAATGCATTTTTATTTTGAATGTTTTATTGCTTTAAATGTTGGAACAAACCTAAAAATCCAATAGTAAATCAAATAAAAGATTAATGATATACTTTCCCATATGTTTTTCTTAATCAATATAAGTTTGACTGTGCAATGTGACATCAATAGGTCAAAAATATGTTACATTGTTGTCTACAAGTTAAAAACATATGTATAATATGACTCGGGATCTGGCCAACAAAACAGGTTAAAATTGGGGTTTTAGGATATCAGAACTCAACAATTAATCATCCTTAACTTACTCATTTCTTCTAACTACACTTCAGTCAATCATTATCTTGCCAGTTACAATTTTAAGATATTATTACTGAATAAAGCTTTGGAAATGTTTGCTATGTCCGCAGAATTATCATTTAATTCTAAACGGATATTCCAAGCTGTCCTTTTTTCTTGTAAAATACCAATGCTAATTGCATGCATTTTACATAAATCAGGATAATATATCATGCACATATCAATCTCTTGAAGGGAGAAAAATTACACATCTGCTATGTTTACTGGCAAAAGTGAATGCAACCTACAGCCTGGGTATTGCCAGAGTGAATTGATGGGTATATGTGCTACAGATTTAATAAATCAATAAATAATTTCTTCTCCCCAGGCCATTCTATATGCTTCAAGGGAAGAGGGCTTCAAGTGTTCTTTTTCCACATTTGTTGAGGGAATCATGTAATTTGGTGGGTATAAATTTACTGAAACATGGAAAACTTAATATACAGTACATGATACTTTGAGCCACATCTAGACACATCTACTGGTCAAGGCGCCAAGGTAGAAAGTGAGAGACTGAGCTCAAGTCCTTCTTAGCCTTTAAAGCCAGCTGGGTGAATTTGGGCCTGTTACTTTCTCTTAGCCCAATCAACTCACAAGGTTGTTGTTGTGGAAAATAGCAGGAGGAAGGAGTATTTTGTGTGTTTGCCACCTCAAGTTATTTATAAAAATATAAATAAATAAACCTGCAACTACTTTGTGGAAGTGACCATTGTGTTGTGATGATATAATGTTTGTGGAGAAAAAGTATATTTGTATAAAGAGAGCAAGAGCGAGACAGAATTGGGCCATTTTCACATTAGCTAATATTTACAGTGTCTTACAGAATCATCCATCTAAGGTTGAAGCAGCATATCGCTAATTATGACTTGCATTATATTGCCATACCAATACTTGGGTGGTGCTATAAAATATTACAGGTGACTAATAGGGAAAAGACAGGAGAGAGAGAAGAAAGTGATGAAATTGTGACTGAGAAGATTGGCTGAGAGAAAGGTGAGGTATGAGTCAAGAATTAATTGAACAGGATTAACTTGGACAATGTTTCTGGAGAAACTAATTTCCTGGTGATCTCCAAGTAATGCATTGATTTCAAAGGACTATACATTGAAGTACTTTGAGAAAAGGATGGCCCTTTATGAGATGGATTTTCTAGCTTAAGCAACACATTATAGTATTTTTAATATTTATTTGATTTGTCAATTGCTTACAAGATACAGGTATAAGAATAAATAAAGTTTTGAATACATGAGATACTTATAAGAAAAATAAAAAACAATAGGACAGGGACGGTAGGCACGATTGGTGCGCTTATGCACGCCCCCTACAGGCCTCTTAGGAAGGGGGTGAGGTCAATAGTAGACAGTCTAAGGTTAAAATTTTTGGAGTTTGGGAAAGAAACCACAGAGTCAAGTAGAGTATTCCAAACATTGACCACTCTGTTGCTGAAGTCGTATTTTCTGCAATCAAGTTTGGTGCAGTTAACCTTGAGTTTGTATCTATTGGGTGCTCTTGTATTGTTATGATTGAAGCTGAGTTCCAGTGTATAGTTTGTATTCTGTTGAGATTCAATAAACTTTATCCATTTGCTTTCTATTTTCCATTTGCTTTCTATCCACAGCTATTTCCAATGTTTTTCCAACTAACTATAGCTTTGTTTGAATGATACATTACCTGGTATGAATTATTTCTTTCCCCTTCCTTATCATCATATCAAGCCTGGCTGGACTTCTGTCCCACATGTCACTTTTTCTGCACACTCACATTTCATATCTTTGTATTTTTCTAACTCCTAGGTTTCATTCCTGTATCTTTACTTTTTGGGAAAAGAAGCCCTTCAGATTTTAGATCTCTAATTTGGCTATCTACTTAGTAGACTATTTTGTTATTATGGTCTCTGGTCTCTATTTACTCATTGTCATTCTCCATAAGTCTTACAGGTAGTCCTCAACTTACAACAGCTCACTTAGTGACCTTTCAAAGTTGCAACGGTACTGAAAAAAGTGACTTATGACCATTTGCACACTTATGACAATCTCCGTGACACGTGATTTACATTTCAGATGCTTGAAAACTGACTCACATTTTTGATGGTTGCATGTCCCCGGGTCATGTGATCACCGTTTGCAACTTTTGACAAGCAAATTCAATGGGGAAACAAAATTCACTTAACAACCATATTACTAATTTAACACCAGCAATGATTCACTTAACAAATGTGGTAAAAAAAGTTGTGAAATGAGGCAAAACTCGTTTAACAAATTTCTCATTTAGCAACATAAATTTTGAGCTCAATTGTGGTCATAAGTTGAGGGTTATCTGTATTTTTGTTGTTGCTTTAAACAATAGCACCTTTTAGTCTCTAGTTACAGAACTTTGATATCAAAAATTTAACTTTATTAATAACTCCAAAACTTTCTTGCAACCATTGGGGTGCATAAATGACCAGTTATGGTAATTTTTTAAGGTTCTTAAAGTACAACTTGCAAAATAATGAGTTAAATGTTTGAATTAATCAGAAAGAATCATTCCATTGATTCTGACCTTCCAGCATTTGTCATCTTTTATGCTATTAATGCTATTGTTATATCTATAGTATTAAAGCAAACTACTAACAGTGCCAAACTCAACAAGAAGAGTCAGCACAATAGGCTTTGATTGAATTTTTCTGTAGAAAGAGAGAAAGGCAAACAGTGATCCTGCCAGCAATTTTCATTGCCTAAAGACAAAACACAGGAAAAACTGCTGATGCCAGCTCTGATCGTCTTGCCAACAACCAAATGGTCAGTTATTGAGGGACAAATGCAAATGTTCAAAGTCACACTTGCATCTCTCATAATGTAACTGAGCACTGCTGCTCATTTTTGATAACAACTTAGCACTTTTTATTTTTAGCTGTAATAGCATGTCTTATAGCTCCTTTGCTCTTTGTGTTTTCTGACTTCCTTTCCTCTAATCTAGATATGGAGTATTTTTCACTGTGAGGAAAAGTGTCAACTCTGATTTGGACCTGACTAAGGCCATTTTGGAGGCTTCAGGATTCCCACACAACAGAGAGAGAGGGAAAATAGATAGATGTGGTTTTGTAGCCAAAACAATCAAGTTTTCCTGTGGGAACCAAGGACATTCCAACAGGTGCTGGGGAGAGGAGAAGTGAAATAACCAAGCAACCGGCCAGCACCTATATTGGACAATGTGACTGATGACTTGGGAGAAGGGGAAACTTTAATTTTTTAATTCGGTGAAAACTGTGGGAACTTTCAAAGTCAGTTTTCACCAGTTGTGCCAATATGATATATCTAATAAACTGTTCTTTGAGGAGTCTTCCAGCCTCGGAGTTCTGCATTCTATGGTTGCATTACTTGGAACATTGGGAAAAGATGCAGGAGGCTGACTTGTCCCAGGTTAGATGATGGACATCTGCAGCAAACCAAAATCACGTCAAAATGATGGCATGTTCATGGTGACATCATCACACAACTCCTATCATTGTGTACTTGTGTCCGATGGAAGCATATGAGTCACAGTATGTGTGTGATGACATTGTGAGACATGTGTCTCTGCTTGCTTCTCTGTCATCTTATGCAGATACCAATGATTTTGTTAAGTACAAAATACTGAATCAGTCGTAATTGGTTGCATTCTCTTAATGCGCTAAACTGAAATCAGCAAATCAAGACTTTAAAATTCTAAGAGGATTGGAAATAAAACGCTCATGTTTCCAACACAAGTTGCATGGGACATTGGCAATCTCGTGCAACGTACCGTATGTGACTAAAATGTAGCTAGCTAGTTTGTGGCTTAGTGTTTTATACAGATTCGACAAATGTGACTAATTTATCTTTTTTTTTTTGTTCGTTAGATTAATATTTCATCATTCTTCCAACAGCTGAAGATGGTATACTTTCTTATGATCTTTACTACAACTGCTATTCTGTGAATTGAGCTGTGCTGAAACCAGGGGTGGGTTTCTACCGGTTCTGTCCACCTCTGTAGAACCAGTAGCTCTGAAGAGCAGCAGACATAGAACCGGTTCTATGTCTGCTGATGGTTTTGCCCATCTGCCCACCCGGACTCTTACCTGATATTTATTTTCTGATTTTTCAACTTCAGCTGCCGAACGAGGCACAGCTACAGTTTAAAAAGCAGGAAAAGAGGGTTGTTTCAAAGGCTGCTTCTCTACACGCAGCGTGCTGATGATGATTTACAGGCACACGCTCACAACTGTGCAGAAAAGCACATCATAAATCACCGAACCTTGTAAATCCTGAACCAGTAGTTAACCCTGTCATATCCCACCCCTGGCTGAAACTACTACCTTGAGAATTGGGTTGTCTTAGCAACTGATCCAAAATCACCCAGTGTGTTTCCATGGTTAAAGGTAGATTTAAGTCTCGTCCAACACCTTAACTACAGTTCAATGAACTTATTTGATAAATTAAAATTATGAAAAAGATCTGTGTAAATCAGGTCATCTAATCCAATGCAAAGCAGCCAGCTATCTCTAGTCAGTTCCAGGCTACAGGCGACAGATCATTTATGAATGAAGGCAAATATACGTGTCCCAGGAAGATGTTGCAGGATCCAGTCTGATAAACCTGTGATCCCAATGACCGACCCGGATTGGATCCTGCGACAGATCAATTGTCTTCCTCCATTTCTAGTCCTCAGCAACTGGTGTTCAAGGTAATCAGCCTATGATCCACAGGTAGCAAACAGTCAGCAAGATGAGCAATCATTGTTACTCCAATCCTCATGTGTTTGTCCAGTCTCTATCATGTCTCCTATTAGCTATCTTTTAAAAAAAATAAACTCAGAAAACTGGATTAACTCAATAATGTTTAGTTCAATTCTCCATTGTTTTCCAAATACAGCAACTTCATTCTCCATACAGTGTAGTAGGAGAAGAGGCAGGGTCTGTGAACAGAGTCAAGAGAGAAATCAGTCTGGAGTTGCTACATTGCCACAAGTGATCCAAGTTCAGCCCGCTCCGCCCCCCTCCGAATTCCATTGACTCTTATCTAGGGCCAATCTAGTGCTGTTAGTTGAGTGAAGATGTAGTTGATTTTTTAGTATGCCAGTGTAATTTGCCTATCCCAGGTCCTCAGGAAGGAGTCAATAGGTGGATAAAAATGCCAGATGTGGTCTAAAGATCTGCTTGGCTTTGTAATAATGATGAATTATGCTTTTTTGATAAAATCATATTTTATTTATCAGTGCTGTATGCTTTGGTCTGGTCATATGTGCTACCATTTTATCTCAGTTTATCCCTTTATCCCCATGACTGGTTATTTTCAATTATTTGGTACTTATTCAACATTATTCTGTCTTATCTATCTTCGCTGAATGGGACCTTCCTTTGAGAGGGGTATATATCCACCCAGAAAGAATTATTTATGCAAGAACCAGGTATGCCCTGCTGATTAAACTGAAACGCACAACACTGTATTAAATTAATGATGCCTCAGAGTCTCTTGCATTCAGGCTGAAAAGATTTCTTTCCTTCCCTATGAATACTCTATGAAATTACTAATTAAGTTTCTTGCTACAAATGTACTTTCTGTGGTGCAAACAATGTATACATAAAACACAGCAAAAGTGACATTCCAAATTTAAGGAATTTAGAGTGGATTTATTTGAAGCAATGTTCAAATATTGCAAAGCAATTTTCCATTACTAATAGGACAGACAACAGGAGATCTACTTATTATTCATTCCTTTATTCAATTTATTTTAAGAAGAAATACATGGACTGGGGAAGGAAGCTACAGTATTTTGAACAGAGGGAGATGAATGAAAATTATGTGAGAAAGTTTTTAAATTTTTCCAAACAGAATGCTCTGAATAGGTGGCAGTGAATAATCTTAGCAATTAGACTTAATAAATGTGAGTTTTGTGACTGGTCAAATTCTCCATGGTAAATCTTTGTGAGAATGTCTACAGTGTTCTCAACATTCTCTAGAAGTGCTACTGTTTCGAAAAGACTGAAGCTTCCTGTTGCAGAAGCTAAACAGAATTGCTCTGAACAGATAATAAAACATTGGTCTTTCCATTATATTTGTATATAAACTCTTTCTCAGTCTATGCACCCATACTTACAAAAGTCTTCTGAACATTATGATTCTGGATGCTTTATGGTGAGTATACACATGAAAATACACACATTTAGCTGTACTGAAATAAATAGGCCTGAGCATGTCAATTAATGATCAATATTTTCATAAGTTATTAATACAAACTTTCTTGATACAAATCGGTCTGCTACCATCTCAAATCCTGCACCTCCTACCCTCCTAAAGTTTAGGTTTCAAAATCTTATCCAATAAGTTTCTCTTCATCCAGGGCTGTCCATGTGGGAGTAGATGAAAAAAAAAAACCCAAAGTGTTCTTAAAATATTATACTATTCTTCTCCAAAGAAGTAAATAATTCACAAGACCAAACCATACATATCAATAACTCCTATTTTTTTAACATTGCCAACAACAAAAAAATCTGATATCCTTTCAATTATATTCCTGAAACTGTCCTGTAACATTGAAATAAAATATTTTGATGAACCAATGTTAATTTTAAAAACTTACAAATTTATTTTTTGGACTAGCAACCACTGTTGTGCCATTATTACAATGTTCTCAAGCCATAAAAATTATTAGTTTAGTTTTACTTTATTGTCATTGCACCTCATACAACAAAATTAAACACCATCCTCAGTGCACATCATGACCATGAAAATAAACACAAATCCACATCCTTCACCCTTCACATATTGAACTGGAAACCCCCGACACCGCACCAATACTGCATTATATAGCAGAATTCAAAAGAGCTACTGGCCTGGGATAGAAGCTGTTTTTCAGCCTATTTGTCCTTGTTTTTATTATTCTGTACCGTCTGCCAGATGGTAATAGTTCAAAAAAAGGTGCCCAGGATGAGATGGATCTTTGAGAATGTTTTGAACTTTCTTAAGGCAGTGGGAGCTATAAAGCTCTTCCAAAGAGGGGAGAGGACAAGCAATGATCTTCTAGGCAATGATATTAACCCTCTGAAAGTGCTTTCCTATCTGCCACTGTACAATTGGCAAACCATACAGAGGTGCAGTATGTTAAAATGTTCTATGGTGCAGCGGTAGAAGGTCACCAGCAGTTTCTCAATTCAGTTGTTTTCCGAGAAGCCTCAGGTAGTATAATCTCTGCTGGGCCCTTTTGACCAGGGCTGCAATGTGGGCACCCCAGGTCAGGTCCTCTTTTATGGTAACACCTAAAAACTTAAAACTGGCCACTTGCTCCACTCGGTCTCCATTGATAAGCAAGAGCTGGATGTCTGATCTGTTCCTTCTATAGTCCACTATAAGCTCCTTGGTCTTATTGGTGTTGAGGACCAAGTTGTTGTCTCCATACCATGAAAGCAACTGGTCCACCTCATCTCGGTAGGTGGACTCATTCCCCCCCCCCCCCCGGAGCTAAGTCCCACCACTGTTGCATCATCTGCAAATTTAGCAATAGTATTACTAATGTGAGTGGAAATGCAGTTATGCACATAAAGAGTATAGAGTAAGGGACTCAACGCACAACCCTATAGTGTACCAATGTTAAGAATAAGGGCTGGGAGAAGGCGGAGCTTTGTCTCGGTGCTACAGCTGCGATCTCGGGGCTCTGAGATCGCAGCTGATATTTTCGCCCCTGGTCGGTCCTAACGGACCTAAACCGTCCCGTAGAGACGGGGATCGTGAAGGGCACAGTCCCAGGATCCCAGAGATATCGCAAAATCTCTGGTTTGATCCGGGAGAAGCCCTTTTGCTGGC
>BLBF01001252.1:0-12235 GCA_015471245.1 Laticauda colubrina
GTTACCTAGCCTGAAAGCCCACAAGCTCAGACATTAAATGTTCATCCTCATCCTACACCTGAGCTATAGATAGTTGCCACAATGGAATTAAATGTCACCATTTTGCTAATTAATGCTGAATGAGGTAACACTCCTCCAGACATAGTTTTGGGGCAATCTCAGAGTCCTCTTGGGCTTGTGGTTCCTACTCAAGGCAGCTGTGGCTGTAATTGTGCACAATTACATTTTGTGCTCTGTTAGTGCCCACTTCTAAATCAGAGGATACTGCTTACAGTCACTCACATGTTAGTCACTTCCTTCTTGGATAAATGTAATGATGTTGCCCTTGAAAAACATTTGAAAAAGGTTTAGCTGATATAGAATACAAAAACAAATTCAATATTGGGTGCTTCACAGCATAACCTTGTAAGACAACCATTACATTAGTCACATCAGTTTCTAGTAGACTTCTGGGTAAAATTAAAGGTGCTGGTTTTCATTTTAAATTCATACATAGCATGAGGCCAGGTTACTACTGGAGCCACTAGATCTCATTGGTGAGCAGGGTCACTCAGAGAGCCTTAGTAAGCTGCCTTCTGTGCTGTGGCATCTGTGACATAGAATAACTTTCCCTGAATATGGACAGCCACACCTTGTTCATCTTCTTATATGCTACAAAGACTTGACCCTTCCTCAGGCCAGGATGCTATCAGAAATCTGATGGGGAACCGTTTAGTCAGAATAACTGATCTACTAAGAGAAAAACACAATTTAGTGATTGAATTTCACAATATGTGCAAAGGCCGTTTAACTTTCCACTGACCGTTTAGTAGTTTCCCTGCTGTATAGCTAAAATAATTGTGAGTATGAAAAGATTGGTATGATAGCTACTGTATAAATAAAATTTTTTGACAGAATAAGAAATTAAGAGGAAGAAATTGCATAGAAGTGGACATTTACTTTGAATTATCAAAGGGTATTCTATATCATGAATGCTTAAACTAGGCATGACTTCTTTGAATTAATTCATTTTACATTCAAATCTATAAAACTTATCTTTTGGGTAATAAAAATAAAAAACAAAACAATTTGGTGACTTTTCCCAGATGAAATATTTCCACTTACCTTAGGTATGAGCCTACTTTATGCCATAGCTTCCTGCATGGAATTCAACATGATTGAATGGGAAACAACAACCCTGCATCATTCCAAGTCATGCAGGATATATCACTGAATAGCTGGTCTCCACGGATACAGCATGACTGTTTTCAATAAGTCAAAATCATGTGAATACAAAGTTCTAGCTCATATGGCATTGCACAGGTAAACAAAGACCCTAACTGCAGTCAGTCACATTGTGCCCATGCAGAATAGCTCACGAGTGACATCTCCAATATGTCTTGGAAAGGAGAGAGAGAAGAAACTGCTCACTGTATCTCTTATATCAAATTCAGTAAGGAATAGGTTCTTAGAATGCTAACATGGCCAAGGGAGATGTGTCAGTGTACTGAGTTGTATTATAATACCTTTCTTGCATCATTAGTAGTCCATATTTCAAGCTCTCATAAGGCTTTTTCAGACTGGGAAGTGTTGAAAGCTTGGGGAAACTGCAGAGCAGTAGAGAAATGTATAATCTAAAAAGAAGAAACAGACCTCTCAGCCATGTTACAATGATAAAGAAAGCTTTAAAATATCACACACCACATATAAACATCTATAGTGCTTCATAGGCAATGAAAGACCAACAGTGCTGTTGAAAAGGCAATGGTATTTTCTAGGTGGTTTTTTTTTTCCCCTTCTCATCCAAGAAACTTCTTCAGTTGAACTGGATGAGAAGTAAAATGTTTTCAAAGAAAAGGCTAAGAAAGGCTAAGAAAGTTCAGTTGCCTTTTCAACAGCACTTTCGGGGACAACCATGACCCGGATGACTAAGAATTTCTATAAACATTCAGGCTGTGAAAGACTATTTTTAGAAAACAGGAAAATAAATTCTGCTAAACATTAAAGACTAAAAGAGTATGGAAAGAATAACATCAGCATAGTTTCATATGTCCATATTGTACAAGTATAGTATATAAAATTATATATTGCAATGTCCTACCTGTCAATGAATACTTCAGCTTCAACCATAACAATACAAGACCACACAAAAGATAAAACTCAAGGTTAACTGCACTAAACTTGTTTGCAAGAAATACGACTTTAGCAACAGAGTGGTCAATGTCTGGAATACTCTATCTAACTCTGGTTTCTTCCCAAACCCCCAAAATTTTAACCTTAGACTGTCTACTATTGATCTTACCCCTTTCCTAAGATGTCTGTAGGGGGCAAGCATAAGCACACCAATGTGCCTACTGTCCCTGTCCTATTGTTTCTTTTTATTTTTCTTATATGTATCCATTTCATGTACTCATAACTATGTCTATACTTATACCTGTAATCTTATAATCACTTGACAAAATAAATAAATAATAAATAAATTAAAATAATTATATAGGATATATATTTTCAGGATATTTATTTATTTATTTTGTAAAATGCTTACAATATGATAGAAATAAGAATAAACATAAGTTTAAATATAAAAGGAACTATTAGGAACTAATAATTGGGGACAATAGGATAGGGATGGTAGGCACAATTGTGCACTTAATGCACACCCCTTACAGGCCTCTCAGGAATGGAGTGAGGTCAATAGAGGTTAGTTTGAGAGTAAAGGAGTGGGCGTTTGAGCAGGTGACAACAGAATCAGGTAGTGAGTTCCAGACACTGACCTCTCTGTTGCTGAAATAGTACTTCCTGCAGTCAAGTTTGGAGCGATTTAGTTTATATCTATTGTGTGCTCTTGTGTTGTTGTGTTTAAAGCTGAAATATTCATTAACTGGTAAGACATTATAACATATGATTTTATGTACTGTATTATGCTTAAGTCCAATCTTAGCTGGCGTAGTTCAAGGTTGTCTAAGCCTAGAATCTCAAGACTGGTGGTATAGGATATTCTGTTGCGAACAGAGGAGTGTAGTACTTTTCTGGTAAAATACTTCTGGACACGCTCAGTTGTTTTAATGTCTGATATACAGTGCGGATTCCAGACAACGGAGCTGGATTCAAGTATTGGTCTAGCAAAGGTTTTGTATGCCCTAGTTTTCAAATCAGTTTTACCAGAGGAAAAGCTTCATAATATGATATTTACAACTCTTAAAGCCTTTTTGGCAATGCTGTTGCAGTGAGCTCTGGTGCTTAGGTCATTCCTCAACAAGGTCATGTACACCGAGCTTATATTTGGTGTATTGATTTTTTTTACCAATGTATAGGACAGAGCATTTGTTGGTCAAGATTTGGAGTTGCCAACTGTTTGACCATTCAGACACATAATCAAGGTCGCTTTGAAGGATGGTAGCATTGTCATTGGTGTTGAATAGTTTTATGTCATCAGTGAAGAGGATGCAGTTGCTTATAAGGTGATCACAAAGGTCATATTCTCATTACATATGCATCTGTGATGACCTAGGGTGGATACAAAATAAACACAGTCACAAAAAACAGGTGGAGCCCCTTTTATTCCTTCACTTTGCTTCCAAGCCCCAAATACCTTAACTGGAGACAAAAAACTCCCACACAAGCAATTACAAGAAGGGGAAAATGCCATTTAAATTATAAAGAGTAAATAACAACACAAACCAGGTAAGATAAGGAATGGAGGACATCCATAGATATCAGAACACATACTGGGAAGGACACTAAACTCAGAGAGGAACAATAAACTAGAGATATTTCAAAACTTTGTTTCCAACACTCACCTGTACGTATGTCCATCTTCTTATCCAGTTGTCACAGCTGCAGCCCATGAAGAGGATCAAGGCCCTCTTCTCCCCACTAAACCATGTCTCTCCCTTATCCTTATCCACTCCTCCCTGTGTGCCCTAAGATGGAGAGGGGATGGGCCTGGGTCCTCCTCTGACTTCTCTGCCCTTCCCCAGCCTCCTCCATAACCTCTGGAGCCACACTTCCACTTCCTGTTAGTTGTTCCTCCTCTCCCTCAGAGTCAGTCTCCACCAGGGAGACTTGAATATCTAATGCACAATATCTAATCAAATGCATTTAATGCACAACAAAGAAGCCAACTAATGCATAACTAAGTCTTCTTCCTTAATCCCTACACTGTGACACATAATGTACACATGACAAGTCCTTGGATTAAAAAGCATATTGCACACACACAAGTACAATACATTATTTCATTAAACAGAATAAAATAGAGATGCTTCCTATGACTTCAACTGCAAAAGGTGTTGGAAAGAATTCTAGGACCCGTGATCTCAACCTTGTTACTGAAGCATCATAATAGTTCTGATGGACTTGGCCATAAGTGAAGTTTAGACAAGCCACTGAATACCAAGAATTGTTGGTCTTATTGTGAGCAAATTGATCAGTACATTCTTTTCTCAACTGATACACAACAATTACCTAATCTGTCAAGTAGTCCAAATCCGACACCTCTCCCTGAGCTTCAGAGCTGAGTTTGGTTCCAAATTCAAATATGTTCTGTCTAGACATTGCATTTTAGTGATACTAGTCAGTTCTTTGCATAACAGAAATACAAATATATTACTGCAATCATAAAATGAGTTGGTCTATAAGTATTGATATACTGTAATTTTCCAGTCCCAGAATTATTCAGGTTTAATGTTTTCAAGGCCTAGGGCAGCAATATTCATTAATTTTTATACTTAGTCTTTTCACAGATTTTTACTTTCTCTTACATAATGTATGAATATTGTTATTGCCTTTTGTTCAGGATAGCACATTTTTAATTATTTTATTCTCACATTTCACCTTCTCCATGAGTTTCTGTGAAAATACTTGCCATTTTGGTTGATCTTTACAACTATCAAGTTTAAGTATGATATCAACAACTAAAAGTTTAACCAGATTGCCAATATGTTAAAAAGAACTCTTTACAGGACTTTTAAAAAAGAATTTTCCTTTTCTTTTAAACCTTTTAGTGCCACTTTTAATCATAGCAGGTGTAGGAGGTTGCCTTAACAGCTCAAAAAACAATTTCAGCAATTCAAGAAAAGTTCTTTAGAAGGAATTGTAACATAAGTAAAACAAGAAATGATAAAAAAAATGCCTTGATAATACAATAATAAGCCTCAACTATGCTAACCATGTGGAAAATACTTGCCAAAGTTTTTATATGCCCTTATTTCATATCATGGTAGAATTTGAGCTCTGTTTTTTTTTAAGTTAAAGTGTTGTTGAATTAAATTTTTCCAAGGTAATTTGGAAGATATTCTGATTTTGACCCTAATTCACATGACAACCTATACTGTATTTCTGGATAATTAAAGTAGTTAAAAATAATAGGTACATTTTCTTTTTATTTAAAACATGAACAATTATCAATGAATTGTAATGTTATAGATCAGCTATTACCAATCAAGTTGCTTATTACCACCTGACTCAGTTTTAAGTTAATTAGAAGAATCTAGGTGGTCTAAAATTGCAAAATTGGCAGTATGTTTAATTCAAACATCTGTTAATTGCAGAATTAGAGGCATCTGAAACTGTTCTTGGTATTATAACATGTTTTATCTGATTTTATGTCTAAAGAAAATATTTGTACATGATTAAAGAATATCACTAAAATGAATATTATTTACGAAAACTTAAGATTTCATTTTTAAAAACCAATCATGAAGGATTTTAAAGAATATCATTACTTACTGTCTTAATCTGTGAACCACTTTAGTTTGGTGTTTAGAGCATCAATTAGAAAGTGGGAGAACATGATTTCAAGTCCTGCTTCAGCCATGAAAGCTGGCTGGGTGACTTTGTACCAGTCACTTTCTCCCAGCCTAACCCACCTCACAGGGTTGCTGTTGAGAGGACCAAGGTGTGTTGGATATGTTTGCCAGCTTGTGTTGTTGTAAAAATAATAAAGGCAGGTTACAAATTAAACAAATAAATAATATGGGAATACTTCAGCACTAGAGTCTCTTTTACATTTATTGGTCATTTCAGAGACTTACATGCAATCTTTGTGCAGAATGCCTCCAATTGAGCAGATATTCAAGAGGCACTAAATACAATTAAGAGGACATTTGTTACCAAGACAATTTCCCTCCCAATGGTTACAGGGAGATTTAGACAACATTCCCTTGAGAATTGTTTTCACTACCAGGTGCTGTACAAATAAATTTACTGTCAAAACTTTCATCCAGCATACAAGAATAAAAATCACCAGTACTAGCTGGGTGTCATGAAAGTTGCATCCCCAATGAATCTAGATGGCATTTTCTTGGTAAACTGCTACATAGAAAATTCCAACAGATGTACTAAGTGGTTAGTTTTTAAAGCTTTCCTTTTGTGGCTGTTAAGACGCAAAGGAGTGGGAGGATAGGAGCTTGGAGGACAAGTTGTCCTATATATTTCAACAGCCAACTATATCCATGAGGACTCTTTCTTGCATCATCTAAAAACCACCTCACGTTATTCTAATCATTGTGCAGTTGCTTAGAAACACTGAACTTGTTCTAAAAGAAAGAGAAAAGAGAATAACTTACTACTGATAAAAAAGTCCCTTTGTTACAAAGGCTCCTTTTGCAGGCGATAAATTCATATGAGGTGGAAAACTTCCATTCTCCTTGACTATTTTCAAATAGGACACATCTTTATTTCATTTTCTGAAAATTAAACATTCAATTTCAGCACTGTTAAAACAATGTACACAATTCAATGAATTCTGTTCAAAATCACTGCAGAGCAATCATCATCCAAGGTACTGTACTACATAGGTGGATCTAAGGCTAAGTAAGTACATTCTCTTTACTGATATGGCGTCATATGCCTTGATTAATTTCAAAATTGTTACTCTTATTGAAAATATGCTTTCTTTCATGGAACAACATGCTATCTGACACGAAGAAGCAAATTTATAAGAAGACTAAATATCTCACAACATTTTAATTCTGGCTCAGATTCTAGCAGATAGAAATAAAATACTCAAAGTTGTGCAATTTCAGAATAAGTTATAGGGCTCTATTTGGAGATGTATAAATGGGTTGACTTTCCATGATCATCAATCATGCCCCAAACCATTTCTAATAGAATTTTCATAAAAATCATTAAGTTTTTGGAATAGAAATGTGCATGAAATGGAAAATGTTTTGTTATGAGCCTAGAACAAAATTGCATTTCTGGAAATGCCTTCAGAATTTTAATGGAACAAAAACCAAAGTCTTTTAAATGTTAGGACTACAAGAATCGGTGGAAATCAGAACACATCTGAAAACAAACTTGTTCCTTGTTTTTCACCTTAGAGCTACAAATAAATTGGATGGAAGGCCTTTATAGGGGAAAAAAAACCAACTTAAATTGATTATATTAAAAATACTTTAAAAGTATTGTTATTAGGAACTGTGTGTTAAGCGCTTCCTGTGTTGCTACTCCGAGGAGGATATTAATTGAGAGGAATGTAAAAAAATTAATCATATGTTTCATATCTTCATATCTTTACAGCTTTACTTCATATCTTTACAATAAATTCATGTTGTGTAAAAAGAATAATTGTAAAAAAGTGTAAAAAGAATAATTGTAGTGGATACCCCAAGCAGAAAATGGTTGAAATTTTTAAAAATGCACAAAAATACAGTATGCTATCATATACAGTATTTCAAATCATATCTAACTAGCCTCAGCTAGTTAGAAGGAATCTATTACAAGACCACGAAATTAGTGAAAGAACTGGCCTACTATGGAAAGAAATTCTCCTGTTATTTAGCAACGTATTGAAGGCCTGGTTTTTCTTACAGACCTAGGAACAGGATAATTGTTGCACCTATTTTTGCTTTGCCTCATTTTCTCTTTTTGTTTGCTTTTCATATTTTGCTCTTCCGGTCAATTGAATTTTTGTTGGTTTTATATTGGTTCCAATTATAAGCCAGAAAGCCATTTGGGAGTTGGCTACTTTATACATTCATTAAATAAATAAATAGGTGAAAGCAGGATGAAAGTCAGGCAACCCACCAGCAACCACTGAAAAAGACTGCTCAGTTCCTCTCCAAAATAGGGAAAAGAATATGTGACAGACCTTCAACATCTTTAACATACAGGTGAAACTCAAAAAATTAGAATATCGTGCAAAAGTTCCTTTATTTCAGGAATGCAACTAAAAAGGTGAAACTAATATATGAGCTAGACTTATTACATCCAAAGCAAGATAGTTCAAGCCATGATTTGGCATAATTGAGTTGATTATGGCTTACAGGTCATGAAAACTCCAAATCCACAATCTCAGAAAATTAGAATATTACATGCAATCAATAAAACAAGGATCCCACATAGAACAATATCGGACTTCTGAAAAGTATAAGCATGCATATGTACTCCATGCTTAGTGTGGGCCCCTTTTGCAGCAATTACTGCCTCAATGCAGCATGACAGGGAAACTATCACTGCTGAGGTGTTATGGAAGACCAGGATACTTCAATAGCAGCCTTCAGCTCTTCTGCATTGTTCGGTCTCATGTCTCTCATCTTTCTCTTGGCAATGCCCCATAGATTCAGGGGTTCAAGCTAGGCAAGTTTGCTGGCCAATCAAGCATAGTAATCCCACAGTAATTGAACCAGGTTTTGATGCTTTCGGCAGTGTGGGCAGGTGCCAAGTCCTGCCAGAAAATGAAATCAGCAACCCCATAAAGAAGGAAGCAAAAAATGCTCCAAAATCTCCTGGCAGACGGCTGTGTTGACCCTGGACTTAATGAAGCACAGTGGACCAACACCAGCAGATGACATGGCTCCACAAATCAACACAGACTGTGGAAACTTCACACTGGACTTCAAGCATCTTGCAGTGTGTGCCTCTCCATTCTTCCTCCAGACTCTGGGTCCTTGGTTTCCAAATGAGATGCAAAAGTTGCTCCCATCAGAAAAGAGGACTTTGGACCACTGAGCAACAGACCAGATCTGTTTTTCTTTAGCCCAGGTAAGATGTTTCTGATGTTGTTTGTTGTTCAGGAGTGGCTTGACAAGAGGAATATGATATTTGAAGCCCATGTCTGGGATCCGTCTGTGTATGGTGGCTATTGCTGCATTGACTCCAGCCTCAGTCCACTCCTTGTGAAAGTCCCCAATATTTTTGAATGGTCTTTTCCTTACGATCCTGTCCAGGTTGCAGTCATCCCTGCTGCTGTGCAGCTTTTTCTTCCACACTTTTCCCTTCCACATAACTTCCTATTAATGTGCTTTGGAAGTAATGTACAGCATTTTGGAAACATCCAACTTCTTTTGCAATTCCCTTTTGAGGCTTTCCCTCCTTATGGAGGGTGTCAATGATGGTTTTCTGCACAACTGTCAGGTTAGCAGTCTTTCCCATGATTGTGATTCCTACTGAACCAGACTGAGAGACCATTTAAAGGCTCAGGAACCCTTTGCAAGTATTATGGCTTAATTAACTGATTAGAGTGGGACACTTTGAGCCTAGAATATTGAACCTTTTCACAATATTTAAATTTTCTGAGATTGTGGATTTGGGGTTTTCATGAACTATAGGCTATAATCTTCACAATTATGACACATCACGGCTTGAACTATCTTGCTTTTCATGTAATGAGTCTATCTCATATATTAATTTCACCTTTTAAGCTGCATTTCTGAAATAAATGAACTTTTACACAATATTCTAATTTTTCTAGTTTTACCTGTATAGGGTATTTTTTGCCATATGAGTGATTGATTCTTGCCATCAACTTATTTTCTAATCCTACTGCCTATATAGATTTTCTTGTTACAGTATATCCCACACCAGTTCAGGACTCCCATTAGTACCCATATCTCAACTGTATCTCATTCCATCTGCCTTGGTGCTGGGTTTTTTTTTAACGTTGATCTTTCCCAATATTGGACCCTTCTCAGTTTTTGCATAATGCACTGTATATGAAGTTGTTATGACTCTGATCATTTGTGCCTCAAATAAGAATTCTATTGATTTGTTTGATAATCCACTGGTTTGTTTTCTTCCCTGTCCATTGCCATGGAACTATCCACCTCATAGTGTTCCAGGAGTAGGAGAGAAATATTGAAAGTAAGTTGTTAAAAAATAAAGCTGAAAATTCTAGCTGAGCACAAGATGGATGAACAAGGAAGGCACAGTGCTTGGAATTGCTAGTGCTTGGTTTTCCCAGAAATAGGGGGTGCTGGGTGGAAAAATAAAGATTTGGGTGGGAGGCTGTTCAATAATTGCAATGCATGCACATTAGACAGTATGACAGTAATACTGATGGCATTATTTTTGAATATATTAAAGGTTGTGATTTTTTTTATACTAACTTAATTCTGAATCTAGGTCAGAAGAAAGTACGAATTAATGTGGCTATCAGGAAGTGTTCATAGTTAGTAGCTATTCTCCAATTTAAAATGTAAATATTTGGTGTGATTTGGATGTTATAGTTCTGATAACACAACCTAAATTGCATTTGTTTTATTTTATATTTATTGCAGCCAAATCACACTCACTTGCAGCCAGCTACTATTCCAAGATCTTTCCAATCAGCAACTATTCCAAGATTTTTCATCAAGCTATATCTCTTTATGCCATGCCTTTGCTTATGATTTCAGGTTTTAGAAGAGCAACTAACCTTTGCCTCAATTAAATTTAATTATATCTCTAATTTTCTGTTCATTTTATTAACATGTGTAAAAAAATTAATTTAATCATTTTCCATTTAATTTTATGTCATCTGAAGTTTGATAAGTATCTTTTCAATTTCTTCATCTAAGCAATTAATACAAATATTCAAGAGTACAAAACTTCAGACTGATTGCTGTGATATCCACTCTGTACTCAACACATTCTTTGAGTATGATTTTCTGGTCAATATTTATCCACTTAATTGTCATTTCATTCAACCTACCTTCAACTAGCTTGTCGGTCGCAATGTCATATGGATACAGCATCAAATATTTTTCTGAAATAAGCTAAAGTAGGATCTTCAGGATTCCCACAACCAATTAAGATATTATTTCTTTGAAAATAGGCTGGCAAAATTTATTTTTTACAAATTCATACTTTGTTTTCATGATACTTACAAATCAATCTCTTCATAGTCTTTCAATACACTTCGCAGAATATTTGTCAGTAGTTTTCGAGAACCCTATTTTTCTGAGATGAGGAATATTTGAACAGGGTATCTTATTTAAAGACCAAGTGTATCCCTCAATTCAAAAAAAGGTGTTCAAGCATACCCTAAAAATAACCTTGTTCCAAACGTCGTCTAAACCTCATCATCTAAAAATCAGGTGTCAAGTACCCATAAAGTTTCACAGTTGATACTTGGTAATATACCTTTAACTGCACATTATTCCATGTAACAATGACTTTTTTGTGTGCATTTATTACATCATGGATTGCTTGACTGTTTACCTTTCCTGAGTATTTCTGTATGTTATGGTATATTTATTTTGTTTTTATTTGGGGTGAGTTCTTGTATGTGGAAGGGTAGGCGTGTTGACATCATTTTAATTGCAACCTAGTGTTATGTATTTGAGATGGTTGGCAATATAAATTTAAAAAATAAAAAAATCTGAGCAAGTGATATCCAGTCAGAAACTTCTACTTTCTAGTGAAATCCTAAATAGTATACAGTACCAGCTTCACAATGAAACTATGTGGTTGGGCTAAGTTTTTTGGGAGGAAAATAAGGGGAAAAAATTCTAACTCTGCCTACCAGCATCCATTGGTATTCATCTGGCTAGCGTCCTGTCAGTGTGTGAGAGAGTTGAGTGCTGTTTGCAAACTGAAACAGTAAAATTTGCTATGTGAGCAAGAAGGAGACAGCAAGACTCCTGGGCTTGGCTTAGCTCAACTGTTCTGTACTAAATATGTTCGGTGCTGTGAAACTAAAACTGAAATTGAAGCTTATGATTTGCATTTGGAACAGATTTCATTTCAGGTGGGGAGGGGGAGTAGAACTCCTTAGCATCTTAGTGTATTAAAAATAATATACGAAATACTCATGCTGTGATGATCATTTTGAAAAATTCTTTCAAAGTGAGCACCTAGAAGCCAAGAGGAACATACATACAAAATTTCAAGTTTGTAGGCTTTACGGTTCTGGAGATTTTGTGATGATGCATGAGTGGTATTTTGCTTATATAATATATATATGTATATGTATGTATATGTATATGTATATGTATATATGTATGTATGTATGTATGTATGTATATATATATATATATATATATGTATATGT
>BLBF01001331.1:0-18184 GCA_015471245.1 Laticauda colubrina
ATATATATATATATATATATATATATATATATATATATATATATATGTTTGATATATTGTCTATATATTCAAATTTAGAAACCACCCATATTACTCTTAGAGCACTTTTAGGGTAGGATACAAATAAAAAAAAATGTAAAAAACATGAAAATGAATGAAAGGAACCAAGTAAAGCAACAATTTTAAAAATGGCGGGAGGGGAATCTTAAAGACACTAACCAACCCTGAGGTTGCATGCTCTTCAATGAGCCTCATGTCAGTCAGTAGAGCCAGGTCATCAAACTGTTTCAAAAAGCCAGGAGAGTGGTGGCTGCCTCACATCTGAGGGGACGATATTCCAAAGGGTGGGTACAATGGCAGAGAAGGCTCTCTTTGAGGACTCCACTCGTCAAAATTGTTTAACAGATGGGGTCTGTAACATATCTTCTCTGCCTGACTGAGTGAGAAAGGCTGATGCAATAGGGGATAAGACAGTTCTTCAGGTAACATGGCCCCATGATTTGTAGAGCTTCAAAGGTTATAACCAACACCTTGAATTGGACACAGAATCAAAACAGAACCTAGAGTATTCCATGCACCATTTTGGGGGCATCCAAAATTGCTCATGCAGCTGTATTCTGCACTAGCTGAAGGTTCAAGATAGTCTTCAAGGGTAGTCCCATGTAGAAAACATTGTATAGTCCAACAGAGCATGACCAGGACATGAATGCCTGAGAGAAAGGTAACTGGCACACAATAGGAAGTTGAGCAAATGCTCTTCTAGCCACAATTGCCACCTGCTCCTTGAGCATGGAGGCTCCCAGACTGTTGGCTTTTTCTGGGGTAATGTAATCCCATACAAGTCCAGAGATAATACTCACACAGATACAAAAGTGGTGCCATCCACAGCCACTCCATTTGATCAAGGTTCAGCTAAAAATTCCCAGCTTCCCTCAATACAAGGTGAAAATTATAGTTCCTGTCTTGCACCATAAAAAAGACCACCAAAGAAATAATAAAAGTCGCTTATCTCCCAAATATGCCTCCGTATTTTGAAAAATGAGGGAATGGCTATGAATAGGACAACCTTTGCCTCGTTTGTTGCCCTGGATTAGTGCTCTCACACTTATCCTTTTTAGTGTTTCTTCATGCTTACCATTGTAGCTTTTGAACTGCTACATTTGGCGGTCTTTATTTTGAATGTGAGCTCCTTATGTAATTATGCCAACACATTGAATAATGGATTCCCAGGAATTTGGCAGTTAGATGAACAAAAAAATTAGTGACAGCATAGATTGTGTCTTCAAATGCAAGTCATAGGTATGTTGCCATTTTTGAAGCAGCATTCCTTGGCCTGAACCTACAGTCTATATCACTGCAACCCATCCACCAATATGATGCAACACATGACTCATGTTGCCACTAGTGGTAATACATTTTATCTGGACCGCCTCTGGGAGAGACTGCTATTAAAAAGAGAGAGAAAAAAAAAAAATTGGGAGAGACACTGCTGGTGAATCAGAAAAAGAGAAATCAACATGCAAAACAGCCAATTGTTTAGATTGCTTCTGTTGGGGTGTGTGTGCAGTGTTGAATCAGCAGCTTAACTGCAGTACAGAATAATGGATTACACTTTAAGGTTTGGCTAGAATCAGGAACTAATTACACACCAACAGGGTTCCTTTGAATTCAGCACATGGGTCTTCTTGCAATGGCATCTGTTTCTCTTTCTTCACAGTCCTTGAGAGTCCTAGAGAGAACAAACTGCGATAAAACTTCAAATGAAAAAACAAAAATTCAGTAACATTTTCAATGCTGCATTTTTAGGGGGGAAATTGCACTTAAAGCTTCCAAAAGGTTGTATAAGTTACATAAGAAATCAGTGTTAAAATATACTATTCTTAGTAATTTGTTTGAGTGTATACTTCGGTGATCAAAGATTAATTAATTTTTAGCAAGCAGGATATATTTAATTTTTTTCTGCAACTTGAAGGCAACTTGTTATGCAAAGGTGAACATCCTGTATTTCTAGGATAAAAATATTCCACCATCACGAAGCATATCCTGGCAACTTGGTGACAAATTCAATAAACATCTGTTTTTTGTTGTTTCTGATACTATACCTATTATAATTAAAAGGTTGATGATAATGACATCTACAGCAACACCTTAGTCCATCCATTAACAAGCAACATATCTAGTATATCTTACAGGGGTCATTGCCATTTTGCAGGAATTCATTTTTACATTTATTTCAATGTATGGCATTGAAGGTGGAAAAAGAAAGAAAGAAAGAAGAAGGAGAAAGAAAGATGGTGCTGAATGATAAGAGATTTGTTTTGTTTGAACTTCATATGTTATATGAGGCTAATCATATTTGTGGCATATTCCGTGTGCATAAATCTTTTCATTTATCTTTATTTTATTAATTATAATTGATTAATCATGGTTTATTCAGTGTGCATAAATCAATTTCATGAGATATATTTGCTCTCTGGATATGTGGAACTCTCAGAATTAGAGAGTTCTTGAGAATAGGTAAAGGTAAAGGTTCCCCTCGCACATGCATGCTAGTCATGCCCAACTCTAGGGAGCAGTGCTCATCTCCATTTCTAAGTTGAAGATCCAGCGCTGTCTGATGATGATTCTGAGGTCATGTGGCTGGCATGACTAAATGCTGAAGGTACACAGAACGCTCTTTACCTTCCCACCAAAGTGGAAAGGTATTTTTCTACTTGCATTTTTACATGCTTTCAAACTGTTAGGTTGGCAGAAGCTGGGGCAAGTAATTGTGCGGCACTGGGGATTCAAACCACTGAACTGCTGACCTTTCTGATTGACAAGCTCAGTGTCTTAGTCACTGAGTCACCGTAGCCCCTTACTTCTGGAGAATACCCAATATTCATTCATTCATATTCATATTGCTGTGGTTTCATGTTTCAGAAACATATTTGCAAACAAGGTGTTTAAGATCACTTTCATTCTCATGCCATGTTTAATTTTAATATTACATTTTAATGGAGTAGTGATTGACAACAATTAGGCCAACTAACAAGTAGTTTTATATCTTGGCTGCAAAATAATCTGTCTTTTCAAATAATTAAAAGGGGAGGCTGCATTTATCTCATTCTAATTTTCACGGTTATAGGCATTAGTACTTAATTAACAGTGTTATGTGTTTGAACAGATGAAATTATTCCCCCAGTACTACATAAACATAGTTTTTAAAATATCATAAATTGGAATATTGGAAACATTCAAATAAAATGAAAGAAGAAATGTTTGATGATTTTTTTCTGCAACAACCTATGTGAAATAGATTCCTACTTGTTTGGGAATGGGGTGCTTATATAGGTGTGAAAAAAAAATGTTGTGGTGTTAATTTGCTGATTAAGAGGTGATCTTCTTCCAGGCAAGAAATGTTATAATGATCTACTTGGCATTGTATTTGACATGCTTCTATAAAAATAAGATATTGCAAACTATTTATTTTTATAACCAGTCACCCACACATAGAAATAATTCAAACTTTTAGTCCCAAAATGGTAGCTAATGCAAAGGTATATAAATTTTAAAACAGCAAGTATTTGTTCCATTAGATAGTAACAGATGCGAAACTATGAACATTTTACTGCTCTCATAAAAAGAAGCAAGCTTTGTGAAAATGGAACTCTCTAACAGCCTAGACCATTGTCAATATATTTGACTTCAATTATTAAGATGATTTCTGAAGACATTCTGCTGAAAAACTTTCACCCTTGTTCAGATAAGCCATTTGCTCTTTTAATTGTCTCATTTGGTTTTTCAAACACAAGATAGAATACTTTATTGGCCAAGTGTGATTGGACACACAAGGAATTTGTCTTGGTGTAAATATTCTCAATATACATAAAGAAAAGATACATTCATTAAGAATCAAGAAGCATAACATACAACACTTATTGATAGTCATAGGGTACAATCAACAATCAAATCATACTAGGAAATAGTCAATATAAATTGTAGAATACAAGCGACAAAGTTACAGTCATACAGACACAAGTGGGAGGGGATGGGTAATAAGGAGTGATGAGAGGATTAACAGTAATAGTAGTGCACACTTTGTAAATAGTTGAACAGTGTTGAGGGAATTATTTGTTTATCCGCGTGATGGCTTTTGGGAAAAAACTGTTCTTGTGTTTGGTTGTTCTGGTGTGCAGTGCTCTATAGCGTCGTTTTGAGGGAAGGAGTTGAAACAGCTTATGTCCAGGAAGTGAAGGGTCTGTAAATATTTTCAAAGCCCTCTTTTTGACTTGTGCAGTATACAAGTCCTTGATTGAAGGCAGGTGGGTAGTAATTGTTCACGATTCAAAGATTCAGGTGAGCATCTGTATAATATACTGAACAAATACAGTATATCAGTAACTTTAAAGGTGTAAAACATCATAAATAGTATTCCACAGACTTCAAGAAAATATGTTTCTGCTTCTTGAAATTTGACAGGCTCAACTAACCTTTTATACCTTACATTTCATACCTTAACTCAACCTCTTGGCTTGACTAGTTTGAATGTTCAGCTCGATAGTACAAAGATGACATGAATCTTTATTTTTCTTGAAATTCAAACTCTAAAGGCCTGGTCCCATTGCACTTACGGATGCAAAGACGATGTAAAATGTTAAAAAAAGCTTGCCATCCATTGGAAAACGCTATGCATCCATTGTGTATTCACTGCATACGTGTTTCATACGCTCTATCCGTCGAGCATCCGTCCACTGCGATTTCATCAGCGCAAGAAGTTTTCAGCTGCACAAAACTTTGTGAACGGATGAACTTTCTGCCGCGTACAATGTACATCCATGACATATACGGGCAACAAATGTTCTATGTCCATTATCATCCATTAAACATCTGCTGTATCCTCTCTGCATCCTCTAGCCATCCCCTCAACTCACATCCACTGCAGCTGAAAATGGAAAGAGAGAGGAAACAAAAGGTACACGGAACATCTACACAGCGTTAGTAGCACGGAAATAGATGGACAAAACATTTGCATCTGGGATGTATCTCGTATATTTAGGATGTCTGCAGTATGTCTAGAGTATGCAGAAGGACACCAAGCGGACAACCAATATTTTCTATAAAAAGGGGGAGAAAATCATCTGGATCGCTGGTATGGTGGACCATACAGTCCCACTATGGTTGCACTGGAGGTTTATCTATCCCACAAGCATGCAAAGGCTTAACCATTTTTTCAAAGTTTTCACCAACACTTTATTAAGTAAAAAAAATGAACCAAGTAAACTAAGTGTCTTAAGCAAAGATAAATTTTATTAACTTTCTTAGGTAAACTTTATGACTTTATTAAATAAGCAAAATGAACCAAGTAAACTGAATTAAGTGTGTTAAGCAAAGATAAACTTTATTAAACAAGTAAACAACTCAGTCTCTGAGAATATTCTGAGTCACTCTGAGTCATGTCCATGGTCTCAGCTATGAAGTGGGCAGTGACTGTGGATGTGGCTGTGGCTTGAGTGCTGGTCTGAAGTGTCATTGGGGTGCTTGGTCCTGAGGGTACAACAGGTGGTAGTGTGTTCAGGAAACTATCTGAGAGCTGACTCAGTCTCATGAGGTTGAGAGGCCCTTCATCAAGGACTTGAGATGTCAGGCCCAATACTGATGAGAGATTGTCCATTGACGGGCTTGGCTATGGGGTGGAGGAAGGGTTGGGAGGAGTGTAGTGGGGCTGTCTGGTCTGCAGCTGGTTGAGGAGTGGAATCTGTGGCGTGCGATGAACCTCGGCCTGGACTGGGAAGTTCTGCTTCCATTGTGGGAAGTCCTGGTAGTCGTAGCTTTGGTAGATGAGGGGCTGTTGAAAGCCGTGGAAGGGCTGTGACATCGCCAAGGGTGGAGGAGCAGACCTGGATTGGGTCAGAGCAGGTTCAGCTGGGCCTTGAGGGATGTGCAGAAGTGCTGTTATCTTCTCCTTCGTCACCTGGTACTTGGCCTCGAGCAAGTCCCTCAGGGTCTGGCTCACGTAGGTGATGAAGGGCTTCCGGCCCGAGGATGCTCTGTCCAAGTCGACCAGCTGAGAGAGAACTTCTGTGCTGGCCTTCATTGTGTCCCTGATCTCCAACAGAACACTGTGGTCCTGGCCCTCCAGTCTGCCTCTCTGCCTGCATCCTCTGGAGCAGGGGTGGGGGTGGATGGGCCAATAGTGGCTGCTGCTTCTTCCTCCATTTGTGACAGCAGGGCATCATCCTCATGGGATCCTCCAAATCCTCTGGCATGGGGAGTGCAGCTGTCGAGGGGGTCTCTGCTGTGAGGCCCTCTGAAGACACCTGCTTGGACAGGCTTACTGGCTCCTGCTGGAAGAGGACTAGCTGTCTGTGGGCTGTCTGAGGGAGAGGGGTGTCAGAGGGGCTGCTCCTCGGTGGCGGATCTCACCCTCCAGGAAGCTGCACCTGGCCATGACATATAACTCCCGGTCAGTGAGCTTGACAGCGGCCTCCCCAGATTTCTTGAGGTGTAGCTTGCCATACCAGGTGTGCATGTGCTTCCACCATCCAAGGAGTACTTCTGCAGTGTACCCCAGGCTCTCTGCCTTGTCTCTCCATGCTGCCTGCTTCTTCTTGGTGTCACGATAGAGTCTGTGGCCCTTTCTCCAGAGGTACTTGTTCTCCCTCAGCCATTCCAGCACCTCCTCCTCATGGTCCTCAGAAACGGTGTATTGAGTACACCGTTTGTACTCAGAGAGTACAACCAAGAGTACAATGATGTACTCTCTCCCTTCTCCTTCCCTTGCCTCTTCCTCCATCTGGCAGGGGCTTCAGCAGGGCCTTCAGGGGCTTGAGCAGCAGGGCCCTCAGCAGCAGGGCTTTGAGGGGCTTGAGGGCCTTGGGGCTGGTCCACCACAGCAGCAGCAGCAGCAGCAGCAGCTTCAGAGTCAGTGCCAGGGGGTGGGATGCTGGTTCTGCCCTTCTTCACCTTGCCAGGGCTTGAACAAGTTGGCACAAGACTTCCTCTTCTTGCCTGACTTACAAACCATGGTGTTCCTGCAAGATGTAGCTGCCAGCATGTCTTTCCCCTGTATGCTGACTGCATGCGTGCTGCATCCTTTTATATCCGTGGAGCAGATGCAATTCATACCCCCCGCATGTGCAGTGAACGTTTTGCATCCGATATACATCTGCGCAGCATCCCCTTTGTTTACTATAGGCGTATGTGATGCATCTGCTTTATCTGCTATGCATCCGCCCCTTCCGCTATGCGTCTGCTTCACAATTCTCCCCTGAACCCCTTCGGAGGTGTCATCCACTTCCATCCGCTAGGCTCCTGATGAACATCTGTTTAACATTCCTGCTACATACTACCCACATCTGTTCTTTTCCATTCTGTTTATGCAAATTTTCACCACTTTTTGGGGCGGATGAAAATGGATGGAGCCACCCCTGAAATATTGCTCATCCGCTGTGTCCTTTCTGCATACGTTTTGCGTCCATCGGCCAGTGGGGCCTAGCCTTTACTTTCTTCTTTCTGCTCAATATTTATAAATGCTTTTATCAATGAAAAAGTATGAGAAAAGCCTTGATGACTGAGGCTAGTGCTGTCTAGAAGGCCCATTCTGAAGTAACACATCTACACCTTCTCCTGCTCTCCCTCGTCTTTTTCTGGTTCCATTGCAGGCACTTTCTTAGAAGAAATAAGATGAACAGCAGAGACTTCAGCTATAACCTAAGCATTCAAGGAAATGTGAAGTTACCAAGACAAATTCCTTGTGTATCCAATTGCACTTGGACAATAAAGTATTCTATTCTATTCTATTCTATTCTATTCTATTCTATTCTATTCTATTCTATTCTATTCTATTCTATTCTATTCTATTCTATTACCTAGAAAGACAATCCAAGAAGTATATCTTTAGACCAAAGATCTGAATTGCCACCTGTTCCTCCCCAGCATCTAGAGTATTATTCATCTCCAAGTGATTACCTTTACCAAATCCACCATTTTTCCCTCTGATTCTCATATCTTTTTCTTAAAATTGTGTCTCCCCACACATCAGTCTGCCAAACCAACAGGCAATGTCCTACATGAGACTAAGTGAAACATAGAGGAGCTTTTTTAAAGCATTGTTTAAAGTAGCAAAATGTCTTGGGTTGGCCCTGCAAGCAACATTACACTTATCCTTTAATTATATCTACCAAACATAGACCTTTCTATCATGATCAGGGACTTATCCAGAGGTGGTATTCAGCAGGTTCTGAGCAGTTCTGGAGAAACAGTAGTGGAAATTCTGAGTAGTTCAAAGAACTGTCAAATACCATCTCTAACTGGCCATCTCTAACTGGCCATCAGCCCCATCTATTCTCTGCATCCTGAGTCCCAGCTAATTGGCTGAGTCTTCTTTGGTTGCCTGTACAGAAGAACAGAGCTGGAAAGCAGGTTAGCGGGTTGAGGAGGGAATGGGATTTTGCAGTAACCTTCCCCCAGGAGTGGGGAGGGAATGGAGATTTTGTAGTATCCTTCTGCCATGCCCACCAAGCCATACCTACAGAACCAGTAGTAAATTTACTGGACTTATCCAAGAATAGACTGTGGAAAAACAAAGGAGGAAATATTTAGTTTATCTGAGAAGAAGCAATACAGTTCAGATGTCAGATCTGGGAAGAAAGAGGCTTATTATAAGGCTGTCAATTTCCTCTCAGTTACCCTCAGTTTTCGAATCTGCTTTTTCTCCAAACAAGCATGAAAGATATCTTACAAAATCTTGTTCTTATTTTCTTGATTTTGCCAGCAAAGTGATGCTTTAAACCACCTTTCCACTGGCTAATTTTCAATTATATCATTCTTGCTGCTCCTTGGTCAAGCTTTGTCTCATCAACTTTATCCTCAGCCATATAACTTTGACAAAAATGGCTTCATATTCTAATTATATTCTAATCATCATATTCTAATGGCTAACATTACTGAATTAAAGATAAATTGCACATCTAATCAAAATTGTTCCTTGGTTCAAACATCATGGTTCACTTAATTACAATTATTAAATAAATAAAACAAAATAAATCACAAGAGATTGAATTTAAACAATCTTTTAAAAACCAGAAAAAGAAGCCATATTATGGTTTGCTGCACTGAGAAAACTCAGAGATCTAGTTCACATAACATACTATTGTGTGGTTTGTTTTTGATACAGTATATTGTATGACATTAGCCAATGGTAGGTTAACATGCTATTGTTAACCACATCATGATCTATTACAGTGTATCAACCCAGTCAATGAAATAAATATACACTGCTCAAAAAATAAAGGGAACACAAAAATAAGATATCCTAGGTCTATATGAATGAAATATTCTTATTAAATACTTTGTTCATTACATAGTTGAATGTGCTGACAACAAAATCACACAAAAATTATCAATGGAAATCAAATTTAGCAGCCCATGGAGGTCTGGATTTGGAGTTACACTTAAAATTAAAGTGGAAAAAAACACTATAGGCTGATCCAACTTTGATGTAATGTCCTTAAAACAAGTCAAAATGAGGCTCAGTAGTATGTGTGGCCTCCACATGCCTGTATGACCTCCCTACAATGTCTGGGCATGCTCCTGATGAGCTGGTAGATGGTCTCCTGAGGGATCTCCTCCCACACCTGGACTAAAGCATCCCACAACTCCTGGACAGTCTGTAGTGCAACGTGGCGTTGGTGGATGGAGCGAGAAATGATGTCCCAGATATGCTCAATTGGATTCAGGTCTGGGGAATGGGCGGGCCAGTCCATAGCATCAATGCCTTCATCTTGCAGGAACTGCTGACACACTCCAGCCACATGAGGTCTAGCATTGTCGTGCATTAGGAGGAATCCAGGGCCAATCGCACATAAGGTCTCACAAGGGGTCTGAGGATCTCATCTCGGTACCTTATGGCAGTCAGGCTACCTCTGGCGAGCGCATGGAGGGCTGTACAGCCCCCTAAAGAAATGCCACCCCACACCATTACTGTCCCACTGCCAAACCGGTCATGCTGGAGGATGTTGCAGGCAGCAGAACCCTCTCCATGGCATCTCCAGACCCTGTGACATCTGTCACATGTGCTCAGTGTGTACCTGCTTTCATCTGTGAAGAGCACAGGGTGCCAGTGGTGAATTTGCCAATCTTGGTGTTCTCTGGCAAATGCCAAACGTCCTGCACGGTGTTGGGCTTTAAGCATAACCCCCACCTGTGGACATCGGCCCTCATACCACCCTCAAAAAGTCTGTTTCTGATGTTTGAGCTGCCAGATGCACATTTGTGGCCCGCTGGAGGTCATTTTGCAGGGCTCTAGCAGTGCTCCTCCTGTCCCTCCTTGCACAAAGGCGGAGGTAGCAGTCCTGATGCTGGGTTATTGCCCTCCTAGGGCCTCCTCCACATCTCCTGATGCACTGGCCTGTCTCCTGGTAGTGCCTCCATGCTCTGGACACTACGCTGACAGGCGCAGCAAACCTTCTTGCCACAGCTCGCATTGATGTGCCATCCTGGATGAGCTGCACTACCTGAGCCACTTGTGTGGGTTATAGACTCTGTCTCATGCTACCACTAGAGTGAAAACACCGCCAGCATTCAAAAGTGACCAAACCATCAGCCAGAAAGCATAGAAACTGAGAAGTGGTCTGTGGTCACCACCTGCAGAACCATCCTTTATTGGGGATGTCTTGCTAACTGCCTATGCTTTCCACCTGTTGTCTATTCCATTTGCACAATAGCATGTGAAATTGATTGTCAATCAGTGTTGCTACCTAAGTGGACAGTTTGATTTCATAAAAAATTGGAGTTACATTGTGTTGTTTAAGTGTTCCCTTTATTTTTTTTTTAGCAGTGTATATTTCAGTCATATCTCTCAAAGATATATTTCTCTAAGATTGCAACTTGCAAGTTTTATTTAATGTACATTGCAATATAAATAAAAGGATTAATGTCATCACTACTAAGTGCCAATAGAAAAAAAAATCACATCAGTAACATCATTAAAGGTAAGGCAACTATTCTGACTTGTATTTGGTTATATATTTATTGGGAAGTGGTTATTTTCTCCCAGAGAACAGAGCACAAACATAGCATTCTAGGTGATTTCTCAGTATTTCATAAAGACCAGTTAACTACATATGTAATTTTCCGTGACTTCCTCAGTGGGACTGAGCCTATCACTTAGCAACATTCACTAGGGAGCTTGTTGTAAAGATAGCATTGGTTTCTTCTTTTTCTGCTAACAATGACATAATTCACTTGGAGGAAATATAACCAGCTAGATTTTCATTGTTAGACTTTAAAGGAAGGTGTGTGTTCTGATGCTATGATTAGAAAATCACTGAATTAGAAATCAGTTTTAACTACTTAATTCTGTCAGAAAAAAATTGTAGCATAGAAGTAGCAGGACTTGTTCTGGTTGGTTCTATTTTCTGCACATGTGCAAAATGCATTTTTTTAGACAAGGGAAGAAGCAAATATTGTCTTTGGACTACTGAAGGTGTGCTATGAGATATTCATTTTCCAACTACAGCTGTGTTGATATAACAAATCATGGTTTGCTTAAATGTGGTTTATTTAATAAACTAGAAATGACTAGGTTCATACAATATGCTAATCCACAAAACCAAAGTAAACCTCTTCCCCCGCAGTAGAGTAAATCCCCTTCCATACAAGAAGGAGCAGTAATGTTTGCTCTGTAAAATTGGATGGGATACAAGGAATAAAGTGTTAGCAGGCCCATGCTTGATAACATTTAATTTGTAGTGTTACTTTAAAAATTAAATAGGAAGAACTAGAATTTTTGTTAGCATGTTATTTAATATTCTGATAAAGATGTTTTGCTTCAGCTTTACATTTTCTGTATAACTTATTTTGTAGTAATAATTTTTGTATGTTTTATGGTTGTTTGAACAATATTTCAAGTTATAACCTAGCAAACACATTAACCTAATATGCGTAAATTAAGACAATTAGGTAGTTTATTATTCCATGGTCAGTTCAATAAAACATGGTTTAATTAACCATAGATAAGTGAGTTATACAAACAGTTCTCTCTCACTCTCCCCCCTCTCGCTCCCCCCTCCTAGTCCAGTAATATAAAAGTTCTACAAACCTAGCCTATAATTTTTAAGCACAGAAGCTATATACTATGTTCCTCTAATTAAGCAATAACCATATATATATGCTCAGCTTCTATGCTTAAAGTTATAGGTTAGGTTTGTATAACTTTTACATTGCTGGATTAAGTTTATTTATTCTGTTGCTTTTTGTGAAATTGCCTGATTTGTTTGAGTACAGCTTCATGAGATGTGTGACCACAACATGACATGCAGAGCTTAATGTGACATCTGAACCAAATCAGAGTTTGCAGTCTTAAAAGTGATCTTATACTGGATGCTGAAATGAAGTTGCCTGGTCAGGAAGTTGTGTTTTTTGTTAACATTTTTGTTAACATTTTTACATGTCTGACTACCTCTAATGCAGCCTTCCCCAATAAGGAACCTCAAGCTGTGTTAAAGTTGCAATACTTGTGGCCAACATCATCTCATAGAGCTGGGGTGTCAAGCTTGCGACCCATGGGATGAATGCATCAAGTGCCCCTGCCCAGTTTAATGAAGGGAGAAAAGTCCCGATATGTCACGTGAAGCCACTGTGATGACACAAGTTTGACATCCCTCTCATAGAGAATTCTTAGCTAGCGGGAATTAAAGAAATAAATTTCTTGCTCGGAAGTATAAAAAAATAAATCAAACAAAAACCAATTCATTGGTTCAAATCATATTTTTAACCCAATTCAGTGCAAATTTCAGTTCAGGTGAATTAACCCAATTAAATCCACATTGATTTAGGGCGAAAATATATTTGCTGAACTGAATATACCTGTCCAAATTAATTTGGAGATATATTATTTGACTTAAGCCCATGTCACACTGCACCAATGAATGCAAAGAGGATGTAAAATGGACAAAAAAGCTTGCCATCCGTTGGAAAACGCGATGCATCCGTTGTGTACTCACTGCGTATGTCTTTCATATACTCTATACATCAAATATCCGTCTACTGCTATTTCATCCACTCAAAAAATTTTGAGCTGCACAAAACTTTTTGAGTTGATGAACTTTCTGCTGCGTATGATATACATCTGCGACACATATGGGCAACAAACGTTCTACATCCGTTGTCATCCGTTACATGTCCAATATATCCTCTTGGCATCCTCTGGACATCCGTGCAACTCACATCCGCTCCAGCAGAAAGTGGAAAGAGGGAGGGAGCGAAAGGTACGTGGAACATCCACACAGCGTCAGTAGCATGGACATAGAACAGATGAAAGCGGAAGCAGCTCAGATATAAAGCATTAAAATGGACAAAACGTTCATATATGGGACGTATCTCGTATATTTGCGATGTCTGGAGGATGCCTAGAGTGTGTGGAAGGACATCAAGCAGAAAAACGACATTTCCTATAAAAAGGGGGAGGAAATCACCTGGATCTCACTATCAGTCCAGCAGTCCTGGTGTGCAGACCTCTTCAGCCTTGCTCTTGCTCTTCCACATAATCCATTGATCTCCACCATGGATCATCGCACACTCCTTTTGGTATCCCCCTTCATTCAACACCAGAACCAAGCCCTCTTCAGACTGTTTCACCTTTTCTATGCAAGGAGAAGGAGACGTCCAAGAGATGTCTGGGTCCGAAGATGGATTGGGAGAAGAGTGGAGTTTGGACTCTATGACAAGCTGATGGTGGAGCTGAGGAATGAAGACCCTCATGCATTCCAGAACTTCATGAGGATGCCACCAGTCATGTTTGATGAAGTTGTGGAGCATCTGAGACCCAAGTTGACCAAGGCAAACACCAACTTCCATCCCAGCCTGGACCCTGGACTGAAGGTGGCACTGACTCTGCGCCACCTGGCCTCTGGGACCACATACAGAAACATGCAGTATGCCTGGAGAGTGCCACACAACACCATCAACATTGTGGTCAGAGAAGTGGTGCAGGCCATCATCGAAGAATACCTGGAGGAGCTCCTCCAGTATCCCACCACTGAAGAAGGCTGGAGAAAAGTGGCAGAGCAATGGTATCAGAGGTGGAACTTTCCCACCACTGTTGGAGCCATAGATGGGAAGCACGTGGCCTGCAAAGCTCCACCCAACTCAGGGTCCAATTATTTCAACTACAAGGGCTTCTTCAGCATCGTCCTCTTTGCCATGGTCGATGCTGACTACAAGTTCATGTACATCGATGCTTCAGGCAACGGGTCAGCTTCAGATGCCCAGATATACAATGCCAGTGACCTCAAAAGGGTGGGCTGGAACACAACCTCATCATGGGTTTCCCAGATCCAGACCCCCTACCCAACGACACACAAGATGTGCCCGACTTCATCGTGGTTGATGATGCCTTCTCCCTCAGAACCTACCTCATGAAGCCGTACAGTTGAAGATACCTCACCCGTGAAGAGAGGATCTTCAACTACAGGCTGTCCAGGACAAGACGGGTGGTGGAAAACGCTTTTGGCATCCTGGCCAACAGGTTCCAGGTACTTCTCACCACCATGCAGCATCACCCAGGGACTGTGAGGAGCATCGTGGAAGCTTGCTGCATCCTGCACAATCTCATGTGCACCCGCTACCCAGTCTTGCAGAACAGGCTTTTGGACCTCCAACAAGGCAATGGGGACATGGAGCCTGGTGAATGGAGGCAAGGACAAAACCTGATAGACACTGTGGATGTGCAAGGCCCCAACAGAGCTTCACATGAAGTGAAGAAGCAGCACAACCTCCTGAAATACTGATGGAGCAGTGGAGTGGCAAGACAGGATGGTAGATTCTTAATGGATGCTTCCTTCAGCCTGTCTCATCACACTGATGAGACTGTGCCATGTATGTTGAGTGGCCTTACAATGAATAGAGCATTAATAAAGAGTTTTATGTTGAAATGTGTTGATCAATGATTAATTGTTATTGATAATAAAAGGCCATATGTGTGGCAGCTGGGAGCGTGGACCATACAGTCCCACGATGCTTGCACTGGAGGTTTATCTATCCCACAGCTATCCTCACCAATCCCACAACTATCCTTATCCCACAGCTATCCATCCCACAGCTATCCTTACCATTCCCACAAGCATACAAAGGCTTAACCCTTTTTTCAAAGTTTTCCCCAACACTTTATTTAGTAAACAAAATGAACCAAGTGTGTTAGCAAAGATAACCTTTATTAATAACAAAACTGTATGACTTTATTAAAAAGCAAAATGACCCAAGTAAAGTGTCTTAAGCTAAGATAAAGTGAGCAGGTAACAACTCAGTCTCTGGCACTCTTCTCAGTCACTCTGAGATGTGCCCATGGTTCTCAGATGTAAAGGGGCCAGGGATTGTGGAGGTGGCTGTTGCTGGAGTGCGGGTCTGTGGTGCCTTTGGGGTGCCTGGCCCCGAGAGTACAACAGGAGATGGTGTGTGCAGGAAGCTCTCAGAGAGCTGACTCAGTCCCGTGAGGTTGAGAGGCACTTCCTCAAGGACCTGGGATGTGAGGCCCAAGACTGATGACAGATGTTCTGAGGAAGGGCTTGGCTGTGGGGTGGAGGAAGGAGGATTGTAGTGCAGCTGTCTGGTCTGCAGCTGAGTCAGCTGGGGTGTCTGTGGTATCTGAGGAACCTGGGTGTGGACTGGGAAGGACTGCCTCTGCTGTGGGAAGTCCTGGTAGTGGAAGGCTTAGTAGGCAAGGGGCTGCTGAAATCCGTGGAAGGGCTGTGACATTGCCTGGGGAGGAGGAGCAGACCTGGAGTGGGTAGGAGCAGGTTCAGCTGGGCCTGGAGGGTGGTGCAGAAGAGCTGTGATCCTCTCCTTCATCGTCTGGTACTGGGTGCTCGGGCATGTCCATGAGGGTCTGGCTCACGTACGTGATGAAGGGCTTGCGGTTGGAGGATGATATGTCGAAGTGGACCAGCTGGGAGAGGAGATCTGTGCTGGCTTTGATTGTGTCCCTGATCTCCAAGAGGTCAGTGTGGCTCTTTCCCTCCAGTCTGCCTCTCTGCCTGCTTTCTGTGGAGGTGGAGCTGGAGCTGGGGGTGGGGGTGGCTTGGTCTCTGGTGGTTGCTTCTTCTTGCTCCATCTGAGATAGGGGATCCTCCATGTCCTCTGGCATGGGGAGTGCAGCTGTTGGGGGGGTCAGTGTCATGGGGCCCTCCAAAGACACCTGCCTGGACACTGAAGCTGTCTCCTGGCTGGAAGAGGAGCAGCTCTCTGTCAGCTGTCTGAGGGAGATGGTTGACAGAGGGGCTGCTCCTCAGTGGTGGATCTCACCCTCCAGGAAGCTGCACCTGGCCATGACATAGGTCTCCCAGTCAGTGAGTTTGACAGCGGCCTGCCCGGATTTCTTCAGGTGCAGCTTGCCACACCAGGTGTGCATGTGCTTCCACCATCCAAGGAGAACATCTGAAGTGTAGCCCAGGCTCTCCGCCTTCTCTCTCCACACGCTGCCTGCTTCTGCTTGGTGTCGCGATAGAGCCTGTGGCTCTTCCTCCACTGGTACTCATTCTCCCTCAGCCATTCCAGCACCTCCTCCTCATGGCCTTTGGAAATGGAGTACTGTTTCCTCTCCCCCTTCTCCTTGCCTTGCCTCTTCCTCCCTCTGGCAGGGGCTTCAGGGGCTTCAGCAGCAGGGCTTTGAGGGCCTTGGGGCTGGTCCATCACAGCAGCAGCAGCAGCAGGAGAAGCACCAGCAGCATCACCACCAGCAGCAACACCAGCAGGAGAAGCACCACCCCTAGCAGCAGCAGGAGAAGCACCAGCAGCACAAGCAGGAGAAGCACCAGCAACACCAGGAGCACCAGGAGCAGCAATACCAGCAGCACCAGCAGCTTCAGAGTCAGCACCAGGGGGTGGCATGGCAGTTCTATCCTTCTTGCCAGGGCTGGCAGGAGTAGGCACAGGCTTCCTCTTCTTCCCCACAGTGTTCTCTCAAGATGTCTCTGGCAGCAGGACTTTCCTCTGAATGCCGACTGCTTGCGAGCTGCCTTCTTTTATTTCCACGGAGCTTACGCAATTCATCCTCCCTGCATGCGCAGTGAAAATTTTGCATCCGCTACACATCAGCTATGCATCCTATGGGCGTCCATGATGCATCCGCGTCATCTGCTATGCATCCGCAACACATCCGCTCCTTCCGCTACACGTCTGCTTCGCTGTTCTTCCCTGGAAGCCCTGTGGATGTGTCATCCGCTTCCATCCACTTCCATCTGCTAGGCTTCCTACGAACATCCGCTTTACGTCCCCGCAACATCCTCCCCATGTCCGTTCCTTTCCGTTGTTGTCCGCTCTGTTTATGCAAATTTGGGGCACTTTTGAGAGCGGATAACAATGGATGGAAAATTTGCTCGTCCGCTGTGTCCTTTTCACATACGTTTTGCATCCGTCGGCCAGTGTGACCTAGCCTTTAATAATTTAAAATGACTTGCTAATTTAATCTGGAAAACCAATCACATACAGGCAGTTAAATCAAATAGGCTTCAGTGAAACTCCAAGTTTAATCTTAATTTAGTCTTTAATTCTTAAAAAAATAAAAAGCAGTAATTTTGCTTAATCAGAAGAAATGAAACCAGGAGCAGCCAAAATTTAATTACTTGAAAACTATGATGGCCAAAATCTGTTTCAGTTTGAGTCGGAATGTTTGAAATGATTACTAGAAATTGCTATCAAGAGTAGAAATATCAGTTGTTAGTTTTTGTAAAAAAATTAAAATGGCATGAGATAAGAATTCACTGGAAAGATTTCCAGGTAAGACTAGAAATAAGTGCTTGAAATGGTAAGGAATTGGATTTTTTAAAAAGCTTAATAGAACAAATAAAAGAAACTTCTCACGTTTCAAATGGATTTAAGAACACACTAAGCTAAAAATGTCTTAATACAGTATATAGCTTGTCAATGAATTTAGTTTATGGTTTAGTGATTGTGCATAACCAGAAACCATGGCTATATTTACCATAAACACAGACTACTTTAGACAGATGCTTCAATAGCAATGTTGTACTTACAAGATGTTGAAGTGGATCAGGAAGATTTATTAAACAACAGAAGTTCATATTCCAATTCTTAAATGTTATGATTAAAATAAAATCATCTTTGTTAACAGATGTTCAGATATGTATAGCGCATGGCTGTGTGTATGTGTGTGTATATATATATATATATATATATATATATATAT
>BLBF01001334.1:0-12488 GCA_015471245.1 Laticauda colubrina
CCACAAGCCAGGCAAACACCTGGGCAAAAACAGACTCCCTCTGATAGCTCCAACCCAAACACCCCCCCACCAGGCACCCAGGTGAAACCTGGCTTCCTAATGGATAGTAGCCGTCCTTTCACACAAACCAAGCTGCACTGAAAGCCTCCAACACAAGAACAGAGTGTTGCTGAAACGTTGCTACAACTTTAACAGAACTACAATGACGTGGGATAATACCCGAAGGAAGCTAAACAGCACACACACACACACACACACACACACACACACACACACACACACACATATATATATATATATATATATATATATATATAAAACATTCATTCCATTCCACTTCAATTATTTCATTATTAATTCCAATCTTAACATCTTTAACATTTCTTTTCAATTAAACATCATACTTCCTTGTGAATACTTATAAAGTTTCCATAATTAATTCTTTTTTTCCCATATTTCTCTTCACTAATATTTTTATAAATCATTGTTAATAATTAAAATGTTCCCATCCTTTCCTAATTTAATTGTCTCATTCTCTTTAGTTCATTTATTTATTAACAAACATTCCATTGCATTACAACAAGTATTTTATCCATCATTTTAATCATACATTGTTTCATATTTTATAAAATGATTTCTATTTCTAATATAACAATACTATCTTATGTACCTTTGCAGAATCCCTTTTTCAATTACATTTTCACCCATTATCTTTCTTTCAATCCTTACACATTTTCCCTGTTTCTCTATATCTTGTTTCTGTCTTTTATAACTTCTTTCCCTTTCCTTCTTCCCCCTCTTCTTGTCCCTCCCCTTTTTGCCCCCTTGTCTCTCGATTTCTAATTCTCTCTTCTGTAATCCTGTCTTCTGTTGCTTCCTAGTATTTTAATTATTTTTCAAACTATTCTTTTTTTGGTTGTTTTTTCAAACCTTAAACTTTTAACTCTTTTCTCCCTTTCCTTTCTTTTCCCCATATAAAATAACTTGATCATTAAAGATAGCTTCTTCTTTGTCCCGACCTTCTTGTTCTACAAGCATTTCTTGTTGTTTCTCATCGTTCCAGATCTCCATTTCTAAAAAATTAAATACGAAGCCAAAAGAACCTCTTCCTTCTTGTGCATCTTCTTTCTGTTTTTTAAGTTCCATTTTCAGTTCTTCCAAAAGTGATGCCATTTTAAACACTTTGAAACAACCACCCGATTGATTTTACTCATTTAAGTCCAATAGCCAAAAATCCAAAAATCACCAATTGATCCAAATAATCCAAAGCTGTTTCTTCTTGCTTCTTTTTTTCCACTTTCTGTTCCTGGGGTTCTATTATTTTGTGACAAAGTTTCAGTTAGAATATATCTTTTAGGAATCTTGTTAAAGTTTCACTGTAAGTTTCTTTTAGTTCCAGGCAGTGTCCTCCATTTTTCCAGATCCTGCCATTTTATTCTTTCCTTTTCTCTCCTTTCCTTCTTTTAAAGGTTTTTGAGTTTTCAAAAGTCTTTCTTATCCCTTTGACATTTTATGGCAAAGATATTAGGATATAATCATTTTTCTCTGTGTTCTTCCTTGATAGGACCCCTGAAGCTGTCTGCTTTCTAAACATATCCATTATAATTAAAAGAAGTATCCTCTTTTAAGGAAAACTTAGGATTGAATTATAGCTTTAAACAGGTGACTATTTAAGCATGTTAGCTTTTAAGAATATATATTCAAAGAAAATAAACATACACACACACAAAGCTATTGCATTTCCCACCTTTCCTTTCAGTGTAAGATCCATCAACTGGGAAATTTTCAGTTTTTACTGCTGATTGAGACAACTGCTTTCTTTCTGAATTGGTTTGTAACATTGAGAAATCTCTATTAGGAATCATAACAATGACATCTTAATTTTATCTTGGCTGTTGTCCATACACTGTCAAACAACACAGCATATCAAATAGCCACTTTATACTCCACTCTATATAATAAGTCTCAGCCCTTCATATGTTTTCCCCATGTGACATGTCTCACTTGAACAACAAGAGTAGCTGAGTCAACATTAAATAGCTTCTTACTATATTGGGCAAGAACCATGAATTATCTCTGAGCTTATGTCTTTTGGAGACAAAATTTCAGGACCCCATGTCCAGTATTGTTGGTGACTTTCCTATCATCTCATAGAACTTGTTTAATCTTTGGTTGTTCTCCTAAAAAACCTTAACTGACCCTGGTTAGTTGACAGGATTCCTGTCTCTGTTAGATTATTTGGCTTTATTTAGTTATGTTCTTTATCAGATACAGATTCCTTGCTACCAATTAATGGCCATCATTTTTGCAATCCAGACATGGTAGCCCAACAAATTCTTTTATCCTGATCTAATTATGAGGTCTGTAATATGAATAGGGCCAAATATTTATAAAGCTATCTGAGGCTCTTCAGATATTCCTTATTTCATAAAGAAATTGAATGGTGGCAATATAAAAGAGCTTCAAAGATTCTTTTTCTTAAAGGACTCCTAAAAACAAGTTACAGAGTCTTGCCTGATGCCTTTAAAGAGATTCCCCTGACTTTTAAATTTAGCAAGGCATGTTTTCAATTATTTAGGAATGGAGGCTTCATATATGCCTTCCCCCTCGAATCCTTACTGAATCACAGGAGGGAGTGAATTAATATTTTTTTATATGCTCAAATATTTTATCCAACTTAATTGTAGCAGTGAAAAGATTCTGCCTATAGGTGCTCCCTGGAAGTCTTGGGTGCAATTAAAGCTATTTTCAGCATTCAAAGGACACTAGAGAACAAGAAATTGAAATATTAGGCCCTGATTATGGACCTATTTTAGGCACATAAGACTTCTTATTGAAGTCAAACTGAGTGGCTTCATTTGAACACCTCATGTAGCTAGAAGGGAAGCTATTACTTAAATCGCTCATACATTTAGGGTCTTAAGAGGTTCTGTGAACACACAAAAATACTTTTGTTAATAGGCTGGGTTTTTTTCTACCAGGTGTCTTACAAGAGGTGAATTTAAATTCTGCCTATTATTTTAGAAATACATTTCAATTGAAAATATAGATTGAGAAGTATAACAGTTTAACTTTTATGAGTCGTAGTAATACCAAACAAATGCTGCTATATCTGTCATTTTTGCAATTAATTGGGACATTATAAAGTCAGCAACATCATTTATTGAAAAGGCTTATGATTTCAAATCTAGTTCAATGCACAGCCTTGTTTTCAAGCTGTCACTCGTTTCACATTGCTCAAAACTTCCGAGTACTTTCCTGCATCTGACCTTGCTCACAACCTGAAAGGAGGAGATGACAGGAAATGAGCAGCAATTCCAGGTGGCAGACCCTCACATCATATCACCATTATCTCCATGAAGAGAAATGATGCCTGTATGTGGAATACTCAACAACTGAGGAAGGGAAAACTGTGGCTAGCATTAAACAAATCTTCTACCCCAAAAGAGGTCATCAGAAAGCAGCCATTACATTCCTTTCCATTTATTCAATGCTCCAAAGTAAGAGCTGACAGATTGGCTACTAAAATAAAGGTGAGTAATGCCAAATGGCATTCCAAGCCCCCTGTCAGGGCTCCAGCAGTTACTCCCATTTAAATCATGAATCTTGAGCCAAACTTCCAAAACTTAAAAAGGATTTATTAGGAGTTAACATACCGGCATTGGCTGGGTGTAGCCGACTCTGAGACACATCATTCATTGTCACCTTTGATCCTAATTTCCCCCCACTCCTTAGATGTATTGTAATTCATATTCTCCAATGGGACACATCCATAGCCAAGAGTCATCTATCATGCTCTCCAGTTAGAATGTTGTGCGGCAGAAACTTAGGTCACCCAGTTACTATCTTTGAAAACATTTATGGAATTCAAGCTACCACACTGCTCTCCCCCCCCTTTCTGTTGGCAACTCTAAAAAGACCATAGTGATTTTGTATGAGTTGATATCCCCCTCCCTCTCCAAAAAAATCCCAAGAAAGAGTGAAGCTTTTGAGGATGAAGTAGCAATTCTTAATCTTTTATTCTGTCTTATGTTCTATCAGCATCTTATCACAACTGGAGAAAATTCAAATGGTGCTGCCCGATAGATGGTACATCTATCAACAGATGCAAAACCAATTATTGGGATCATCATTTTGGCTTTTAATTTATTTGCAGTCAGAGAATATGTGTATTTTTAAAAATGAATACAGAGCAAATTTCCACTAAGAGTTTAATAAAGTATAGTCATAAATCCAAAGAATAATAAAATAAAATAAATAAGCTGTATGGCAGGAATGTCAAATTCAAACTCAGGATGCTTAGATCTGGCCTTTGGGACTGTCCTGGAAACAGCTAAGGACTGACCTGCAATGCCTCTGCCAGCAAAAACGTGACCTCGGAAGGGCTGCATTCGGCCCTAGCAAGCTCTGTTTTGACTGGCAGAGGGTTACAGGAGACTGTCATTGCCAAAAATGGAACTTGGGAGCCCGTTTTTATTGGCAGAGCAATCAGGCCTCCAGAGGCACCCAGGCATGAGTAATGTTGAGCTGGCCATGTCCATCCTGGCCATGCCCATCCCAACCTCCTAAGGTCAAACACAACCCTGATGCTTCCTTCAATGAAATCAAGTTTGACACATCTGCTATAGGGCATAAACCAGCATTCAGAACTATTATTTTAGTCCCCTACAAAATTATCAGCCAATCCAGTCTGGATGAAGTTAAGAACAACAATTGCCTAAAAGGCAATTGCAATGGATCAGAAGTTTGCTTAGAAACTTCTGTGGAAATATCCACTAATTACAACCATAAAGACACAAAGCAGCCCCTACAATTCACCGTGACCTTACTGACCTATTACTAATTGGAAAAATAAAATGAGCAAAAAAAAATATTAGACATTTTTCCAAGGGAGCTCTCTAGTCTGCTTTTGCTCAGACTAACATGGCAGTCATTTGAGTTGTTACTAATTTGGTCACAATTCTTGTGGGCAAAATGCATGCTGAGACAATAGCATATTACATTAAATGTTTTGGGTTTTTTTTTGTTACATTAGGGCATCTGAGTGCTTTCACTGCATTAAATGGGAATAGGTTTTGGAGAAAAATAGCCCACCTTAGGTATGTATAAGGTAGTATTTTGGGTATATTGAAGGAATATTGTAAAATGCTCAGTCATTTTGGATAGTGGGATGGGGCATCATATACATTATAAAATATGTTTTGTCATGGAGACAGTGAAGGGTGGCTGGAAGTATCTGCAGAAACCTCTTGGAGAAGCTTTAGGAAATAAGTGGTGATGTTGTTCAGCTTCTAAAGTAAATAGCCTAGCAATTAAAACCCAATCCAATACACACTGGCATTATAGGAAGAAAATAACTACTTTTAAAGATTTTCAGATATATAATTATGCTTCCTTTCCTTTAAAATAATTCTAATACTACTTGTAAGTGACCAAATGATTTAAGATTGCCCTTTGGTAGGTGAACACTTTATTTTATTAATTGTGATTTTACAATTAAATTTTACAATTAAAATTGGAAGTAAATCACATTATAATGTTATGCTTTCTAGCTGAAAATATGTACCTTTTCTTATTTGTATGAAATAAACATAACCAATGAAATTGGCCTCATACTATAGACATAGTTTTTGAGGTATTATTTAAAAATGTGTAGAAGCAATTATTTTGCCTGTATGTTTTATATAACAGGAATATGTGGAAAAGAAAGAAACTAAAATAGTGCAATTTTTTTGGAATGTGTAGGCTATAATACTCTCCTTCACAGACTATTTTAAATATTGCAGAGTCTGCTTTTTAAAAACAGCAACAACAACAACAACTAATCAGAACACTCAAAATGTCAAATTTACAGCAATGTTATTGCTGTTGTGGATGACTACATTGAGACATACCGCTTTTCTCCCTTTTCCATGAAAATTATTAGAACAGGAAATAAATACCATGAGAAAAACACAAATAGATGAGTAACAGGTAGAATGGAAGGCAAGAAGAGGAAACTGAGCCTGTAAAATTCATGCTTATTGTAATTTATTTTTATTGTTCATTCCTATTTATTTTCTCATGGGAGAAAATGTTTGTTTCTTTGAGAACAAGTAATAGAAATCAGTGGTGGGATTCAAAAATCTTTACTCCTGGTTCTCTGAACGTGGGTTGGTGGGCATGGCAGGGGAAGGATTCTGTAAAATCACCATTCCTCCCCACTCCTGGATGAAGATTACTGTAAAATCCCCATTCCTTCCCCACCCCACTAACCTGCTTTCCAGCTCTGTTCTCCTGTGCAGGGCAACAAAAGAAGACTCAGCCAATCAGTTGGGACTCAGGAGGTGAGAGAATAGATGAAAGTGGAGCCAGTCAGAGATGGTATTTGCTGATTCTCTGAACTACTAAAATTTCTGCTACCGGTTCTCCAGAACTGGTCAGAACCTGCTGAATGCCATCTCTGGTAGAAATGTGTGAATGACTAATAATGCCAGTTGAGAGAGGACTTAGGTTACAATTGAAAAATGGGGTACTAGACACAAGAACAGTTTTTTCCCGAAAGCCATCATGCTGCTAAACAAATAATTCCCTCAACATTGTTCAACTATTTACACAGTGTGCACTACTATTACTGTTAATCTTCTCATCACTCCTTATCACCCATCCCCTCCCACTTGTGATTGTAAGACTGTAACTTTGTCGCTTGTATCCTTATGATTTATATTGACTGTTTCTAGTATGATTTGATTGTTGATTGTACCTTATGACTATCATTAAGTGTTGTACATTATAATTCTTGATTCTTAACAAATGTATATTTTCTTTATGCATATGGAGAGTATTTACACCAAGACAAATTCCTTGTGTGTCCAATCACACTTGGCCAATAAAAGTATTCTATTCTATTCTAAAATGAATAAGTAGCTTGGTTTTCAGTTAATTGCTCTCTGCTTACCAGTGTAAAATACGATTATTATTTCAGTTATATTAAAATATCTTGGATAAAATTGGGTTAAAACAAGCAGATCCTGCTTTGATTCATAATCAGTCTTTCTTTTAGTATTATGCTGGTTTGGAAATCATTTGTCCTGAACTTAGAGAGAGGGTTTAGGGACACATAAATACTGCTTGGAATAATAGAAGGATAGACAAAAAGTAAGAAAGAATAAGGTTTATTGAAAATATTCTTTCAGGTTTTTTTTTAAGGAAACCTATAGTAAGGAATAAATAGTTGAGAGCCAAAATGTTAAGGCCAGGTCCCACTGGCCGATGGACACAAAACGTAAAGGACAGAGCAGCCGAACAAAATTTCTGGGGTGCCTCCATCTGTTTTCATCCGCTCAAAAAAGTGGTGAAAATTTGCATGAACAGAACGGAAAAGAACGGAAAAGAACGGACATGGGTAGTATGTAGCGGGGATATTAAACAGATGTTCATCGGAAACCTAGTGGATGAAAGCGGATAGAAGCGGATGACACCTCCAAAGGGGTTCCAGGGGAGAATTTCAAAGCAGACGCATAGCAGAAGGGGCAGATGCATAGCGGATGAAGCGGATGCATCACATACGCCTATAGGAAACAGAGGGGATGTCGCGCGGATGTATATCGGATGCAAAGCATTCACTGCGCATGCGGAGGGTATGAATTGTGTCCGCTCCACGGATATAAAAGGATGCAGCACGCACGCAGAATAGTCTATTCTGACTCAGAATAGTCTCAGAGACTGAGTTGTTTACTTGTTCAATAAAGTTTATCTTTGGTTAAAACACTTAATAAAGTTTACTTGGTTCATTCTGTTTACTTAATAAAGTGTTGGTAAAAACCTTGAAAAAATGGTTAAGCCTTTGCATGCTTGTGGGATAGATAAGGATAGTTGTGGGATAGATAAACCTCCAGTGCAACCATAGTTGGACTGTATGGTCCACCATCCCAACTACCACACATATGGACCTTTATTATCAATAACAATTTATTCATTGATCAACACATTTTAAAATAAACAAAGCTCTTTATTAATGCCCTATTCATTGTAGGGCCACTCAACACACATGGCACAATCTCATCAGTGTTATGAGACAGGCTCAAGGAAGCATCCATTAAGCATCTACCATCCTGTCTTGCCATTCCACTGCTCCAGCTGGGGATTTGCACCAGTGTCTCAGTAGGTTGCGCTGCTTCTTCCCTTCACGTGAAGCTCTGTTGGGGCCTTGTACATCCACAGTGTCTATCAGGTTACATCCTTTCCTTCATTCACCAGGCTCCATGTCCCCATTCCCTTGTTGACGGTCCACAAGTCTGTTCTTCAACACTGGGTAGCGGGTGCATATGTGATTGTGCAGGATGCAGCAAGCTTCCACGATGCTCCTCATAGTCTTTGGGTGATGCTGCATGGAGGTGAGAAGTATCTGGAAGCTGTTGGCCAGGATGCCAAAGGCGTTCTCCACCACCTGTCTTGCCCTGGACAGCCTGTAGTTGAAGATCCTCTCTTCACGGGTGAGGTATCTTGAACTGTACAACTTCATGTTCTGAGGGAGAAGGCGTCATCACCAATGATGAAGTAGGGCACATCTTGTGTTTCATTGTGTTGGGGGTCGGGACCTGGAAAACCCACGATGAGGTTGCGTTCTAGCCCATCCTTGAGGTCACTTCTGTTGTATACCTGGCCATCTGAAGCTGACCCGTTGCCTGAAGCATTGATGTAGATGAACTTTTAGTCAGCATCAACCATGGCAAAGAGGATGATACTGAAAAAGCCCTTGTAGTTGTAATAAGTGGACCCTGAGTTGACTGGAACTTTGCAGGCCATGTGCTTCCCATCTATGGCCCCAACGGTGTCGGGAAAGTTCCACCTCTGATACCACTCTTCTGCAAGTTTCCTCCAGCCTTGTTCAGTGGTGGAGCACCCGAGGAGGTCCTCCACGTATTCTTCAATGATGGCCTGTACCACTTCTCTAAGCACTTTGCTGATGGTGTTGTGTGGCACCCTCCATGCATACTGCATGTTTCTGTATGTGGTTCCAGAGGCCAGGTGCTGCAGAGTCAGTGCCACCTTCAGTCCAGGGTCCAGGTTGGGACAGAAGTTGGTGCTAGGCTGGGTCTCAGACGCTATACAAGTTCGTCAAACATGGCTGGTGGCATTCTGATGAAGTGATGGAATGCATGAGGGTCTTCATTCCTCAGCTCCACCATCAACTGGTCATACAATCCAAACTCCATTCTTCTCACGATCCATCCTTGGACTCACACAGCTCTTGGACATCTCCTTCCTCTCCTTCTGTGTAAAATTTGATACAGTCTGAACAGGTTTTGGTTCTGGTGATGAATGAGCACAGCTATCATATGGACTGTGTCATCATCCATGGTGGAGAACAATTGATGATGTTGAAGACCAAGACCAAGGGGGAAGAGGTCTGTACACTACAGCTGCTAGACTCATACTGAGATCCAGATGATTTTCTGCCCCTTTTTATAGAAAATATCGGTTGTCCACTAGGTGTCCTTCTACATACTCGAGACATTTTGTCCATTTTGTCCACGTTTTGTCCATTTTAATACTTTATATACGAGATGCATACACTTACATCCTTTCTATTTCTGTGCTACTAACGCTGTGTAGATGTTCCGTATACCTTTTGTTTTCTCCCTCTTTCCGTTTTCAGCTGCAGCGGATGTGAGTTGAGGGGATGGCCAGAGGATGCAGAGAGGATACAGCGGACGTTTAACGGATTATAACGGACATAGAACATTTGTTTGCCATATATGTCGTGGATGTACAACATACACGGCAGAAAGTTCATCCGTTCACAAAGTTTTGTGCAGCTCAAAACTTCTTGCACGGATGAAATCGCAGTGGATGGATGCTCGATGGATAGAGTGCATGAAACACATATGCAGTGAGTACACAATGGATGCATAGCGTTTTCCAACGGATGACAAGCTTTTTTTAATGTTTACATCCTCTTTGCATCCATAAGTGCAGTGGGATTTGGCATTTAGGGTAAAATTGGGTGGAAGGGGTGGGGAAAATGGCTTGTTCTGGTGCTGAGCCATCACTTATTTTTAGGAACATGTACCTAGAGATTGATTATTGATTAATTAAGTGCTATCCACAATCATCTCTGAATTTGAGGTTCTTGGTGATAAATGTTAGATTCATTATTTTTAAGAGATGCTAACTATACAAGCGCATACCAGGTGGCCAAATGCTTTTGCTAAGTCTACAATTGCACACAACTTTTTCATGATTTATTGTTCTATCTATTGTCTGTTTAATTACATTTCTGTTTAATTAAATTAATTAAATTTCTTATAAGTCTGAATCCATAGGAAATAACTTCTTTCCCAAGTTGACTGGAATCCTAAGTATTCTTAGAAAATTCATGTTCCTGCACGTTCAGCTCAATTGTGCAATTAAAGTCAATTTCTTTTTCTATGTGTTAAAAATACTACTTTATATTTTGGCTTTTTTTTTTTGATAGTATTACTATTCTTTAAATTTGAAATGCGCAGCTTGGAAAGTGATACCGAAAATTTAAACTGAACGTGCCTCTGAAGACCCAATTAGTATAAAGGGGTGAATCTGATACAGTATAGAAACACACAAACTGCACTATTTTGTGTCTGGCTATCAGAGCCAGAGGACAATGCAACAACGGATAGAATATAAATAAATAAGCTCAGAGAATCCAAAGGTTTGATTTGCCCTCAGTAAAGACCTGAGTGAAGAACCAGATCTTCATGTCTCTTCAAAACACAAGTAGAGTGGGAGCTATCTGGATCTCCTGGAAAACCTCATTCTAAGTGGATAATGAATTCAATCATTGGAAATCCTCATTTTGCATACTTATTGTGTGCCTGGATGGGAGCAATAAAACATTAGCCAATCTGCCTTATTACTACATAGGCATGCCTTCTTCTTTAAAATTTTTCCTTGAGCAAATTTGCTTAAGCAAATATTCCTACATTTCATACAGAGATTTGAAAAAAATCATGGAAAAACTTGTTGATGTTCTGCAAAACTCACATCTTCATATTCTGTAACAATACTTCTTTCAGAGTAACAGCTACTACAGAGGTGTGCAATTAATTTTCCTAAGGGGCTACATGAGGAATTGGAGAGCAAGAGCTCCTGGATGAATTTCTATGGAGACTGTCAGTCACACAGGTCATGAAGATCAGAGCTGAAGAAGCTTCTCAGATGAGAAGTGAAATGTCTTCAGAGAAAAGCCAGAAAATCTAGTTGCCTCTTGAAAAAAGCACCTTTGGGAACTCCTGGCTGTGCTTTGCTCACTCCCCTGCAAGCCACACTTTGAATGAGATGGCAGTGGATGGTTGCGCTGAGTTCCCTTATTCCATGACCACTGCCACCTCAGGCTAGTCCAGTGAGGTGTGTCTTGCACAGGCACAGAAACTACTTTCTCTCCATGTGTTCCTTCAGTTGGCTGGTGGCCAACTGAGTATTCTTATAGCTACCAGCCAAGTGAAGGAACACATGGTGACTGTGCAGGCGAACCGATTCAGCTTTTTCTCCCTTTCTCTGCATCACACTTATTTAAGTTTGATTTCAAATTTCTAACTGACCTCACACAGGCCAAACAGGAGGGATGTGGCCTAGAACCCATAAAATGCCCAGGTCGAGCAGGTTCTTCTTTTAAATTACATGGCTCCCTCAAAAGATATTCTGATATAAATTGGATTTAAATCCCTTTTAACACGGAAACATTTATCTCCTTCATATTGATACAATATCTTATCAATAAACGATCAAGCAACCTTCTTAATAAAAAAAACAGTTATTTGAGTGAGCAGATTGGACACTTCATTGAATTTTAGGAATTTGATTTTCATTCTGAAAGTAATTGGAACAGAAACCCTGTCTTTGTTTCATGACAGCTTCCAAGAACCTGCAAACAATGGACTTTGACAACTTTATTTGTTCCTGATGATGTTTGTAATAACCTTTACTTCTGTGCAAAAAAGTAATCAGTACTTCAAATGTATTGAAGATGATTTCCATCTCCATGGATTCTATTCCAAGTTACATTAAATGAGAACAGACTAAAGGATTTTAGACAGACAGAGTAATCAGGAAACATGTGAATAGTCATTTGATTTAGTAATCATACCATATGCTAGAGGTAGAGCTTCAAGAGACAAGGCTCTATCTGGGATCCATAAATCTATTTACAGAAAATTGCTGAATAGATTATTATTTAGATTATTCAGAAGTCTAGGAGATTTACTTCTGGCCTCATGTCTATCAAATATGACTCTCAAAATCTTTGCTTCTTCTTTGGAATGTGCTCTGTATAGCTAACAACATTGGATTCTACAAGGCCTCTTTCTGAAAATTTGTAGCTTTCAGCTTTTTCAGATAGGGAACACAACCAGCTGATTCTACTTTATTGTAAAGATCTATGAACAGAGTCTTGCAAATACAATTCTCCCATTCTTTCCTTTATAACCCAAGAAACTATGAAAACCAATGAAACTATGATATTCAGTGCA
>BLBF01001338.1:0-10459 GCA_015471245.1 Laticauda colubrina
TATGTATGTATGTATGTATGTATGTATATATATATATATATATATATATAAAATAAACCATTGCAGTTGTCAGTTAAACTTTTTCTGTTGCACAACCTTTGTTTTCATGGATGGTGTATTGCTTTCTTTTCTCTGTAGGAAGTACCCCGTTAGGGTGTTACAAAAAACTGATCGAATATTTTAAGAATGGAGATCTCTCTTTCAAATATGTGAAAACCTTCAATATGGATGAATATGTAGGTGAGTCACCTTCACATTCAAAGCTATAGGGAGGTGTCTTCTTTTATACTTCTTGTCAATAGATTTTCTTTATTACATGCAGGTAAAGACGAACTTATTTCTATATTGTAGTTTGGTGAATCAAAACCTGAGTTGTGTACCATAAGCTCTTTTAGCAGTAACCCGTCTGAGCAGAAGTAAACCATTCTCTTAGCAAGTATATGGATAATAGTACTAATCTACCTTAAAGAAGTGTTATATTAAATTGTGTGATTATTTATAAAAAGTAGCTATAACATGTAGTTTCTGAAAGTGTAAGCTTCTGAATATTTTTTTTAAGGTGTCATCTGTGAAAAACAATAGGTAAGCAAATGAGTAGTAGGAAGAAACAAAGCCCTTTGAATGGTTAACTCAGGCTAGGCCACCTCACAGCCTTCAAAGCAACTTGAGGATGAGAAAGTCCTGAACTGACACTTTTTGACTCTACTGCAAGGGGTCTTCAAACTTGGCAAGTTTAAGACTTGTGGACTTCAACTCCCAGAATTCCTCATCTAGTCATGTTAGCTCAGGAATTCTGGGAGTTGAAGTCCACAAGTCTGAAAATTGCCAAGTTTGAAGACCCTTGCTTTACTATTTCCAGTCTCATGTGTAAGAAGGCTAGGATGGTTCTACTTTCTTTGATTCTGGTAAAAATTGTTGAGGGACAGGTTGAGAAACAGACTTGCTCTTCTCCTGCCCAAATTGTTTCTGTGGCAATTTCTGAGGAGCAATTGCTTTTTATAGGATGTAACTACACTTACTCAAACCAGGTTTAGAGTAGAGACTATTAGGAATATAAGTCACCTAACAGCTAGTTGGGTTAGAAATATATAAACCAGATGAACATTTTAACACTGTATCTTTAAGAAAATGTAAAAGTGTAATTGGGTGTGGTTTCTCAAAACAAGCCATAAGATGGAGCCAGAAACCTGGGTTGTCTTAGACTTTGTCTCAGAAGAGAGTGTGAGTATATCTCCCTTTCTTTCTGTTGGAGAATATTGCTGTTCTTCTTAATTGACTGATATTCTTGGATTTGATGTAAGTCTGTTACTGAACTATTTTTGACACTGGACTTTGTTACTGGATTATCCCTGGACTGTACACTTATGAGGCCTTACCTGTGAATGACTTTGGACTGTGTGTTTTGAACTTTGCTTAAATCTTTCTGGAAGTAAAAACCTACATTTACTGTACAGTATATCTATGTGCTGTGTGTGTATTATTCAAACACTACTCTCAAATACGTCTCTCTGTATGTGCTCATTCTCCTAACAGGGAATTATCTCAACAGAGACTTTTCATTTATTTCTCAGGGTTGGTATAGGGAAAACTTGTGGAAAGGATTGCTGTGTATCCCACCTTGATCATGGTGGGAAACAGATTGCATTATTATTTTTTATATTTTTAGGTTGATAACAATTTTCATAGCTCAGGTTTTGAGTCACCAAGCTACAATGTAGAAATAAGTTTGTTCATCTGTTCTAAGGCATAATATTTGTTCATCTAGTTCTGAGTGCACAGTTCCAGCTAGCAACTGCTCTGTAAGAGCTCAGCAAGCTATATTTTCTAATTTGTTACCAAATCACTTTTAACTGGAGTTGCCAGGGGCTAAACCTAAAACCTTCTGCATATGGAACAGGTAGTTTTCCTACTATGTTCCAGCTGTTGTAAGCTGTCCTTTCAGTATTACAGATGGAAAGATGAGACATAAATAAATGAATTAAAAGCAATTGCATGCTAACACACTATTCTGTCAGGTCTTCCAAGGGAACATCCAGAAAGTTATCATTCCTTCATGTGGAATAACTTCTTCAAGCACATTGACATCTCTCCTGAAAACACTCATATTCTGGATGGGAATGCAGCCGACTTACAGGCAGAGTGTGATGCCTTTGAAGACAAAATAAAAGCAGCTGGAGGAATAGAACTCTTTGTTGGGGGTGAGTATTTAAAGGCATCAGAAGCAGGATTGAGGTTATAGAGGGGGGACTCATCACAGCTGTCATCACAGACTACTTCAAAAAACCCAATTTTCATGAGAGATATTTTTGATACTGCAAATCAGGCTCAAATATCAAATCAAATGATATAAAACAAGTCTGTGAGCAGGCTTGTGGTCCTGTTTCAACTTAAGTTAATCTCGGTAATGTTTCTCAGAATTAAACTCAAAAGAGAAAACAAGGATAACAATGATAGTAAGAACAGGGTTTTTTTAATGAACAAATGTATAAGCAAGATGAATTGGAAATAAACTGGATTTTGTTGAAAGGATGATGCAGGTACAAACAAATAAGGCCATAATATTGATATTATGATAACACATAATACTGATATTATGATAATACTGATAACACAAATACCTTTGTGGGAGGGTTTGTTATGGAAATAGTTGTAGTGACTGAGGTGTTATACTGGCATCAGGGAGATCTACCTGAAAATTCAATTTTGATCATGGAGGTTCACTGGTTGATTCTCACCCCAACTTGCTTCCCAGGGTTTTGAGGAAAAATAAGAGAAAGGAGGGCGAGCACTTTCTCTACTGCTTTGAGCTCCAGATTAAAAGGCAAGATGTAAAATTAAATGCGATATGTAGCATCAGGGAAGATGAACATTTTTCAATTGGCCATGAGCCTAAACTTTTATGAGCTGGCAAATTGAAATATTGGGTATAAAAATCCTTTTGTGAGTCTTTTTGGGGGTAAGTTGAATATCTGGAAAGGTTCTGTGATTATGAGCTTAACCCTGAATTTGGAAATCCATTTGTCTTAAAAGAGCAGCCAGAGTTACATTGATCTGCATCATTAGTTCTAATCCTCTTTCCAGAAATGTTGCTAATTCCTGTAAGAGAATATTCTAATTTCAGATGTTTGGCAGTAACGTAAACATTTTGACAATTATTGTCTGTATTATGGCCTAAAGAAACATTCACAACCATCTGTTTAAATGATGCACTTATTATTCTGCAGTACTTAATCCTAAATCATATTTACTGTTTAGCAACTATCAATCAATTGTAATAATTTCAATGATTTCCCCTACAGGTATTGGTCCAGATGGTCATATTGCCTTCAATGAACCAGGGTCAAGCCTGGTATCCAGAACTAGAGTCAAGACATTAGCTATGGACACAATATTGGCGAATGCTAGATTCTTTGAAGGTGATCTTTCCAAAGTGCCCACAATGGCTCTCACAGTTGGAGTGGGTACAGTCATGGATGCCAGAGAGGTTAGAAGCATAATAGCTACTTATTGAAAAGAAACAGCAGGGGGATATGGAACAAGTAGTTTGTCTGAAAAGAGGAATTCTAGGTTACTCAGTATTATAGAATACTGGACCTGGAGAAGACCATGTTGGCCATGAAGTCCAATTCCTTTTCAGCGCAGGAATCAAAATTAAACTGTCCCCTATAATTCACTGTGCAGCCCTACTTGAGTAGTTCCAGCAAATGAACCTCATTCCAGTAATCAGCTGTAATATGAAACTGCTATTACTGGGAAGTTTTTCTTACATTTTCAACCACAACCTATCTTCCTAAAACCAGAATCCTTAATTCTTTTCTTTTTTGCATTCCTGGAAAATGGAAATCTTTATCTTCTGTGTTATATCCTCCCAAGTGTTTGAAGAATGCTATTATATGTCCTCATTGGCCATTTTCTCAAGGTCTGCATTTCCATTTCTTTTTATCTTTCCTGATAATCCTCACTGCTCTTTAAATCTATTCTAGTTTGTTGGAATGTGGTTTGGTACTTAATATGGAGTGTATTTCAAAACAAATCAATGTCCCTACATAGGTATAGATCATGTAGTGTGTTAAGGTGCTAATTGGGGTCTACACATGCATGTGAACATTGAACATGATGCACAATTTAGAGTGGGAAGTTCCTTTGGGTCCCTTTCTCTGATATTTTTAGTGTAGGATACAAACTGACCATTTGCTTAGTGATGACCATAAATGGGCTGCTTTTCTGATGTTTCAGAACATATTTCTTGTTTGTTTTATTGGAAGTTTTGTTTTCTGTTGCATAACAAATAAATCTATAGAAGTTAAGAAACTAATCATATAGTTCTTGACTAGAACGCAAAGCCTCTGAATGAAATTTTGCTGTTTTACAAAATTCAAAATAAAAAGCTAATGTATAAAATATTAGATTCATTATAGTATTATGAAACTATTATATGTAGTTAATTAATATACCTAACTATTTTTGGAACCTCAGAAATAAACCAAGGATTTTGCAGATCTCTTAAATTTTCTAAAACCATTGCTTATAGCTCAGTGCATTATCATTGTTGATAGTAAAAGGGAAAGAGAATTGATACTCATCTTGATTTTTGTCTACATGCTGTCCATTTTTGCTGAACTGATCAGCTATAATTAGTTTTATAAGTCTGCTAGGTAAATAAATTCAGCAGCTTTTAGTTCACCAATGTTTATTAGTCCATTTGTTGTTGCATAGTAACACAAAACTCTTGGAGTTTCTGCTTAAAGGACACAGAATTTGTACAATTCATAAATTAGCTCCTCCTAGAATTACAGATTATAAACTGATATAACCAAAAACAAGCTGCCCTTTTACAAACTTGCTATAAAACATGGAGCACTCCTTTTGTTTTTGATCATCATATTATTCCCCCCCCTCCCCCAAATTCTACTTCTGTAAAGTAGAATTCTACATAGCTCTAACGGTTATGACATCCTCTCCCTTTTATTCTCTTGAAAAAGTTTTCAGATGTTGGTAAAACCATCCTTGGATGTTATAACTTAGTTCTTGCAGATATCAGTGTCCTATCTAGTTCAGGGATGTTAAACTCAAGGCCCAGGGGCCGAATCTGGCCCACAGGGCCACCCTAAAAATAGCGAAGGACCGGCCCATGGTGGCTGTGCCAGCAAAAACAGAGCTGGGGAGGGATACAAGCGGCCCTCTTGAGCCAGGCTGTTGCAGCCTCCCAAGCTCCATTTTCACTGGCAGAGTGCTCGGGCCATCACAGGTGCCCCTGACACAAGTGACATCGAGCTGGCCACACTCACACGGCCCCCAAAGTCAAACACAACCCCGATGCAGCCCTCAAAATCAAGTTTAACACCCCGATCTAGTTATTTTTCCCAACTTGAAATACATGCCTACCGGTAGTTGATAGCAAGGACTATTTAGTATTTACGACTGCTTGTCATCAAAAGCCTAATTGTGTTTCCTGTATGCCTTGTCGTTCAGGTGATGATTCTGATCACAGGAGCCCATAAAGCATTTGCATTATACAAAGCAATTGAAGAAGGGGTGAACCACATGTGGACTGTTTCTGCATTTCAGCAACATCCACAAACCATCTTTATATGCGATGATGATGCTACTCTGGAACTTAAAGTAAAAACTGTGAAGTATTTTCAAGGTAAATTGTTGTTCAAATCTGAGAAATAGTCTATAAATGTCCAGAATATAAAATGGCATAAATGCAGCAGTAATGTTTAGCAATTCACCTCTACAAATCAATGTTGCAAAAATCCTCCATGAAGCTCTTTTGGCCGCAGTTAAAATGTTGTATCAAGGAGCTGCAAATACAATTTGGGACTGTCATGCTTTAAATAACAAGGAGTACCTTGGGAGATTTTGACTTGTAACACGAACTTGTCTTATTGGTTTTTCCACTATTTCTTCGCATTTTCTTATTGAAGAACTTCTCACAAGTCTGTAAGTGCTTTTGGCTTATTTAGATTAACATTTTCAGTATTGCCCTTCTGTCTTATGCTTTTTGGAAATTGGATTGTTTATTTTTACAACCTGCTCATTTTTGCCATTTTAAATGAAATGTTTGTATCTTTTACCCACTCACACCCATCAAGCATGTCTTCTCTTTAAACTTCCTTGAGCCAGAATCCAATTGAAGGGAAGCTTTAAATAGATAAAGGGGTATGTAAAAACATGACCAAGGATCTACTGCAAGTAATTAAATGCATAATAAAGGAACAAAAGGCTATTTGTGTCTCTAGTATAGTGGTGTATAACAAGTACATAAGTTACACTGAACCACCACAATTATCATCTTGGTATTCACCAACAATGAATAACTAAATATCTGCAGGAAGTTACAAACAGGTATGATGGTACAGGTACTTTCTAAAATTATTGCTGGCTTCACATATCATGTTAAGGCACTGCTTTTCTTAGCCAGCACATTAACAGTAATCTTTACTGTTAATGAAGGAGCTTGCAAGTGGCTGTTTATAAAAATGTTTAGTCTCCTCAATTGTCAGCCTTGAAACTGAAGTTCAAAACACTGTTGTCTTCAATTTTCACTTCATTTCCTATTAGTAATGGGATATATACATATATATATTGGGAGTTGTTGAACTTGACCCTATCCAGCCCTAATCGCACATCTTATCCATTCCTCCACATTGGTGCTTTATCTTAGAATATAAGGATTGCATTTTCCTGCTCCTAGACACAACATTCAAAAATATTAAGAGGAAAAGAATTAAAAAAAGAGGATGTTGGAGTGATGCCTGTTTGCATCCAGAAAGAAAACAGTCATCTTTTCGTATCAAACAGAATCAGCTTTGGGACACATAAAGCAAAGGCAGACGCCAAGCCTCTCCCTTTCCAGAATGAAGAAAAGCTAACTTTAAAAAAATAAAACTCAGAATATTGGAGAAATGGAGAAACTGCTGTGCCTAGTGCTATTTTTGAAGAAACAAAGTTGCTTTTGCTAATTTAAGTCAAAAATAAAAGGGGATGAAAGTAGGTAATAAACAAAGAAGTAAAAAAAGAATGCATATTTACAGACACAAACCCATATCCTCTGAAATTCAGGCTTTATCTTAAAATACAGGCAAAAGCGTGTTAAATTTTTTTTTAGCTCTCTGTACTTCAGTCCAATATTTCTTGTATCTTTGTACAGGCTCCATGATTGTATGTACTTCATTTTGTATGCATATTTCAACACATATTTTTTTTCTAATCTGACATTTTTTTCATGAGGAATTTTTGATGCTTGATAAATCTTGACGCCTGTGGACTCTGCAATAGATAAAAGTGCTGTTTTGTGGTTTTCTGAATTGGTTTCATATTTATAAGGTTAATATTCTAACCTTGAAGGTGATTTTATATTGGAGGGGTTGTTTAACAAAGTTTTATTTTTCTGTACCTCATAAGATTGTTCTATGTCTGATATTTCTAATCACGTCTGTTTTCTATAATGGTGCTTGCTCTAGCAATACTTTATTTCATTTTTATATACCAGAAATACAGCCAACTGTGGGAATCCCTCCTCCCAGTGCACACTTTCATATATACACAAAGTTAAGAGTAAGATACCAGGTTGGATATCTTCTTGGAAGATGAGTGGTGGTAGTAGGTACTATCAAGTTGCTAGTGATACCAAATACATTAGGCAAGGCAGTATAGGGACTCAGAGGGAGAAAAGTTTTAGGTCTTCAATTCACTGCCCCACAGATTCAGATATACTTGGTACAAGTGTAAGTTATTACTTGATAAAATATGACATCTATGTAAGAATTGAACTATTTTTGTTTCCTTTAACCAGGGTTGATGCTTGTTCATAACAAACTAGTGGAACCGCTCTACAGCATGAAAGAAGTTGGACCAGAAAGTCAATCTGAAAAAGCCTACAGTGACTAGCCTCTCTGAGCAACTGGCTAAATAGATCTTTCTGGTACCACAACAAGAAGTTGGTGGAGAGCAGTCCTTCAATGTACAAAATACAGTATTGGACTCAATTATTGAAAAACATCTTTTTTTCCACCAGTTGCAAGAGAAGGAGTGGATACAACTGCATCACGCAATTTCAAGTAACTCAGGACTAATTACACATCAATTTCCTACCATTTTTAAAAAAACGTAGAGCAAAGGAGATAACAGCAACCTCATTTTCTTTAAAGAAAAAATAGTTTTTAAGAGTTTCTGGGATGGGAATGTTCACATTAGAATTGTAATTATGTGTAGGGAAAAAAAATCTGCAGGCTATGAACTTCTCATTAAACACATAAATGTTTATGAACAATTTGGGATATATTTATTTTGTTAAGAACTGGAAACAAGAGTTGGAAAGTAGCCTTTTCAGAAACTGGGTGGGGGGAGCAAACAAACTTTTAAAAAGCACTCTTTCAGACAATCTACTGCACCTCAACTCTTAATGCAGACTTTTCCAAAGTGGAACAATTATGTACTGTGGGGAAGCATCCACTCTTGGTTCTTGTTTTTTATTATTACCCAAGTTATCTTTTCCTAATCTGATCAAGTTTTGCTCAGAATTCTATGAATTGTAATTCAATTTGGAAGATGTTAAAGTGGGAAGCTTCTAAGGGTGCAGGAAAACGTACTGCCCTCTTCCTTCTCTGTTCTCTAAATAGTTAGCAGAAAGGTTCTTGGCATTTATGCCTGCCTGAGAAAAAAATTCATTTGCTTCCAGTTTGTAGTAGAAGTTGAAGTGCTAACTTTTAGCTATAAAAATTCAAAAGTTGGTAGGAATCTTTTTATTTCCAACTTCTATATATAACCATAGAGTTCGTGCTTAACACATTGCAGATAGGAAGAGCAGACAACTTCATGTCATCCTGGCCTAGAAATATTTCTTTCTGATCTCTTCTGGACAAGCATATTTTTTTTGCAAATTTGAATGGAGCAAACAACTTATCAACCAGAGAGATAATCAAACAATGGATCTTTCTATGGACTGACCTGTCAACAGGCTCCAGCAGTAGTTTATTTTGTGAAAACTGAAGGATACATACAAAATGACTGTTATGGCTAAAGGCAGCCATTTGCAAATATCTGTTTCTCAGACAAACTAATTAAGATCAGAAGACCAGAAATTTGCCCACAAATCCAATAGGGTGTTGTAGAAGCCTTAAAGTACAGGTCTATTATTTGAATCTACAGTCTTCTTTTGTATTGAACCCTGCCTTTTAAAGTCCATTTTTTATCCATGTCATGATAAGTAGTATCCAAGAAACTCTCAGGCAGCATCATTATCCATGTTAACAGGACAAAGTGTTAAGAATTGCAGGACCTGAAGAAATCGTATGTTTTTACCCTTATTCTTTGTTCCTAGGACAAGGACAGCAAACAATTGCTTACATTCCACTGTTGTTGTTCTTGGAACAGGTTTTAGTGATAGTAGTGCTAACTAAAAAGAGCACATTGTGAAATTTTAATGTGCTTGATTAAATGTTCAGTGCTTTTGAAAATTAAAAGATAACATCCATGAAATTAGTGGTAGCAAACAAAAGCAGTTTTCTAGACATTCTGAGCTGATTTCTGTGTCTCATCTATCGATAATCAGTAACTTGAACATGCATGGTACATCTTCATTTCTTTAGCATTTGATTCTTGTTAAAAATTAACCATTTCTCTTCATTCCAAAATTAATCCTCAATTTCCATAGCTTGAAACAGACTGAAAGAAAAGAAATTTGAATTTTAAACAAGAAAATATTTTACCAACATGGTAACAACTCACGCATATATTTCTGTAAAAAGCCCCTGTTCAAAAGAGTAGCAGAATCACACAGAAAAACTAAGAAAGTTTGTTTTCAAAACTGGATTTTTTTTACAACTATGCAGATTTGCACTGTTATCTTATTTGTAATATCAGAAATTAATGAACATGCTATGTTTTAAGAGAGTATTCCTCTCTACTTTATTTTCAGGAAAGAGAAGAACAAACTTAATAGTACTCAGGCCATGATTTATAAAAAAAAATGTTAACATTAAAAAATCTGCAATAGTGCATTCAAACTGACTTCTCAAGACTTAACCACTGTTTCTACATACACTTAGTGTACTTTTATTGTTTATAATAGCAGAGACATTTTTTGGGATTTGTTCCAGAAAAAAAATGCTTCTCTTTTAAATAATATAAAATATACTTTGCATTGTTATTTTCAAGTAAGCACTGATATCTTTTGCATTGCATTTTACTTCTGCTCCAATTATTTATAAACTAAAACAGAAAATATAATCATAACAAGAGGTAATTTATGGCTCTAGGGAAACTTGGAATAATTATGATTTCTAGCAGTAGCTAATGTAAAAATCTGCCACATCCTCCCACATTCATTAATTCCATATTAGCCAGCACTTCTCTTTCTTTTTTCTTTTTCTATTCTCCCAATTTTGTCTGCTATTTATGTGGATAAAGAGTTCTGGAGACTTAGAGGTGTTCACAGGAGCTGTCAACAATA
>BLBF01001339.1:0-10020 GCA_015471245.1 Laticauda colubrina
TTGCCCTGGGCAGCCTGTAGTTGAAGATCCTCTCTTCACGGGTGAGGCATCTGGAAGTGTAGGGCTTCATGAGGTAGGTTCTGGGGGAGAAGGCGTCATCCCCCACAATGAAGTAGGGCACATCTTGTGTGTCGTTGGGCAGGGGGTGTGGATCTGGGAAGCCCATGATGAGTTTGCGTTCCAGCCCACCCTTGAGGTCACTGGTGTTATATACCTGGGCATCTGAAGAAGACCCATTGCCTGAAGCATCGATGTACATGAACTTGTAGTCAGCATCGACCATGGTGAAAAGAATGATGCGGAAGAAGCCCTTGTAGTTGTGATAAGTGGACCCTGACTTGACTGGAGCTTTGCAGGCCACGTGCTTGCCATCTATGGCTCCAACGGTGTGGGGGAAATTCCACTTCTGATACCACTGCTCTGCAACTTTCTTCCAGCCTTCTTTAGTGGAGGGGCACTGGAGGAGCTCCTCCAGGTATTCTTCGATGATGGCCTGCACCACTTCTCTGACCACAATGCTGATGGTGTTGTGTGGCACCCTCCAGACGTACTGCATGCTCCTGTACATGGTCCCGGAGGCCAGGTGGCACAGAGTCAGTGGTCCAGCTGGGTCCAGGGTCCAGACTGGGCCGGACGTTGGTGTTTGCCTTGGTCAACCTGGGTCTCAGCCGCTCCACAACTTCATCAAACATGGCTGGCGGCATCCTCATGAAGTTCTGGAATGCACGAGTGTCTTCATTCCTCAGGTCCACCATCAGCTTGTTATACAGTCCGTACTCGGCTCTTCTGGCAATCCATCTGCAGACCCAAACACCTCTTGGACGCCTCCCTTTCTTCGCGTAGAACAGGCGAAAGAGCCTGTAGATGGCTTCGCACTGTTGTAGAACGATGGCGGCTACCAAAAGGAGAGTGTGATGATCCATGGTGGAGATGAGTGGATACTGTGGAAGAACAAGAGCCAGAGGAAGGCTGAAGAGGTCTGCACCGCAGGGCTGCTGGACTGAAAGTGAGATCCCAGGTGATTTCCTCCCCCTTTTTTTAGGAAATATTGTTTTTCCGCTAGGTGTCCTTTTGCATCCTCTAGGCATCCTCCAGACATCCTAAATATCCAAGATACAACCCCTATACAAACGTTTTTTCCGTTTTAATGCTTTGTATGCGAGCTACATCCGCTTTCATCCTTTCTACGTCCATGCTACTAATGCTGCGTGTCCGTTCCGCATCCATTTCGCTTCCTCCCTGTGTCTGTTTTCCGCTGGAGCGGATGCGAGTTGCGTGGATGCGCAGCGGATGGCTAGCGGATATAGCGGACGTGTAACGGATGACTACGGACGTATAACGGATGTTCCCCATATGCGTAGCGGATGTATAATGGACGTGTTTGATACATTTTCTGCTCAAAAAGTTTTGTGCAGCTCAAAATATTTTGAGCGGATGAAATGTCAATAGACGGATGCTGAATGGATAGAGAGTATGAAAAACGGACGCAGTGAGTACAGAACGGATGCATAGCGTTAACCAATGGATGGCAAGTGTTTCTCTCTGTTTTACATCCTCTTTCCATCCGTTGGTGCTGTGTGACAGGGGCTTAAGCAAAGGTGGCTCCCCCAGTGACTTTACTTGTCAGACAGTTGCAAAAGGGAGGTTAAGTCACGTGATCCCAGGATGCTGTGACCATCATAATTGTGAGTTTTGCTGGGGGTGGTGCATGAAGTGAGGCTCAACCAATCTCATTGTACACATGTTGTACTTTGACAATAAAGGTAATAACAATAACAACAACAATAACAATAATAAATTCTAGTCAGTTGCTATGTGTTTGACTGTACATCACGTTACAATGCACTGGAAAAAGGGACTTATAACTGTTTTTCGCACTTAATGACCGTTGCAGCATTCCCATAGTCAGGTGATCCAAATTCTGACAGGGATACTTGGCAACTGACTCATACCTATTTTTTTAATAAGTTTTTATTTTATTTTTACTCCAAATCCATCTTCCATTTAAACAGTGTCGACTGGGTACAAACATTTTATGCAATAATCATTACAGTACAATTATAATTAATACAAATATCTTACTATAATATCGAGAACTATATTATTGCTCCTTATTACTATATCATTGTCAATCTTTATTTTCCAACCATTCATAAAATAAATCCCATATCATATAATATTCACTTTGTTCTTTTTATTTATTTGTTGAGGTTAATCTATTCATTTTTGCACATTCTAGTATTTTCTTAATCACATTCTCTTCTATTGGAATCTTCTCGCTTTCCCAGTTTTGAGCAAAGACTATTCTAGTTGCAGTTAATATATGTATAAACAGATATGTTTTTTCTTTACTATAAGTTTCAGGTATCATCCCCAAAAGAAAGATTTCAGGTTTTAAATCTGTGTGTTGCTTTATCATCTTTTCCAACCAGGTATGTATTTTAGTCCAAAATCTTTTAGCTTCTGCACATGTCCATCACATATGATAATATGTTCCGGGTGTCTGATGACACTTCCAGCATTTTTGGTTTGTCTTTAAACCTCTTTGCCAGCCTTGCCGGTGCAAGCTGCCATCTATAGAACATCTTATACAGTTGGTTTTTTTTAATGTACTGTTGACATTGTTAATTTGTAATTCCTGTCCCATAGCTTCTGCCATTTATCTAATTCTATAGTATGGCCAATGTTTTTGCCCATGCTATCATTGTCTCCTTCAGTTGTTCTTCTTACTTGATACCCAATAGATAACTATACAATTTCTTAATCATTTTTTTTCTGTTCCTGTTAATATTTTATCCAACTCTGTCAATTATTTACAGAAGCCCTCTGCTTGAACATCTTTTTCATATCTAGACCGTATTTGTGTATATAACTACCAAAGCATGTCAATCCCTTGTTCATTCAATTCTTGTTTAGTTTTGAGCTCACCCTTTTCATTCAGTATGTCTTTATATCTAACAATATTTCTCATTTTAATAAGATTTGGAGGTACAAGTGCTTCCATTGTCGAAAGCCAGACTGGGATCTTCAAATAATGTTGTTGTAAAACATTTCTTATATAATGTCTTTGAAAGTAACTGTGTATGTTATTTTTCCTATACCATAAAAACACGTGCCAGTCCAATTGCAAATCATGCCCCACCATTGTCAATAGCCTTGTATTTGTCAATACAATCCATTCTTTCATCCATGTTAACAACACGGCTTGATAATATAATTCCCAATTGGGTACCCAAACTCTCCTCTCGTTCTTGCATCCTGCAACATTTTTAAATTAATTCTTGACTTTTCCCCTTCCCATATGAATTTAGGTATTATTCTATATAACTCTTTAAAATATTTTTTTCTCCAGTTTTATCGGAATTGTTTGAAATAAGTATAATAGTTTAGACAATATATTCATTTTAATTGTTGCTATTCTGCTTATCAACATTTTTGATACATTTTACGTTTTTCTATTTTTCCAAGTCTATCATAATTTGTTTCAATTTATAATCATTGGCTTCCTTAATTGTCACACATTTTGCTGTCAATTGAATCCCTTAGTATTTTACTTTCTTTGTAATCTAAATATCTAGCCTTTCCATTAATTTTTTTTCCTGTTTTTCTATAATATTTTTTTACTAAAATCATAGTTTTTTCCTTATTTATTTTCAATCCTGCCACTTTGCCATACTCATCTATTTTTTTTATTAACTTAACTCCTGTTTCTTCTAATATAAAAACCAAATCATCTACAAATGCCTGTAGTTTATATTTTTTCCTTTTTTATTTCCATACTCTTTATCTCATCTTGTCTAATATTTCTATTTAATACCTCTAATGTCAATATAAATAACAGTGATGACAAGGGACAGCCTTGCTTTGTTCCCTTCTTAATATTAATGTTTCCAGTCATTTCTCCATTTACCATTACCTTTGCATCTTGTTTATAGTATTGTCTTAATTATTTTGGTAAACCTCTCCCCAAAGTCCATTTCTTCCAGTTGTGCTAGCATAAATTGCCAGTTCACATCATCACATGCCTTCTGCGCATCTAAGAAAATCAATGCCATTTGCTTCTCGGTATGTGCTTTATAATATTCCAAAGTGTTCAGGATTATTCTCATGTTAACTTTTATTTTTAAGATATTTTAGGTAAGAAACCATTTTGGTCCATGTGTATAAATTGATTCAGAAATCTCTTTAACCTCTCTGCCATTATTGATTCAATATCTTATAGTCCGCATCAGTGGTGGTATTCGACCAGTTCTGCACGGTTCTGGAGAGCCGCAGTAGCGATGAGCAGCAGAGACAGAACTTGTTCTCTTCACTGCTCTGCTGTTGGGCCCACCTGCCCGCCCGGGCTCCCATACTCACTTTTATTGACAGAATTTGAACGCAGCTGCTTTGCATGGCACAAAAAGCACTGAGCGGCAGCTGCAGAAGCAACCGGCATCGTGTAGGTTTGCAGGAGGCAAGTTAGAATGCCTCTGCACCTGCACAAAGGCCTCTGCACCTGCGAAAAGTGCATGTTTAGCGCGTGTATGCATGCAAAGTGTGTGCACGCATGCAAAGCATGGCCACCAAGCCACACCCACCAAACCGGTGGCAACAATTTTTGAATCCCACCACCGGTCCGCATTCAATAAGGATATTGGCCTATAGTTTTTTTATCTGTTGCAGGTCAGATTGTTCTTTTGGTATGAGTGTAAAGTATGCTTCCATCCATTAGTTTGGTACTTTCACCTCTATTCGTACTTCATTAAATGCTTCTAACTTGTATTACCAAGAGAATTCTGTAAAGTTTTATATAATTCTGCCGGTAACCCATCTGGGCCTGGAGCTTTGCCAAGACTTTATCTTTTTATTGCCTCTGTCAGTTCCATCTTTGTTATTCTTTTTTCTAACATTAGTTTAATTGTTTCTGGAACTTTAGCTTTTCCCAAATATTGTTTTATTTTCCTTTCTGAAACTATTTCTTGATCATATAGTTTTTTGTAGTATTTGTAGACTATTCTCTTTTTGTCATCATTTCTGTAACATAGAATTCCTTTATCGTCTATTTGTTGTGTAATTCATTTCTTTTCTTTTTCTTTTTTTCAGTCTATATGCCAGCCATATTCCTGGTTTATTTGCATGTTCAAAAAAGTTTTAAACCCTTCTTATTTTTTGTGCTAAATCTTGTTTATCTATTAGATCCAGTTTATGTTTTGTTCAGTCTATTTGATTTTTTTATATTCTTTTTTTGGTGGGTTTCTTTGCAATTTCTTCTCCAGTCTTTTATTGTCCTCTTCTAACATCTTTTGTGCTTGTCTTCTTTTTCTATTTCTCTTATCCACATGTTATAGTTAATCCTCTAATATATGCTTTTACTGTATCCCATATATTTTGAAGTGATGCTTCTTCTTTTCTATTTTCTTTTTTTTTTAAAGTCCAGGTTCTCTTTCTGTGTATTTAATAAATTCCTTTTTTTTCAATATTGTATCATTCATTGTCCATCTTGGTCTCTTTTTTTTTTTTTTGTCCTTTCCATGTAATTTTTATCGGATTATGATCTGCCCAGGTGCTTGTTTTAATATTTATTTCTTGTAAATCTGTGGTTAATTCTGGTGAACTAATTCTGCATCCTGGATATCCATCTCTTCTACCATTTAAAAAAAGGTTTTTGGTAATGTTTTTCTATTCTTTTTGTTTTTCTTTTGGGTTTATAGTCCACATCCACTATTGCACTGAAATCTCCTAAAATATATATATTATCATATTCCAATTCTGTTATTTTCTGGTGGAGTTTATCATAAAAGTCCTCTTGGTTATTGTTTGGCCCATATATTGCCACTAGGAGTATTTGCTTCTGTTTCATCTGTATTTCCGCCATTAACACTCTCCCTTCTTCATCCATAAAAAAATTGTTTTGCATTTATTGTCTCTTTAATATAAAGCACTACTCCTCTTTTACTTTGTTGTGAGAGGGAGGTATATAGTTTCCCAATTTTGGGACAGTTCAATATTTTTCTGTGTTGTTTTTTGATGTGAACTTCTTGTAAACAAATTATATCCATTTTTAATTTATCTAATTTATTGAAAGTCCTTTTCCTATTTATTGTTGAATTCAATCTATTTATATTAATTGATATTAGTTTTATTTCCTCCTCCATGACTTTACTTGTAGTTAGGTTTTGTTGCTCTTCGTTCTTTGGGTTTTGTTCCTTGTCTTATTGCTCTTTCCTCTCGGTCTTTTTCCTCTTCTCTTTGTTGCTTATCTTTCTGTTCTGTATATTCCATTTATCATCTAAATTCTTCTTCCTCCCTCCCTCTTTCTTCCTCTTTCTCACTTAAATAATGATCATAAAATTGCTCCGCTTTTTCTATTATATCTAGCCTATGCATTTGGTCATGCCAGGTTACCAGTATTCCCTCTCGCATCAACCATCTAAAACTCATCCCTTTTTAAATTAAATACTTTGTCAGAAACAGGTATTCCTTCCTTAAATCTCTTACTCTTCTCAGAGTTTGTATTAGGACAATTACTCCTTTTTCCTTATATTTCAAGGGGTTGTCTCTGATGCTCTGCAGAATTTCTGGTTTTGTGGCTTTCTTTGTGTATCTCAGGTGAACTTCTCTGGGAAATCTATTTCTCATTGCATATCTGGTTTCTACTATAAATATTTCATCAATATGAGCCAGCACCTTTTCTTTAGACACCTCTAAGAGCCCTGCCAACAATTCTGCCATTATATCTGCTAAATTTCCCCCCCTTTCTTCCTCCATATTCTGGAATCTTAGATGATAACCAGTTCAATCCATTTCTAATGAGATAATTATTTTCCCTTTATCTTAATCAGCTGATGTCCATCTATAATCAAGCTCTCTTACCCTTTTTTCTGTTGAGTCTGCTCTCTTCTATTTTTTCAATGCTTTCTTCATTTTTCATTATCATTTGTTGTATGCTCTCTACTTTCCCTTCTACTCTCCCCATTTGTTCTTGTACAACTTGTATCAATGCTTTTATCTCTGCTTGCATTGTAGCGGTCTTCTCCTGTTGTAGTATTGAGTCTATTGTTCTCTGTCCAGCAGGGCTAGAGGCAGCAGAAGAGGAGGCAGATGATGGTGCAGATGTCGTTTCTTCATCTTGTAATGTTTATTTTTATAATCCACAAAGAGGAGGAAAGAAAGGAAGAAAAAAGTCCAAATGTAATCCAAAAGAAAAAAAAATGTTTCATTTCATTTTCTTCATATTCTTGTTACCTTAATCCAAGTCTTCATAATAAAAAAGTCAAAAAAGGAAAGAAGTATAATGAAGGAAAGATATTATGAGAAAAGAACTAAAAAGGTGAAAAAAAGAAAAAAAAGGGAAAAAAATCACATTATAATCCAAATTGACTCTTCAGTCCTCAAAGTTCAAGCATCAATTATTATAGTCCCAAAAAGAGAATTCTCAAGAGCTTGTTTAAAAATACAAAGAGGACAAAAGGAAAAACAAAAATGTAATAATTCAAGTGGGAGGGGAATTTTTAGTATTCAGTTCGCAGTTCTCTAATTTATTTTCATTAAGTTCTGAGAGCTGCACTTGTTCATGACAAAAGTTCCCAGTGATCACTCTCTATCTTATTCACCAGTCAAAATATTTTTTTCTTCTCTTTCTCATGTAATCAGTCATTTTTCCATGTATTTTTCTCCCCTTTTCTCCCCTATCTTCTATTTTCACTTTGGCCTTTAGGTGGCATTGTTGCCCTGCTTTCTCTTTCTTTCTCTTATGCTATTCCTGGAGAGTTTAAGAATATTCGTTGTCGAATATTATAATTATAATTATTCCCATAGATCCAGTCTGGTTTTCAGTCCTTTTATTCTTCAAGTAAATCCATGATTCCGCTTTCAATTTGTCAAAAAGCTTTCCTCACCACTTTCCCTCCAGAGATGTTAGAAGAAAACTACTTCTAACTTTAGGACTCTTTCACCCCACTATTCTCTAGAGGGTTCTTTATCCCATAACTTAGAGTAAGTTTTCTCACCCAGCACGATCATACGTTTCAAACTCTTCTTTCTTCTGATAGCTGTCCCAGCCTCACTTATAGCTTATAATGGCCATTTTCCTCTCCCACTGGTTCAAAGGCTTTCTCTGGACCTATTTGGGAGTATGTAGTCTCCCTGGGATTGATGGAGTATGCCTTCTTCAATTGTCACCCCTCCAAGACGATTTAGATCCAGCTGCACCATCCAGCAGAAATAACAGATGTAATTTGTGGATGCATACACGAAATTCAAAATCCAATTCAGATATTGGAATATGGCCTGTTGATATAAAGTCTATTATCTTTTTCTAGATGAAAAGTAGTAATTCATAGTTACTAGATAATCAGATATTGTACACAAATAGAATATGTGTTCTAATAGTCTCTTTCCATCTCAAATATCTGAAGATATGTATTTAATTTGCCAGACTACAGTGTGAAAAAATGAGAAAAACTAAAGCCCATGTCACACTGCACCAACGGATGCAAAGAGGATGTAAAACAGACAAAAAAGCTTGCCATCCGTTGGAAAACGCGATGCATCCATTGTGTACTCACTGCGTACGTCTTTCATATGCTCTATCCGTAAAACATCTGTCTACTGCTATTTCATCTGCTCAAAAAGTTTTGAGCTGCACAAAACTTTTTGAGCGGATGAACGTTCCACCGCGTACGATCTACATCTGTGACACGTACGGGCAACAAACGTTCTACGTCCGTTGTCATCCGTTACACGTCCAATATATCCTCTCGGCATCCTCTGGCCATCCCCTCAACTCACATCCGCTGCAGCTGAAAGCGGAAAGAGGGAGGAAGCGAAAGGTACGCAGAACATCCACACAGCCTTGGTAGCACGGACATAGAAAGGATGAAAGCGGATGCATCTCGTATATAAACCATTAAAATGGACAAAACATTTGTATATGGGACGTATCTCAGATATTTAGGATGTCTGGAGGATACCTAGAGTATGTGGAAGGACACCTAGCGGAAAACCGACATATCCCATAAAAAGGGGGAGGAAATCACCTGGATCTCACTTTCAGTCCAGCAGCCCTGGAGTGCAGACCTCTTCAGCCTTGCTCTTGCTCTTCCACATCATCCATTGATCTCCACCATGGATCATCGCACACTTCTTTTGGTAGCCACCATCATTCAACACCAGAACCAAGCCCTCTTCAGACTGTTTCACCTTTTCTACGCAAGGAGAAGGAGACGTCCAAGAGCTGTCTGGGTCCAAAGATGGATCGGGAGAAGAGTGGAGTTTGGACTCTATGACAAGCTGATGGTGGAGCTGAGGAATGAAGACCCTCGTGCATTCCAGCACTTCATGAGGATGCCACCAGCCATGTTTGACGAAGTTGTGGAGTGTCTGAGACCCAGGTTGATCAAGCAGAGCACCAACTTCCATCCCAGCCTGGACCCTGGATTGAAGGCGGCACTGACTCTGCGCCACCTGGTCTCTGGGACCACATACAGTATGCCTGGAGGGTGCCACACAACACCATCAGCATTGTGGTCAGAGAAGTGGTGCAGGCCATCATCAAAGAATATGTGGAGGAGCCCCTCCAGTGCCCCACCACTGAAGAAGGCTGGAGGAAAGTTGCAGAGCAGTGGTATCAGAGGTGGAACTTTCCCCACACCGTTGGAGCCATAGATGGGAAGCATGTGGCCTGCAAAGCTCCAGCCAACTCAGGGTCCACTTATTTCAACTGCAAGGGCTTCTTCAGCATCATCCTCTTTGCCATGGTTGATGCTGACTACAAGTTCATGTACATCGATGCTTCAGGCAATGGGTCAGCTTCAGATAGCCAGATATACAACGCCAGTGACCTCAAGGGTGCATTGGAACACAACCTCATCATGGGTTTTCCAGATCCAGACCCCCTACCCAATGACACACAAGATGTGCCCTACTTCATCGTGGGTGATGATGCCTTCCCCCTCAGAACCTACCTCATGAAGCTGTACAGTTCAAGATACCTCACCCGTGAAGAGAGGATCTTCAACTACAGGCTGCCCAGGGCAA
>BLBF01001361.1:0-10338 GCA_015471245.1 Laticauda colubrina
TACTTCCTTAAGTCTCTTTCTTAGTTGGTTTTCATTTTTTGCTGAGATTAGGACGTCGTCGAAATATGGTACGACTCCTTGTATGCCATTAAGAGGCGTTCCATTAGGCTGTGAAAAACGCCTGGGGCTACACTCACTCCAAATTGGAGTCTGTTACATCTGAAAGCCCCCTTGTGAGTAACTATAGTCTGTGCTTCTGCTGTTTCGGGGTCTACTGGGAGCTGTTGATAAGCTTGTGCCAGATCGAGTTTGGCAAAAACTTTTCCACTCCCCAGGGAATGTAGTAAGTGTTGCACTACTGGCACCGGGTATGCGCTCTGTTGCAGTGCATGGTTCAGGGTAGCCTTGTAGTCACCACAGATTCAAATGGACCCATCAGGTTTAATAGGTGTAACTATAGGCGTTTCCCACTTGGCATGGTCCACAGGTTCTAATACCCCTTGTGCTACTAGTTTATTTAGCTGTTCCTCAATCTTTGTTTTTAAGGCAAAAGGAACTCGCCTGGCCTTTAGTCTCCATGGGGTTACTTGGGGGTCTTGACTAAAAGAAATAGGGTTTCCCCGATACTTGCCAAGTGAGCCGTCAAAAACGTCCTGGAATTCCTGGATTAGGTTTTCTTCCCAGTCAGTTGTGGCCACTCGGTCTATCCCGGTCATCCCGATGCCCAATGGCGCGGACCATTCAATGCCCAGGAGGCTTGGTCAGTCTCGGTTGACTATGGTCAGCGGTAGCACTTCAACATGATGTTTGTAAGTGACTCGGAATTGTCCCATGCCGACTACAGGGATTTGGTTTCCCTGGTAGTCTTTGAGTGTTAGCCGCTGCTTCTGGAGTTCTTTAGGTTTGATATCTGGAACTAGTTGTTTGAGGGTGTCCCAAGATACCATGGATAGGAAGGATCCAGAGTCTACTTCCATTTCGCAGGGCTTTCCTTCGATTTTCACAATTATCTTGACTTTCTTTCTGCTTTCCGTCTGAGCGCTTCCTATAGTAACAGTCTGATGTGTATTCTCTCGGTTAGAGGTTTGCCTGTTCCGCTGCCACTTTCTCTCAACTCGCCTGGGCTCGGCCTGTGCGGGGGAGTTGTTGCGTCTCATTGGGCTGTAGTTTTTCTTGTTCCTGCAGACTTTCTTGATATGCCCTCGTTTCTTGCAAGTTCTGCAAATGGCATCGAGAAACCTGCATTCGGCTCGAGGATGATTTCCTCTGCAGCCAGCGCATTCCCGCCAATTTCTCCTTTCGCGCTCTTTCTTGTTGGCGTACAGGCGGTGGGCCTCGTCATCTACTTCATCTGATTCGGACGTCTCGCCATAATCTTCATGGTGAGTGGTAGCGGGAGACTGTTTTTTTCCTCTTGCCAGGCTTGTTTCGTCTCTGTTCAAGTTCATCTGCTTCATTTTGACAGCCGATTTCTTTGCGGCTTCAGTGGCTGTGGCTTCCGCGATGACCTCGGCTATGGTTATGTTGGGCTTGTTTAATAGTTTGCTCTGTGTTGTCGAGTCTCTTAAGCCCAACACTACTCAGTCTCTCATGGCCTCATCTAGGTTTAGGAATTCGCACTCTCCCCCTATTTGTCGGAGAGCGGCTACAAAGTCAGCGATGGTCTCACCTTCTCTCTGATCTCTTCGATAGAATTCGTGTCGCTTTATAAGGTTGGATACCATCGGGGCGTAGTGAGCTTTGAGCAGCCTCTGAAGTTCTGGCCACATCAATTGCTTGATGTCTCGGGGCTTCGCTAGGGCTTTGGCCATCTTGAAGATTGTAGGCCCGCAGTGTGTTAAGAACATAGCCCTCTTGCGCTGATATGAGATTCCCTCCATCTCATTGCTTTCCAAGTACATCTGGAAATGGATGTACTTAGGAATCCCAAAGGATCCTACATAGGAATCCCAATCCTCTTCGTTGGGATTAAAAGGTGCAGGCGGTGCGTTGTTCCTGGCCATTCTGTTTGCCGTCTGGAATTCTATATCACTGCGTGCTTGGTCTCGGGTTTAGGACAATCCCACCTTCGTCGCCAGTGTCCTGTCCGGAAAAACGTGATGTAGACCGGGTTCCAACAACAAAGTCTTTATTCCAACACAATCAGTAAAAACGGAACATTGGCTCAAGCCGCGAAAGCCTTTTATACTCTCCTGTCTGCCGGCTTGTAGCCAATGACATTCATTTGATTTTGCCACTTTTATGCGGCTTCGAGGATTGGTTCCTTTTGAACCAATCCCTTTTAGTTTTTAGTAACCAATCAGAATGAGTTATTTGGAGCCAACTATTTTATATAGAACAGGGGGGGTTTACCCAGATTGAAAATAATGGAAGATCTATCTGGCTAAACTGAGTATAAACACATACTTTTATAAAACTGATTTTGCACAAAGACATAATTCCATTCATAAGATTCTTAGTTTTATAACTATCACCGGAAGCTTTCTTTTGACTTCTTTGTGATAGAAGATTCTGCCTTCTGATCATAAGCAGCCTTAAAAAACGTAACTGAGATTGAATGCATGATGATGGTGTATTCAATTGTTGTTAATTTTTTTAAAAAAATGATCTATATACATTTCCAGCAAAATGTCACATGTGTATACCACAAGATACTCAATTTTGGAAAAAAATGAATATGTGTGGTGATTGTAAGGATTCAACATTCCTGTTCCATTTATACTGCTATCCTATATCTTGTGTGGTTGCACATTTTAAATGTTTAACTAGAAATAAGTTTCACTAAGCTTGTTTCTGAAAAATTTTGTATGATGTACTATTGAATGAATATAGAAGTAGGGGATCAATAAGGTAACACAACTTTTGTTCTGGATTTAAAATTCTGCATGTGTGTTTCACTTAATATGCAAGTCTTTGTTGGCTCAATGACTAGAAAAGAGTTAAAATGTTTCCCCAAAATTTGAATAAATCAAGAAATTTAACAATTTTTCAAGGTCAACTAAATGCATATAACAGAACCCGTTTCCCCAAATTATTAATACAATATGAAATATGCAAATTAATGTTCTCCTGACAACATAAATGTTCTTTTACAAAAGCTTAAGACATGTGTAAGAGACACTTCATAAAATTTAAAATAATTACTGTCAGTTAAATGTTATTTTAACATATTTTTAAATGCTTTGAATATAATTTCCATTAATGATTGCATTATACTAAGTTATGTAGGACGAGAGCAAACCTAGCCTTTTGAGACATTTATGGGAGATAGACAGAAAAAAAAAGTGAACTAGAAGTTTGTGTTAAATTCAGCCTCTTGATAAAAGACCAATATGACAAGACTGTTAATCCTGATTAATTCAACATCAGGCCTTAAAGTTTGTGTGTGCACAAGCAGATGTGCTTGCCACACAACCAACAAGCAAGGAGTGATGGCATTTAACTTCCTGAATCTTCACATATTTTTTTCTGAACTCAGATTTCAGAAAATTTAAGTTTGTTATTTCCCCAAATAATGACATAAAGAAACGAGACAGGTGGAATTAAAGCGAGAGCATCTGAAGAGGAAAACAGCTTTTATCTCACTGCTTTCTCCAGAGAGAGATGATCACCATACTGAATGTTCAGTTGGGATATGAACAAATTAAGTGTTTCCTGAATTAGTGGTTGAAGTTGGTCTGAAGTCTGATGGAAGAAAGAAAAAAAAAATCTTAAATCAGACAGAAGAATTGCATGATACAGACCTGCCAACCCCTGATAAAGGAAAATCTGGAGACCCATGAAAAAAAATCTGGAGATTCTATAAAAAATAGTGACATTCACGGTCACGTGAAACATACCACATAAATATTCGAACTTAATTCCATCAGATATAAGATCTTTAACCTGTGTTTCAATACATAGGTAAATGAGGCACAAAATCGAAACAATAATCCCAAATTACATTCAGTTATGACCAATTTTAGAACTGATAATGCATCAGATATAATTTAGTATGTAAATTACAAACAACCTTGGCCTCAGTGTTCTTTCTTCTATTACTACCCAAAGTCCCGAATCTTTGTTTTATTTCTGAGTTTCCCACTCCAGTTACGATGGCGTAATTACCGACATTTCCCCAAGAGCTGGGAACAGGTAAATTATAACTATTTTCGAGTAGATCCCAGCACAGAAACACCCCTCCCCCAATTAACTTCGATCTGTCAGGCTATCCTGTTCTGAGCAACACGGTGGCGATCAACCGCTGAGCTCAACACCCTGTGAAGATGGGCCAAGACCAAGGCTCACCATCAGAAAGATTCTGGGAGGACAGGGCTTTGGGTGCGACTTCCCTGAACAGCAGAAGTGAAGCCCAGAGGGAAAAGGTGGCGGGGCAAAAGTTGCGGCTCATCGTCCATCCAGGGAGAAAAATGGTGCCCGACTTCGCATGTGTTTTACTTGAGGCGAGGGCTGCTAAGGGCCAGCTGAGAGGGAGTGCAAGAGCCAAGACTCTCATCGCGGGAAGCCGCCTCGCTAAGTCGCTGCTCCGGCGCAAATCAAGTCATGGCCACTGAGAGGGAGAAGGTGGGGATTTTCCTTCCAAGCGGTCATTGAACCCCCCGGACTGAAATAACCACTGGCTGAACCAGGGGATTCCGGGCCCTCCTCACCACCATATAGCGGTGGTTATATTTAAAAAAAGCATTTTAAATTTGGTGTGAGATTGAGAAGCCTTGTCGTGAGACCGTGAGACATGACAAAAAATCGTGAGACTCACGGCAGAACCGTGAGAGTTGGCAGGGCTGATGATACCTCAATACAGTCTGATGAATTGCCTAATGCTCCCCAGAGTTAAGCTGTGGGGAGATGGGCAGCCAAAAAATTAAATAAACAAATGCTCCCTCAATCACATGTCAAGGCTGTTCTGTGAAACTTCTTGGATATAAAAGATTGAGGAACCTCAACCATATTAAAGCTACCTGATGGTTCAAAAATGTACCTATCCTCCGCTATTGTTAGAGATTCTATGTTGCCTGTGCAGGGCATGCTCCGAAATCCAGTTTTTGCAACTGACTGTGAAGTATTGTACAACTATCAAAAGTATACTCCAAAATAAATATTCTTTGAATATTTTTCTTAAAGCCTGATTGCATTATTAAGAAGAATAGTTTTTTCTTTTTTTTAAAAGCAGGTAGTGGTGCTGGATAGGAGAGGAAAAATGGGATGAAACGTAGATGCTCAAATCATGCATTATGCAAGGTCAGACCATTTAAGTGACATCTAGAAAGAGTTACTGGTTTAAACGGATTATGTTTTCATACCAAGCATCAAGCAAGCTTCAGGTTACATCTATAGAGACGAGATCTTCTATTTCAGAAAATGTAACATCCAAGAGTTTGTTGCTACTGGAGAAATCCTCTGACACACTCACATACTTAAAACTATCTGAAGAACTTTCAAGTATGGCTGGCAAAAGCAAAGGCCTCTGGCTAATTAGCAGCTGAAGATATTATTTCTCCCACCTACTGAGCCCAATATCCATGCAATTAAAGGGAAAAAGAAGGAACCAGTCTATTATCGACTGCAAAACTCTCAGGAAATGGAACCTCATCAAGGCCCTTCACAAATTATGCATCTTTGATGGCTACTTCTGCTTGCTCATACATTCATTGATCAGCCACCATTTTTTAAAAAAATATTCTAGCATTTTCTTTCTGCTTGCACTTAGGTAAAGAAGCAGGTTATACAAGTAAGGCAAAGCTTTTCATTCTTGCACAATCTATAGGTGTGTTTCATTAAAAAAAAAATCAAACAAAATTAGGGGAATTAACAACCCGTATAGATTGTGCAAGGAAATCTGGAAACTGGAAATCTGGAATCTGGAAACTATCAATCTGCCACCAGAACTAATATTCTAATGGTATATTAGTGACAGGAGTTCATACTGTACAGAAAGACAATTCCCATTTGCATTACCTTGAATAATTCTTTCAATGTATTTGTGGGTATAGAATATTCATAATTATCAATTCCTAGATATGATGACGCAAAACTGATGAAATGTGTGTCATGACATCAGGATGTGAGTTCCACTCTTTGGTGCTTGTAATGCCGGATGCTCATTAGGTCATTTGCCTTCCCTACAGACACTATGACAACATATGTTATTTGATCTTCTATTCTTGTATGATGGATATTTATTCATGGATTTAAATCCCACCCTAATTTCTCCTAATTTCACAATGACCTATCACAATGCCAAGCAATCATACTATTTTATTAATAAAAAAACCTGTAACTTCAATGGATATAACAATTAGAAATTGATCTGGTAATTAAAGAACTCTAAATTGGGACTGCCATTGGGACTACTTCATAGAGCAAAAGAAATATGTTACAGAAAATAGTAGGGCAGATGTTAGACCAAAAATACTAGAAAGAATGAACTTATTCTCATGTAAATTCCATGAGCCAATCTTATACTTTCCTGAGCTTTGATTTACCAGTTTCTGTTTGTGGTTAGATGTTCAACATTTTTAAGTTGTCAATATCAACTCAAGCCATCACCTTTGAAGAGAATAACAGTGTTTAGGAATATTGTTGCAAATTTAGAGTGAAAACATTCAGGGGTGGGCTTCAAAAATTTCAACGATAGGTTCTCTGCCCAATTGCTGGGTGGGCGTGGCCTAGTCAGCCTCCTGCACTACAGCATTTTCACCTTCCCCAGATTTTGAAGGCTTTCCCTGTTTCCGGTCTTCCGAAGCCTCTGGGACGTTCATTTTTCCCCTTCCCTGAGCCTCTGCACAGACCCTGCACTTACCTTGCATCCAAAACAAACCATGTTTTGGGAGGGGCGAGCTGGGGTGGACGGGGCAAGACAGGAGTGGGATTTGATGGTTCGCTGAACCAGCCATAATGTTAGCTGAAGGTCCACCCAAACCTGGGCAAACCCATAGCAGCCCACCCCTGAAAGCAGTACAATACCATTAGAATATTTGTGATAGTGGCAGGTTGATAGTTTCCAGTTAAACAAAGGACTTAATATGGAAATATTGATCTTTTTTTATCTTGCTTTTCATAGCTAGATGCATCCTCTAAAATGAGTGTAAATTCACAAATTCACCAAATAGGGTGGCCATTTTTTTTCCTTCTTTGTTTTCCTCTGTATATGCTCCACAAAGGATGGGAAATTAGGATGGATGAGGTCGAGATCTTCAGGAGGTCACAACTCACAGAGTGCCTGCAGTTTTGGGGATAGTATCTGCAATGGATTTTATTTCATTCAGTGGAACTTACAAGTGTAGGATGATTCTGTTAAGCATTAACAGCTCTCTAGTTGTGATTTCCCTGATAACCCTTAAAAGAGAGTGGGATTAAAAAGTGATTTGAGAACAATTCCCAAAGCATTAAGTCATAGTGTAAATAAATGAAATGCTATTTTGTCGTGAAAAATGAGTCATTGTAAGAAAAGCAGAAACGTGAAAGTTTTTGCTAAATGAACAATGCGCGCAGCGCATTTCCAATAATTATTGCAACTTAAAGGAAACGTGCAGGCATTTCAAGAACAATGGGATTTTGTGAAAGTGATTGCAAAACTATATTTAAGTCTTATGAGATCTATGTATCTAATCTAACTATGTAATCACAAAACTTAAAATTATGTGTGTATGTTTGTGCATTTGTTTGTGTGTTGTGCATTTAAGAAAGCTAATTTGGTGAAAAGAATAAAGATGTGAACTAGGAAATTGAACTGTGGGTCTCCCTCAGCTAGTTTCAGAGCCAGTTTGATATTGGTCTAGTGGTTAAGGCACCAGGCTAGAAAGTGGAAGACCATGACTTCAAATCCTGATGTATTCATGAAAGCTAGCTGGATGACTTTGTTACTCTCTTTCTTCCAATCCATCTCACAGGATTGTTGTGGGGAATATAGGACGAGGAAGATTTGTTGGACATGTTTGCTGCTTTAAGTTATTTGTAAAAATAATAAAGATGGGATAGAAACACATAAATAACCAAATAAATATCTGGGTAACTTTGAGCCAATAATTAATTCTCAGCCCAAATTAAAACGTTTTTAAAAATCTGCCAATGAGTTCTCATACTGATTTATAATAGGCAACCCAAACCAATCATTTATTGTGTTTTGACAAAATTCTGAGGACAATATCAACACAATTGTATTCTGCATACCCTTCCATTTATTTTGACGGAGCACTGTATTAAAAGGTCTAGATCTTATATGCCATTAGAAGGGAGTCTTAAATATATTAAATAATATATCATTACTTAAAAGAAATATAATTGGTAACCTCCACTTATGATCCAATATTTAGTATGTTCCGGTTGGCTTGAATTTTTTAGGTCTGAATATACTGAACTTTGTGGCATGAGTGGAGATCACCAGTTATATTTCAGGTAATGATGAATAAAATATAATGTTGAAAATGGAGCAATAAATTATTCTTTTAGATTGTTAAAACAGATTGTATTCTGGGTTTTATGGGTTCATTAATCAAATGTATTTGCTGTTTTAATTAAGGCAACTTTTCCTTCATATCACTCCTGATTCCCAAGGTCTTCATGGATACAACCATGCAGTTCCTCAGCAGCAGCATGGAAGTCTTTGATCATTGCTTTCTTATTATAATCTTCCCAGAATAATCTATAAACCTGGTATTCAGCTCAAAACATCCCCCCCATCCAAAGGCCTAACTGCTTAGCTTCCAGACCCAGACCAAGTCACCCAAGTGATCCTATCTGCTGAAAAGCTATTTTCATGAGAATTGAAAAAAGAAAACAATATTTGTGTCCTGAACTATTCTTACAGTATATAAAAATTTTAAGTTTATATGAAGATTGCATTTCCTATCTCTTCTACATGAGTGCCTTATTCCCACCACCACAAAATATTAATAGGAGAAATTCATTGACCTGAACATGTTACCCGGAGGGATTTACCTTCCTCAGATTTTCCCTCTCAAGGTTGTGACAAAGCTCTGACTTGAAAAGAAGAAATCTGACACTGCACCTTCCCTCCCACTTTTTACCAATATTTTAACTCCAGAGAGTCACAAATGAAGCATGTCAAGGGTGAATTGTGGATGAGCTAGGAGATGAGAGGAGTCCTCATTACTCTCCTTTCTAAAATCCAATGTGGGAGGATGGAAAAGGGGAGCATTATAATTAGACTAGTTCAAGATCAAAGGAAAATATGTACTTATCTGAAATTCAGACATACAGCTCAATCTTTATTTCTGGTGTAAAATATGAATTTGAGATTCTGAAGTAGAATAATGGGGTTGCTCTGTAAGGTTTCAGGTCAGCTATCTTTTAAGGTATCCTTTAAGAGAGAAAAAAAGTTGGTTTAACAAATCTGATAAACAATTGCAGTCCTGAGTCATGTATTAAGATGAATTATACAGGTCAGGAAATGCCCTCATAGACAAAGTATTTGGGTCAATCTGTCAATCTTTCTCAGCCCAAGCCATTTCACAATGTTATTGTGAGGAAGAAAAATGAGGAAAGTATGCCATGTAGGCTGTTCCTTGAGGAAAGGCAGGTTGAAAAGCTATTCAAATCAATTGGTATGCTACTAAAAGTCACATGTATGTTCGTAACCTTAAAATGGGCAGAACAGTACATCATAGGGCAACAATTTTTAAACCAAGTACCTCAGTGGGCTAACCTCCCAAATGCATCCAAAATCCAGAACCCATTACCCCCAAGAGAATAAATTTGAAATTTTTTTTGCCACTTCAGCACTGCTACACTGTCTTGGTCAGTTGCAGTCACATGATCATCATTTCCAATGCTGTCTGACAGCTTCCAACCAGAGAAATCAGTGGGGAAGCCAGCAGGAATATGCAAATCCAAAGCCAGCAGGCAGGCCTTGGCTCAAGGTGGGGAAAGGTGTACAGGGGTGTGAGGGTCTGCTGAAAAATATGATGAGGGACAGGAAAGGTGTCTAAGAATGGAGCACATTTTAGGGAGGGTGCCTAAGGGTATTATGTGAGTTGGGGAATGTATGTGTGGGTGTGCATATGGCTGCCACATTATGAACACAAAGGAACTGGGGGAGGGTACACAAGTGAGAGATTTCTTCCCTGCAAACTTTTCACAAATAATGTTAGTGGGGAAGCCAACAGGAAGTCAGAAATCATTCTCCACTGCTGCGTACTTTCCCTGCTTTAGTCAGTCTCTTCATATATGTACGTATGTATGTATGTATGTATGTATGTATGTATGTATGTATGTTTTTTTAAAATTTTCGCGGGTACTTACATGTGTGCTGTTCAGCTTCCTTCGGGTATTATCCCACGTCATTGTAGTGCTTTTAAAGTTGTAGCAACGTTTCAGCAGAATCTCATCTGACATTCTGCTGAAACGTTGCTACAACTTTAAAAGCACTACAATGACGTG
>BLBF01001411.1:0-12074 GCA_015471245.1 Laticauda colubrina
GGCTGCTTCTCCCCAGGAAGTCAGAAACGGGAGAGAGGGAGGGGACGGAGCCCAGGGAGGGGAGGAGGGGAAGGAAAGGGATGGGAAACACCAAAGTTAGGAGGGAATAGCTCTTTAACAGATAATCAAGAGTTGGAAGGGATCTTGTAAGTCATCTAGTCCAACCCTCCCCCCAAGCAACCGACCCTACACCATTTCTGACAGTTGGCAGCCCAATCTCTTCTTGGAAAGCCTCAACTGATGGCGCTTCCGAGGTGAAGTGGTTCCATTGGTTGATTGTTCTCACTGTCAGAAAGTTTCCCCTTATTTCCAGGTTAAATCTCTCCTTGTTCAGGTTCCATCCATTATTCCTTGTCTGGCCTACAGGCACTTTATAAAACAGCTTGACCCCCTTCCTCTCTGTAGCAGCCCCTCAAATATTGGAAGACTGATATCATGTCTCCCCTGGTCCTTCTCTTCCCTAGAGTGGCCAGGCCCAGTTCCTCTCACCGTTCATGTTTTAGTCTCCAGTCCCCTCATCATCTTGGTTGCTCTTCTCTGTATTTTTTCTAGAGCCTCAACATCATTTTTATAATGTGGTATCCAAAACTGGATGCAGTACTCTAGGTGTGGTCTTACTAAGGCTTTATCAAGTGGTATTAGTACTTCCCTTGATTTTGATTGTATCCCTGTTAATATAACTTAGGATTGCATAAGCTTTTTTGACAGCTGTTGCAGTGCTGGCTCATATCTAGCTGGTTGTCCACTAAGACTCCAAGATCCCTCTCACAGTTATTGCTATTGAGCCTGGTTTCACCCAGTCTATATGTGTACTTTTGGTTTTTCTTGCCTAAGTTTAGGACTTTACTTTTCTCTACATTAAATTTCATTTTGTGAGATACATCCCAGTATTCTAGTCTGTCAACTATTCTAGTCTGGGATTTGGATCTTGAGCCTATCTTCTTCGGTGTTAGCTATTCCTGCCAGCTTAGTATAATCCCACAGAATCTTGTGGCACCCTACTGCTTAACTTCCCTCCATGTAGATTTAGACCCATGTAGATTTAGGCCCATTAAGGACTACTAGTTGAATATGGTTTGTCAGCCAGTTGCAAGTCCATCTAGTGGTGATGCTATCTGTTCTACTTTTTTCTAGTTTATTAAGAAATAGGTTGTGGTCTACTTTGTCGAATGCCTTACTGAAATCTATATTATGTACACAGTATTTTGCTGGTCAACTAATTTTGTCAGTATGTTGCAGAATGAAATAAAATTGGTTTGGCATGATCTGTTTTTAACAAACCCGTGATGACTGCTGTTATTACTTTACTTGTTTCTAAGATGCCTGTGTGAGTTGTAAGAACATCCAATAAATTTATACGCACAATACGAAGACAAGTCTGGTTCACAATTTAAAACATTTCAAAAAGAAAGCGGTTGCAAGTGAGGCCTCCAAGACCCTTCCCAAGTGGATTGAGTACAAGGAGAACAAAATCCTATTTTCAAACTAATACATTTGTACCCCCTGCACAATGCAAGCCACGCCTAAGAAGCCCTCCCAACTCCCCTTTATTATCTGAAATTATACGATGAGCTAAATAATAAGCTGAAGGATCAACATCGGATGTCATCTTATTTCAGATGACTGTGAGGAGTATAAATCCTTCTGATAAACCCATGGATTCTTCTTAGGCTCTTAAGTGTCATCATTGTAGACCAAAAAACAACAAAATGAAAGGAACTTCTAAAAAAACAAGTGTGAGAGGCAGGATCAGAAACAGGCCAGGATGGGAGACAGTCATGAATGCAGTGTGGAGGTTTTAGGGCATTTTATCAGACTAAGTAGGAGTAGAAACGTAGAGAAGGACACTCTTATCTACTGATACATTGAACAAATTAAGTCTTTTATCTGAGCTGTTCAGATCCAACACCCTTTCAGACCAGGAGGAAAAACCTGTCAGGGAATTGCTCATTAAGTACCCAAATGAAGTCAGAGATGCTGACACAAACGTTATATAAATTAGTGTTTTATACATTATATATATATATGATATACACATACACTGTGAATATATATTTACAATAAAATTAATATGTTTACAATAAATTGATATGTTTACATCAATATTTACAATAAACAAGATAATCAGGCTAAGATGAGCATCCTGAGGTAAAATTAAAGAACACATAGAGGAAAAAGGGCGGGAAACAAGGAAACTCCCCCTTTACACTCACATTAACCAATCACAGCACAGATTGCCTCATGCAGGAGAAAGCTGCCTCCAACCAATCGGCTGTAATGTGTGTTCTGACTTCTTGTACAACTCCATTGTTTCAGCTACTAAATTCAAATATGGCAGTGGTTAGAGTGCTGTACTGCAGGCCACTTCTGCTGACAATAGGCTGTCTGCAATTTGGCAGTTCAAATCCCACCAGGCTCAAAGTTGACTCAGTCTTCCATCCTTACCAGGTGGGTAAAATGAAGAATACAAATATTACAGTGCAACCCCCACCCACGGAGACATTTTTTCCTTATATTTCTTTTTCTATAACAACTAAAAGATATACAATATATTCCAACTGTGCCCTTATCCACTCCAAAACAACATATAATCTTGAGTACATTTATTCCCTTTACCTTCCGCCAACATTGTCAATCGGGCCATTAAAAAGCTGAACACAGCCTACTTTCTACAACAAAGGAAGGATAAAATTACACACATGGGATACAGACAAAAAGCCAACAAATTAGCTAAGATCCCTTCCCATAGAAAACTATAAAACAGCAAAAGCAAACACCCAAAGGAAAAGAAATGAAGAACCTTAGACACTTGAGAAAAGGAGACATTTACAGTCATAAAAAAGGCATGGCAGGAAGAAAAAGATTTAAACCATTTACAATGAAGTAGACTGGTCTCAGAAATGCTATTCTGATCTCTTCTTACCTGCCTTCCTATTAACAATAAACTGATTCCAGCTTCCAATGCAGCTGACCTTCAATTATTTTGCAGTAAATCTCCCAGCTGGGAAATTTGAATTCCCAAAGGGAAAGAGTTCTGCCTTTCCTTAAAGGGAAAGGCTTTTTTTTCCTTATAACAATAAGGCAGCCAGAGAAACAGGGGGAAGAGGGAGGGAATGAGGCCAAGGGATGGGAGCAGGAAGGGGAAGGGGGGCATTAAAGTTAGGAGGGAATTGCCCTTTAACAGAATAACACCGGTGTGAGGGACCTTGGAGGTCTCCTAGTCCAACCCCCAGGCAGTCAGAGAAAGGGGAGAGAAGTAGAAGACAAAGTTCAGCAGGAAAAGGAGCTTCTCTTATCCACTTAGCATAGTCCTCAACTTACAAGCTATTCCCTTCAATGACTAGCATTCATGATTGTGCCAGAATAACAATCAGTGGCTGTCTTAGAAGTAGTCCTTGACTTAAGGCCATTGGATTAGTGGCCAAAGCTACAAAGGCACTGAAAAACATGAACTTTCTTGCACTAAAGACAGGTGCCTCCCCAGGGTCACGTGATCAAAATTCAGCCACTTCACACCTGACTCATATTTAAGATGATTTCCATGACCCAGGATCAAAGAAAGCTCCGGACAAACAAAGTCAATGGGGAACCAGATTTGCTCAACAACTGTAACAACTGCAGTGATTTGTTTAACAACCACAGCAAAAAATAGCATAAAATGGGACCAAACTCACTTTACAAATGTCTCACTTAGCAAAAGAAATTTTGGACTGAATTGTGGTCATAAGTCAAGGATTGCCTGTATTTGAAGGGTCGATGGGGCATGTTGAAGTGTGACACATCTTAGTCCTCCAAAAGAAGAGAAAAGTGGGAAAACCCCCCACAGAATCTACTTTTTTCCAATATTATCCCCCAATCAATGGGGAGCCAGAGTAGCCCCTGATGATCCATAAGGGAGGCCCATTAACTTTCTCCCTCTGAAGCTGAAGAAAACTGAAAGAAGGGAAGAGATCAATCTGAACTCAAAGGCACTTTTGGTTTTCCTCACCTTTCCTGCTCCAGGTGTTTTGCCAGATGTGCCCAGCCTCACACTGAACACATTGAAGACAAGATTGTAAGCAAAAATTTTATTCCGCAGAAAAAGTAACACAAGAAAATTTTCCTCAAAGCCTTTGCACCCCACCAACACCCACTGCATTTGCCCCACAGTTTACATGTTCGAGTCATGGGATATTCTCTTATCTCCCTTTCAGCAATTCCTGTCTGTTCTACACTCACATCTTAGTCTTACTGCATACGTGTCATCCAGAGCTCAGCCAAGCTATTTGAAGCCATAACAACGTGTTCACAGGGAAACCTCAACACTTCCATAAATGTCGCTTAGCTTTCCATGACACTTCCTGTTTTTCTATAGGACTTAGTTTCTCCTTGAAGACATTTCACTGCTCATTCAAGAAAAAACAGAACTGAAGAAACTTCTTGGATGAGAAGGGAAATCTTCTCAAGGAAATAAAAAAGTCCAGTTGTCTTTTGATCAAAGCACCTTTGGGAGAACCGCAGCCTGGATGACTGAGAATCTCCATAAGACATCCGGATGTGTTAGTTCCCAAATCCCTCCCTCCCTTTGCTGTTCGCATAAACAAAAGTTGATCATTTGTTATATGTTATGTACACTTGAGAGTGTATGGAGACACAGGCCTTGTATGTCCAATCTCATTTGGCCAATGAGAGAATTCCCATCCCTATTCCTATATTCTATTCCATTTCTATTCTTATTGTTTCCAATCTTATTCTACTCTACTCTAGCACAAAAATCTAATATCCAAAAGTTAATTCCTCATTCGACAAGGGAACTCTTCTTGATAATGGATCAAGATATTTCTGCTGCTTCAGAAGCCCTTCCCATGCTCCATGCATTTCTGCAGAATCTCCTGCAAAACCTCTGTGGGCATGAAACAAATTTTGAGAATCAACATGAACCAGTTCACATTATTTTTTTCCTGCTGTGCATCTTCTTATGGCAATTAAAAACACTCCCGGTTCTGAATTTCTTTCCACATTCCATGCACTGATATGGCTTCTACCGAGTGTGGATTCTTTTATGAAGCGCAAGATTCCTGCCATCTTTGAAACTCTTTCCACAATCGATGCATTTAAATGGTTTCTCCCCTGTGTGGATCCTATTGTGGGAGGTAAGCTGGACACTCTGTGTATAACATTTTCCACACTCTAAGCATTTATAGGGTTTCTCCCCTGTGTGGATCCTATTGTGGGAGGTAAGCTGGCCACTCACACGAAAACATTTTCCACACTCCAGGCATTTATAGGGTTTCTCTCCAGTGTGGAGGGTTTTGTGATAAGTGAGTGAACTACTTTGACTAAAGCTTTTTCCACACTCATTACATGTATACGGTTTCTCCCCAGTGTGGATCCTCTTGTGGCTACCAAGGTAATCACTTGTCCTGAAACTCATGCCACACTCCGTGCACTTATAGGGTTTCTCCCCTGTGTGAATCCTTTTATGGATCGTCAGTGCTCCAGAATGACTGAAGCGTTTTCCACACTCCTGACACTGATAAGGTTTTTCCCCAGTGTGAGTCCTGCTATGTATGATATACTTTTTTTTTTCACTGAAGCTCTTCCCACATGTGCGGCATTCATATGGTTTCTCTCCAGTGTGGAGCCTTTTGTGACGAGTGAGGGAACTCGAACTGATGAAGCATTTGTCACATTCGTTGCACTTATAAGGCTTTTCACCTGTGTGGGTCCTTTTATGCACAGTAAGACTATATGGATTACTGAAGCACTTCTTACATTCCAGGCATTTGTACGGTTTCTCCCCTGTATGGGTTTGTTCATGGACATGAAGCCTATCAGAACGGGCAAAGCGCTTTCCACACTGCAGGCATTGAAAGGGCTTCTCTCCCGTGTGGATCCTCTTATGTAAATTGAAAGAACTTTTTCGGGTGAAGCTCTTTCCACACACCTTACAATGATACGGCTTTTCCCCTGTATGGGTCCTATTATGGCAAGTCAGGTCACTTGGAGAGCGGAAGCTCTTCCCACATTCTAGGCATTTATATGATTTATTCCCAGTGGGGCTTTTTTCCTGGGAATTCAATTTGTTGCTTCGAGTTAACCTCGTTCCACCCTCCCTGCATTGATGCATATTCTCCTCTCTGTGGAGGCTTTGATGAGAAGTAAGGGAGGCACTGCTTCTGAAGGTCTTTCCACAGGGGATGTATTGATGCTCCCACCTGTCTTCATGGACCTTCTGATGTGAATTAAGATGGTTTTTCTGTCTGAAGATCCTTCCACAATCCAGATATTTGTGTGGCTCCTCTGCTTTGTGAATCTTTTCATGTGAAGCAAGAGCGTGGCTTGTACCAAAGGTTTCTGCACACTTTGTATATTTGTACGGTTTCCCTCCTTCTTTTATTCTTTCATGTAAAGGAGGAAGAAGGCTCCTGGACTGTTGGCTGCTTTCATCTTGTTTCTCTCCAGCAGGGCTTTTGCCACAGTCACATAATTCAGATTCATCACAGAGTCTTTTCCCACAACTTGAACACACTTGTTTTTCATGGCAATCATCTGGGTCCAATAAGACATTGATATCTGTACATGGTAAACCAGAGCAATTCTGTAGCTTCCCCGTTAGCTGGTTTTGCTCCGAACATTGCTTTCCATATGTCTTTTCTTCCTTTTTGTCTTTTGGCAAAGATGCTGCCGCCTCGTGGCCAGAATTCTCCATCTCCCATCCGTCACCTGCTTGCAACAGAAAACAAGAAAAGTTTACACAAATTTAGGTGCAAAAGGGATCAAGTGCCATTGCTGTATTCAAACAGTATCAATATTCTTTCAAACTCCCATTTGTTCAAAACATAATGCTATGCTTGGTATTAAGTTGATCTAAAATTTGATCTTTGTGTCTCTTTTTTTCCTCAATGGCAAAAAATGAAAATGTGAAAATATTGGCTAAGATCATTGAAAATTTATGCGGTGAGAACTCATCAGCTGTACTGCTTCAGATTTAGTTCAAGGGAAACAAAAGGGACACTAAAAAGAGGCCTTCATTCTTTCATTTAAATTTATCAGCTTCCAGCTTGTCATAGGGAAACCCTTGATGCTTTATTACAGTACATTAAATGGGTAAAAACTATATAAACAATAGGGTAAAAATACAGTCCTAACTAAAAGACAATAGGATTGATGATAGCGAACCTATTGGTTTAATTTCAATCTGAGAAGATAGAAATGTTGAGGTCCTTGGACCTGGGAAATGAGCTTCAGCCTCATCTCCATGAAGAGGTTTTTCCTTGAAAAAACCTGGTTCTCACTCTGGGGAATTCATTCCTCCTTATCCCAAAGGGGCTTTTTCCTAAGGCAACTGGATTTTCTTTTTTCCTTGAACTTGTTTCTCTTCTCATCCAAGAAGCTTCTTCAGTCCTGATTGAATGGTGGAGGATGGAAGGATTGATATTCCTTGCAGTCATCTGGTCGTAAGCACTCTTCCCGACCAGATGACTGCAAGGAATATAAATCCTTGTGTTAAACCTGTGGATTATTATCGGGCTCTTAAGTGTCATATAGTCATTATAGACCAAAAAACAACAAAATGAAAGCAATTTCTAAAAAACAAGTGTGAGAGGCAGGATGGGAAACAGGCTAGGATGGGAAACTTCATGGAGACAGTGTGGAGATTTAAGGTCATTTTATCAGACTAAGTCGGAGTAGAAATGTAGTGAAGGACACTCTTATCTACTGCATACATTGAACAAATTAAGTATTTTATCTGAGCTGCTCAGGTCCAACATCCTTTCAGACCAGGAGGAAAAACCTGTCAGGGAATTGCTCAGTAGGTATCCAAATGAAGTCAGAGGTGCTGACATAATCTTGATATAAATTAATGTTACATACATTGTAAATATATATTTATAGTCAAATTTCATCCAGCTGATCTGAAATGTACTGGGCAGCATCATTAGCACATACAGCTTTACCTGTTGTTTGTAACAATTAAATTGTTTTTGGAATTGTGCAAACCAGCCATGACTGGCTCCGAAGGTCTCATTGTACTCCTTACCCTCTGCTCGATTTCGTGTTTCAAAAACACTCTGTGCATTTCCCTGAATCAGATGAAGACTAACGGGACTTCTTTTTGGTATCTGATCCTCAATCCAAAGCACAGGAAGCTGTTCTGTTTTTGAAAGGAGGCCTGTACTATTTCTTGTGATTATGGCATCAGTTCCTGGAGTTTAATTGCCTCTTTTATCTTTTCTTTACCCTTAAGAATCGTGCATATGGTGGTCTTTAGCTTCTTCCCCTCTTCATGGGCTTTAATTATTTTTATATTCAAGTCCAAATTGATCCTTTGTTTCTTACCTCCATGTTGAGCTGGAGTAGAGCTTGGTTGTTTTCCTTGGGAAGACACTTCTAATCTTAGAAAGAGTTGATGGAAAAGGACTGTAGTGAAAGGGAGAGAGAGGGAAGGAGGGAGGGAAGGAGGGAAAGAGAGTTATGACCTGGACAACACAGTCAGATAATCAATGAGTCCCTTTATTAACTCCAATTTTGCCCCAAATATCCAGGTTACCTTCTGGCTGCAGAAAAACTCTTCCAGGAGCAGCCTTTGATTACAACAAATCAAGTCCAAAACATGGCCAACACAAATGGTAATTATAAGTCCATTCAAGCCAAAATGAGGTAATTAGTTGGGCAGGGCAGGAGCAAGAACTCCAGACGTGAAGGCACGGTAAAACTCATATGGTTGGGAAGATGCCAGGAACACAGATAAGCAAAGTCAACATAAGATAAAGTCAAATTTGGTCTCAGCAGATGTCACAGTCAACATTCAGTTCTTTTAAACATTCATTCCCAGGTGTGGCTAACAAAGGGAATCAGGAACCTTTCCTCCCCTGTAAGCCATGCAACCCATGTTGTTCTCTTCCCTCCGTTCTTCCCTGCGTGCCTTAGGATGAAGAGGGGGTGGGCCTGGATCTTCCTCTGAACTCCCACTCCCTCATTCCATCTCTCCGCTGCTCTGCCCAGCCGGACTTTGCCCTTCCCCAGACTCCTCCATGGCCAATGGAGCCACATTCCCACTACCTGTCAGTTGTTCATCTTCTTCCTCCGATTCAGACTCTAACAGAGGCATGATAGAGAGAGAGGCTAGCTCAGAGCTGTTTAGTAAGATCAATGTTATGGTTTGGGGAGGAAGTATTGTAGGGCATTAATATGTCTTTCTTCTCTGTCAACCATTTTTGTCCCTTGACAAAAGCATAGCAATGGTTGCTGCTAGCAGCAATAATAGTGCACAGTATTTGACAGTCTTTTATTTACAGTAGTGTATTAAACTGTGGTTTATATATTCCATTTTTGTCTTTAATCTGTTCCACTTGGTTATTTATCCTTCCATGCACAGCAAGATTGAACTTGATTCTTAACAAACGGGAGAGAGTGAATTGTGAAGGCCAATACTCTCTTTACTGTCCATTTGTGAAGAAAAGTCAGGCTTCAGAGAAAAGAATGAAAACCTGAGATAAATAACTTGCAAATTTGAAAATCAGCACTTCAGAGAAGAATACAGCAACAAAACAGGAATAATAATGTTGGAGGACTTCACATGCATTAATTAAAAAAAATATTTTGCACTACAGAATCCCTCACCTAAGGAGGCCACGTTCATCTTGTTTTCCAGCATGACCTCCCGGTACAGTGCTTTTTGCTCAGAATCCAGCAGGGCCCACTCCTCCATGGAGAAAAACACAGCTACATCCTCAAATGACACCAAATCCTGACACAGAGGCACGGGAAAAAACCACAACGTATTCCATGAATATTCCTAACAATGAACACTTCAATGAATCACATGCAAGTCTTCTTTTTAATGAAAAACCTCCACAGCTTCCAAGTAGGGCAAAGAGCATGTAGGATATTGAATTTGGTAGCTGGAACAGTAAAATCTACAATAGAACACAATTGTAACTGATTAGTTAGAGGGTGCTGACTCATGCAGGATGCAATGTATTCTAGGATTGGTTGCTGAAAGTATAAAGGGGGCATTTCTCTTTTTTCCCGCCTTTTTCCCCTCTTTGTGTTTTGCATGATGCTTTGGATTTATCTCAGGATGTTCCTCTGTTTTCCTGACTATCTTATGTTCTTCCTTTTCTGGATGGTGACAAAGACTGCTGTAAATTTGTATGTTAAATATATTTATATAAAGGAGTATAAGTCCGGATGACATGTCTCCGACTTTACCTTGACAGCTGCTTGCAATTCCTTGACAGAACATCTTTTATGGAGAACATTTAGAGAAACAAAGTGCCTCTGGCTGGAGATAACTCTAGTTAATTTTTTATTGGTTTGGCCAATTCCACAGGAGCAGCAACCCCAAATTACTTTGCTTTCGGTTGATGACCTAGACCAGTGATGGTTAACCTTTTCCACGTTGCATGCTGAAAGTGGGCGTGCATGGACCCATGATGCGTGTACAACCCTCATATCCCTGCGCATGGACACATGATCCTCTGCATGCCCTGCCCCCTGCATATGTGCAACAGATACAATCAGCTGGCTGGTGGGGGGCACATGCGTAGTGGGGCTCTTCCAGGCAACCTGTCACATGCCATCAGAAATGGCTGTGTGTGTGACTTCCGGCACATGTGCCATATGTTCGCCATTATGGAGCTAGACTTTGGGTAAGTTGGCCAAACCCAACACCAATTTTACACACTGCGGTGACCTGATGAATCATGCCGAATCAAGAAAAGTGGGGTTCAACATTTAATTTCTGTGCAAAAGTCAAGCATGGATTTTTCCTTTCACCTTGGGCTTAGTACTAGTACTGCATTATAAAATCTTAGTAAGGCTACACCTGTAATACTGCATTCACTTTTGGTCACCACATTACAAAAAAGATGATCAGAGTTTGAAAGAAGTGCAACTAAGATAATTAAAGGCTGGAGACTAAAACGGTTGAAGGAAATGGAAGAAGAACCAGGGATGACATGATAGCAGTGATTCAATATTTGAGGGGCTGCCCCAAACAAGAAGGGCTCAACTTATTTTCCAAACCCCTGAAGGCAGGAAAAGAAACAAAGGATGGAAACTAATCATGGAGCCTAGTAGCAATTGAGATCTTGTAGGTGATGCTAGCAACACACCGCAGCGTCCTCGACCTATAGGGGCCTCTTGGCTTCTGGCATCCCAGACTTTCCGCACTTATAGGTGACTTCATTTTACTAACATCACCGCTAGACTAAAGGATTGGTTGGGAGGTTGTACCAATGTGGTTGAGCGGTTTCACCCATTTGGGATCTTTTCTCCAATCCAGATGCTGTATCTATTTTGCCTTTGTCTTCTTATAAAAACCCTATAAATGTAATAAAAATTGCCCATGCAGTCAGACATCTTGGCACCCTGCACAATGACTGGTCTTTGAAATCCATCAGTGCAGAAAGACGACCTGGAATTAAGGAGAAACTTCCTGACAGTGAGGACAATTAACTAATGGAACGGTTTGCCTTCAGAAGTTTTGGGCACGAGGTGTTTAATGAGAGACTGGACAGCCACTTGTCTGAAAGGGTATAGGGTCTCCTGCTTGAAACAGGGATGGACTAGAAGATCTCCAAGATCCCTTTCAATTGTGATATTCTGTTATTGGGACATTGGCACATCTGGGGAGGGGAGGGGAGAATCCTCCTACCTGCATTGGAAGCTCAGCTGCTGTTGATCCTCTACTACAAAGAACTGAGGTTCCAGGAGATGAAGCCATGGCCATGAGAGAGTCTAGGAGTTGGGAACAAACAACAAAGGAATTATTGGCTATCAAACTTCCTAAGGATATTCTTGGGCATCCAGTGCAAAAGGCTGATTTTTAGCGACAAAAGAGTACAAAATCATTTTTTCACAGCTGGGACTTGAAGTGGGGAACTACTGACCTTTTATAAGGGCTGGACTTCAACTCCCAGAATACCTGGCCAGTTGGCTGAGGAATTCTGAGACTTGAAGTCTACCATTACAGCAACATTTCTCAATCTTGTCAGCTGTTGAGATGTAGACTTCAACACACCTGGGAAATAATGGGAATGGAAGCCCACAAGTCAGAAGGTTGCCCAGGTTGAGACACAATGGCC
>BLBF01001437.1:0-10557 GCA_015471245.1 Laticauda colubrina
AGCAAGCTTCCACGATCCTCCTCATGGTCTCTGGCCTATGCTGCATGTTGGTGAGAAGTACCTGGAACCTGTTGGCCAGCATGCCAAAGGCGTTCTCCACCACACATTTTGCCCTGAACAGCCTGTAGTTGAAGATCCTCTCTTCACGGGCGAGGTATTTGGAGGTGTAGGGCTTCATGAGGTAGGTTGTGAGGGAGAAGGCGTCATCCCCCAAGATGAAGTAGGGCACATCTTGTGTGTCATTGGGCAGCGGGTCTGGATCTGGGAAGCCCACCATGAGGTTGCGTTCCAGTCCCTCCTTGAGGTGACTGGCGTTGTATACCTGGGCATCTGAAGATGAGCCGTTGCCTGAAGTATCGATGTACATGAACTTGTAGTCAGCATCGACCATGGTGAAGAGGATGATGCTGAAGAAGCCCTTGGAGTTGTGATAAGTGGACCCCGATTTGGCTGGTGCTTTGCAGGCCACGTGCTTGCCATCTATGGCTCCAACGGTGTGTGGTAACTTCCACTTCTGATACCACTGCTCTGCAACTTTCTTCCCTCCTTCTTCAGTGGAGGGGCACTGGAGGAGCTCCTGCTTGTATTCTTCGATGATGGCCAGCACCACTTCTCTGACCACAATGCTGATGGTGCTGGGTGGCACCCTCCAGCCGTACTGCATGCTTTTGTAGGTGGTCCCTGAGGCCAGGTGGTGCAGAGTGAGTGCCACCTTGAACCCAGGTTCCAGGCTGGGTGGGAAGTTGGTGTTTGTCTTGCTCAACCTGGGTGTCAGGCGCTGCACAACTTCGTCAAACATGGCTGGAGGCATCCTCATGAAGTTCTGGAACGCCCGAGTGTCTTCGCTCCTGAGCTCCACTATCAGCTTGTTGTACAGTCCGTCCTCTGCTCTTCTGGTGAACCATCTTTGAACCCAGACTTTTTTTGGGTGCCTCCTTTTCTTCCCGTGGTAGAGTTCACAGAGCCTGTAGATGGTTTCGCACTGTTGCAGAAGGATGGTGGCAGCCGAAAGGACTTTGTCACAATACACGGTGGACATGACTGGATGCTGTGGAAGTGGAAGAGCCAGATGAAGGCTGCAGAGGTCTGCACCGCTGGGCTGCTGTTCTGAAAGTGAGATGCAGGCGAGTTGCTCCCCCTTTTTATAGGCAGTATAGGTTTTCAGTATTCAGATATATGAAACAATATCACACAAACGGAGAAATGAACTCATTTTCTATTTCCCTAGATGGCAGAACCAGAACAAATGAATTAAAATTTCAAAGAAGGAACCTCAAATTAGACTTCCAGTTTTACAGTGGCCATAGTCCAGATTGAGGCCTAGTCCATCTTTTGGTTAAGGCATTGCAATCCAGACTGAACTTTCAGTCTGGATTGAAATTTCTGAAGTTGGTTTAAGAAGTAACCAAGAACAACCATAGGAGACAAGCAACAGAGACTGCAGGGTTGAATTGTCCTTATACTGTACCGCTAAACTGTTGCATGATGTGTTTGTGTTGGGTTTAATGTAATGTGTAAAGACATTCACTGTGTTTTATAAATCATGATTGGTGGCTTACAATAAACTTGCTACATTGCTATTTCAAAAACCCTGTTAAAAGCAGAAAAATGTTTACAGGTAGTCTTTGACTTAGGATCATAACTGAACCAACTTTTTTATTGCTAAGTAAGACAGTTGTAAAGTGAATCACTGCAGTTGTGATGGATAGTAACATGGTTGTAAACTGAATCTAGTTTCTTCATACATGGTTATACAGGACAAAACAACCATCATAAATATAAGCCAGTTGCCAAGCATCTGAATTTTGGCCACATGACCATGTGGATGCTGTAACAGTCATGTGAAAAATGGTCATAAGTTATTTTCTTCAGTGTTGTTGTAAACTTGAGAGGTCACTAAGATTGTAAGGTTGTAAATTGAGGACTACCTGTAATGCAATCTGTTAACATAGATATTCCAAACCCATGTGTGTGAGATGGTAGCTTAAAGCAGGCAACCATTATTTGGTCATCATGATCAAAACTGTTTTGGTACACATCTGTTTGCAATTCAGGAGAAACCAGTTGTGTTTTATTTTGGAGACAGCAAAATAAGTAATTTAGAAGATTTAGAGAAGAGAAAGAGGAATTCTTTCAATGGTCAGGATATATTTACTGTTTTTACTGCACCTCTAAACTCCATGGATGATATGCTAGAAGAGAACCATTTTGGAAAGAGGTATGTATGTATTCTTACATAAAAGAAAAGCTATTGAGTAAAGAGGTGAAAATAGATTCGTGGCATCTTGTCTTGTTTTAATTTTTTTAATTAAAAGTTTAAGCTATGGCCTATGATTTCAAGGCCTAAAGACCAAACTATAAAATACCGCATGTTTACTCCACAATTAAGATGCCACAAGACTCATTTTAGCTTGTGTACTATCTATTCTTAAGAGTTACACTTCTGAAAGTAAATATATTATGTATATACAATGACTATGGGTTTCAATATATGAAAAGGATTTGGGGATGAAAGGTACTATTAGAACAGTCTACAACTGATGATGTAACCTAGTTAGGGTAATGAAACGTCTGGAAGAAAACAAGCAAGCTCAGAGAGCACTTAGGACCCCTCATTTCAACCCAGAACTACAAATATTCTCCCTTACTGGTACTGTGGCTTTTGTATGGCACCAATTAAAATATGTGCTGGTGTATACTCAAGACCCTGAGAAACAAAACAAGATGTACTGAAGATGTAACAGGCTTCATCATACTATGGAAAAGGAATGGTGGCAATTCAACTGTTTCATTTAACTTTAGTTTACATTGTTCTTGCAAATAAGGTATGATGGAATTAAAAACCTTAAAGAAAATTGCTATGGAATATACAGGCAACCTGAAAGTTATTGGTGTGGTCTACTTGAATCTCCAAAGTTGGCCTATTGCTCTCTTTACCTCTAACTTGTCTTCATGCATACCCATAAAGTAGCTGATTGGTGGTAGGAAGGAATATAGTTATGATAGGGAAGTTGGATCAAGAAGAAATAGCATCACTGCATGGGCTTTTCCTCTTTTTGGCTATAAACAGTGGGTTTGCCTTATAAGAACAAAAGATATGGCTAGGTTTCCTAAATATATTTTTTAAAATTTATTTTTATTAAGTTTCTTTTATTACATCATAAAACTTCATGGTTTAACACTGTTCTTGGCATCTATACATGTTCTTGGTTTAAATATCCTAATACTTTTTGTTACATTTGTCTAATATTAAATAATAGCTTTAACTATGATTACTATTCTTATATCTTTGTATAATTTACACAATTTGTCTAATATTAAATAATAGCTTTAACTATGATTACTATTCTTATATCTTTGTATATAAAGATGTATAATTTACACAATTATATTAAACTTTCTTAGTGATTATTCCAATTAGGTTTCTTGTCTCACTTCTTAGTTCTGTTTGTTCACCATTTATACCAATTGTTCCAAATTAAAAAGAATTCAGAGTTATCCAGGGGTGGGATTCAAATTTTTTAACAACCAGTTATGTGGGTGTAGCTGAGGTGGTGGGCGTGGCTTGGTGGTCATGTGACTGGGTGGACATGGCTTGGTGGTCATGTTATTGGCTGGATGTGGCCAACTCAATGTCACTCACATCGAGGCATGCATCTCTTTGCCTGGCCTCTCATGACTGTGGGGATGCTGCAACAGTCGTAAGTGTGAAAATGGTCATAAGTCACTTTTTTCAGTGCCATTGTAACTTTGAATGGTCACTCCACACAAGCAAAGTACCAGTAAAAGAAGGGAAAAAAACTCCAGAGAAGTTCCTGAGACAGGAAGTCTAGTCCTGCCAAGAATGTAACAAGGGTTAACTGAGAGGCAGTTTCTGTAAGCAACACCAGAATGTTTCCTTCCTGCCCTCCTTACAGGATTAGGCAAGTAATTTCTTCTAACAACCGGTTCTCCAAACTGCTTAGAATGTTAACAATCGGTTCTAGGAAATAGGTGCAAACTGGTAGAATCCCACCCCTGGAGTCATCTTTTTCTTTCACTTTCAATGTTAATATGTTCATTTCTTCCTAAATAATTTTTATATATAACATACATTGGAACCTCCAAAGGCAAGGTAAATATGTAAATCAGGGGTTTCCAACTTGACCCATACATAAAGTTTCAGATTATTTATTGAACCCCAAACATTTACTATATGGAAATAATTTAATAAATACTATTTTAACTGATAGTATTACAAATAACAACATGTAAATGTGTAGCAATAAGAGCTCTTTCTATTTAACTTTTATCAGCGGAAAGGGGCTTGTGCAATGGGAAAGAATACTGATAAGATAATCCCTTCCTGAATATGATCACTAGAGACTGAACATAACTGTTATCAAAAGCATTAAATTGTAATATTCAAATGATTTTTTTGGGGAAAAAGCAACTTATTTAATGACAAATGGACAAGAGGCATGTTATATAGAAGCCTATAGAACAGTGGCATAAATCACACCAATAAAAGGAGCACTAAATGTATGCATGTCTTAATGAATACACTGAGGAAGGCTATTCAGAAAATCAGGCAGTGACTCCACAAACTGGCTAGATTGATTGCAAAATAAGCAACATCTGCTCCAGAGAAGGAAGTGCTCTCTAGAGGCCCTTAACTGAGGATGAACAGAACCCACAAAGCAAATCATGATGAAAGTGAACATATCCTATCTTAAGAGAAGAATTGGCTTAGGTGTGCTCGCTCACTTCATTCCAAATTGAAGTCTTTTTCCCTGTAACCTGGATAACATTAGCAGAAACAATCAATCTGATGCCTGTTGCAGAACATGTCTGCTTTTATTTGTTACTCAGTTTGTTTTATTTCTCTTTTTCTTGTGAAGGAAGTGTTCAAACCCGGCTAAATATTGTATTGTATATTGGCACCATGAGGCACTCACTCCTTTGACAGGATTTTAGCCCATTCTTCAAAAGGATGGGTGGGATTTTAGTTCTGGAAACCATAATCATTATGATCCAGAAGAAAACGAACTTCTGCTTTAAAGGCACCACATCAACCTCCTGAGAAATCAGCTCGTTAGATTTCTTAAAACTTCACAAAAACCCCAAAAGGTTGGACTTCTTTAAACAACAAGACAGAGGTTCTGTAAAGCATTTTCAAATGCTCACAATAATCTTGCAGCACTGATTTATTTCTTCAACCTAAGAATGAAGGTAAGATTTTGATATGTTCTTGCATATGAAGCAACTTGTATCCTATATCCAAGGACAGGGGTGGGTTTCTACCGATTCTGTCCACCTCTGTAGAACTGGTAGCTCTGAAGAGCAGCAGACATAGAACCAGTTCTATATCTGCTGATGTTTTTGCCCACTCAGGCTCTTACCTGACCGTTATTTCCTGATTTTTCAACTTCAGCTGCTGTCCGACGAACAGCTGCAGTTAGAAAAGCAGGAAAAAAGGGCTGTTTCAAAGGCTGCTTCTCTGCACGCAGTGTGCTGATGACAATGCCCACCCAGCGTGCAGGGAAGCGCATCAAAAATCACCGAACCTCATAAATCACTGAACCGGTAGTTAACCCTGTCCTATCCCACCCCTGGCCAAAGGCCTTCAAACTTGGTAAGTTTAAGACTTGTGGACTTCAACTCCCAGAATTCCAGAGCTAACATGATTGGAGGAGAAATTCTGGGAGTTGAAGTCAATAAGTCTTAAAGCTGTCATGTTTGAAGACCCCTGAACTACGGTATATCACACACAAATTCTGGCATGTCTTGTTTCTTCAGTTTAATTCTGATACTGAACCTTAATGTGCAAAAATTATCTCTCCTTTCTCCCCATTTAGTTTCCATTTAGGATGACAAAACTTATAAAATACTTTAAAATGTATCCAAGGAAAGGTGTTACTATCTTAGTTTTCATATCTGACAAAATGAAGGCAAGGCAAAATAGTGATTAGCAATGTGAAACTACCTTTAAATGTTAATAAAATGGAACAGAAGGAAGTCACTAGGTTTTGTAGAAGCAGAGATAGGAGCCCAAATGTGCAGTTTTCTGTTTCAATCAGTGGTCTGGAGAAGTCTGCTATTGCTGTAAGTTATGACAGCCACATTCAATCACTGTTATTGCAAGGGATAAATTCATAAGACCTTAGCTGCAGGTAAATAGTCAATAATCAATACAGAGAATGCATTAAATTTTGAATGACTAAAAATGACAGAACATTGCATTAAAGCAACATGGATTATCTTGCTGTTTGGGGAGGTCACTAGGGGGAGCCAGAAAGCCAACTGTGAATTCTCAGGAAGATTTCTTAGATGGAAAGTTGCTCTGCAAGGCAGCTCTCATGTCCTGTTACAAAATACTTACATAGCTTCTTATAACTGCTAACTGGACTATAAAAAGCCTTCTCAGCTGTAAATATCAGTTACATCTTTAAGATAATCTAATGTAAAAGAAGTTGGGAACTGCAAGTTTAAGATTTCCAACAGTGGTGGATTTCCAAATTTTTTCCTACCGGTTCTATGAGAGTGTGCTTTGCATGTGCATGCAGGGCTCACAGACCACGCTTTGCTGGTGAGCTGAGCTCGTTTTTTTTAGCTCAGCTGAGGCACAGAAATCTGCTCTGCCATGCGAATCAGCTGAGTTAAAAAACAAGGGAATATAGGAGAGGTAATGGCAGGTGCGGGTGGGTGGGATCAGCCAGAGGTGGTATCTGCCAGTTCTCCAAACTAGTCAAAATGTCTGCTTCTGGTACACTAGAACCGGTCTAAACCAGATGAATACCACCTCTGATTTCCAACCTGTAGATTAACATACACTGATATTTATAAGTTAGCATTCCAAATGGGTAACTTACAAGGCAGGCTGGAGGAAGCAGAGCACTCCTCTTTGGAGCACGAAAATAGCCTTTTCTTTTAGTAAGTTCAGAGGCCTTGACTATCTCTTTCTGTAAAGGCAGGAACAGTCTCTTTGTTGGTACAGCCAGTAGAAATGCTCTTGTGTGAAAGCATGCACACCAAATAAAAAATAGTCTTCGCTGAAAGAGATGGCTATTTTAATGCTCTGAAATACTCTGCTAAATCCATCGAGGTGTTTGCAAAGCCTCAATGCTATATAAATGAATAAACATCAAACATTCTATCAGTGAGTAGGGATAATGTGGTGTTACGGAAAGTAGAGTCTTTTTTATTGAGAATATCACCTTTGACTGGGCTCACATAATGCATTTATACATAAATCATTGTTTATTCATACAGTCTGGTTTCATAAAACCATAAAAAAGCAAACTATAGTTTGATAAATCCTATTGTATTGAACAAAGCAAATAACTTGTCAGCCAGGAAGACTTTTCAGTGTATCCTAGTTTTCGCTACATGCAATTTGATATATAGATAATAATAGATGCTAAACTGATATCCTGGTCTTTAGCTGATTTTGCCTGCTAAATCTGACTTAGTTTAGGGGTGATGCCAAACTTGTGACCGCGGACTGGATGCATCACGTATTGGTCCCGCCCCCACCCGGTTTAGCGAGGGAGGGGAATACATCCCAATACATCACGTGATGCTGCTGTGAAAATGCAGGTTTGACACCCCTGGTTTAGTTGCTTCTGAAATTGCTATAGACAGAAAAGCAGCTAAGAGTGAAGCCAAGAGTGAAGGTCCTTTGTCAAGTTTCTGTCTTTCTCTCTGATCTATACAAGAGCATATATATAACTTACAGTTGAACTGTGGAATCATTGGTGCTCTCTGAGCTTGGTGGTTCCACTGCTGAACTAAGTAGCACCATCATTCCTGAAGTTTGGCATTCAGACAAACCAGCCATCAGTAGACCCATAAAGCACATTAATACATCATTCAAAAGAGACAATAAAAAATTAAGAAGGAAGCAAAAAAATCAGAACACATTCTCTCGAACAACCAACATCCAGATAAGCAAGGATTAGCACCAAACAATCAAGCATAAAACAATACTCTTATCAAGGAAGCTAACAATAAGAAAACTATATCCACACCAACACTGGTAGGGCAAACTATTTTACATAAAAAGGAAGCAAACTCCACTCTCATTAGCACTGATGATATTACCAAGGTGAGTAATGAAATATCTGCAAGTAAACAACCAAGCTCAGAGAACATCAATGATCTCACAATCTCTGATCAATTTTACAGGACTTTATAAAATTGTGATGGGTAATGATTTTGATATTAACAGAAAGTTGACCAAAAGAAATGTCAATTCTTCAGGGATATCTTCTGGGAGTGGTCAAAGATGATCTTTGATTACAGCACAGATGCTCCTTTTTCATGTATTGATGGGTGCAACAGAGGTGGAGCTTTATTTTTTCAATCAGGCAAACCAACTTGACTTTTTTTTTTAATGGTCTCTAAGGACAACCCCACAGCCCTGATTCATCCAAGCTATGTTAGATGGATTAGATGCAGTTGTGGTAAGGCTACCAGATCTGAGCTGCATGGAGGTATTTGCAAAAAGGTACAGTATAGAAAGCTGCTTCCTGCCATCTGGTGGTCATATAGAGTTGTTGCGAGATTGTTCCAAAGAATTGACATTAATATAAAACATGTTATATATAGTGTCAAACTCACGTCATCATGGCATCACATGACATGTTGAGACTTTTTTCCACTTCACTAAAATGAGTGCGGGCATGGCCAGCGTGTGATGCATTTGGCCCATGGGCCGGGAGTTTGACAGTCCTGTTATAGTTCATCTATTCCAGAAGATCTCTGGCTGGGTCAACTATTGTTGGAGTAGGCAAATATGAAGATACCTAAACATTAAGCCTAGGGCATACAGAACTTTAATTCAAAACTGTGAATCATACCCAGATGCCTCCTAGTAATCAGAGCAATGCTCACAAAGTGTATATAATATGACCACATAGTACATCTGCAAGAAATCAAGCAAGCTCAGAGAGCACCAAGGACAGGGATAGGATTCCGCCAGTTTGGGTGAACCAGATGTAAAGCCCCTGTCACACTGCACCAATGGATGCAAAGAGGATGTAAAATGGACAAAAAAGCTTGCCATCCATTGGAAAACGCGATGTACTCACTGCCTTCGTTTGCTTCCTCTCTATCTGTCCAGCATCCGTTTATGGACGTTTCATCCGCTCAGAAAGTTTATTCAATTCATCCGTTCTGCATCCGCTACGCATCCGTTCTGCATCCATTACACACCTGCTATATCCGGGAGGCATCCGCTGCCTATCCGCACAACTCGCATCCGCTCGGACGCAGGGAGGAAGCGGAACGGACGCGGAACGGACGCGGAACGGATGTGGAACAGATGCAGAACGGATGCCTAGCGGATGCAGCACGGAAACAAAGCAAGTAAAACGGAAAAACCGTCCGCAGAGGGGACCTATCTCGGATATTAAGGATGTCTACAGGATGCCTAGAGGACACCTATACTGCCTATAAAAAGGGGGAGCAACACATCTGGATCACACTTTCAGACCAGCAGCCCTGCTGCAGACCTCTGCAACCTTCATCTGCCTCTTTCTCTTCCACAGCATCCAGTCATGTCCACCGTGGATTGTAACACAGTCCTTTTGGCAGCCACCATCCTTCTGCAACAGTGCGAAGCCATCTACAGGCTTTGTGAACTCTACTACGGGAAGAAAAGGAGGCGGCCAAGAAGCGTCTGGGTACGAAGATGGTTCACCAGAAGAGCAGAGGACGGACTGTACAACGAGCTGATGGTGGAGCTCAGGAATGAAGACACTCGGGCATTCCAGAACTTCATGAGGATGCCTCCAGCCATGTTTGACGAAGTTGTGCAGCGGCTGACACCCAGGTTGACCAAGACAAGCCTGGAACCTGGGCTCAAGGTGGCACTCACTCTGCGCCACCTGGCCTCAGGGACCACCTACAGGAGCATGCAGTATGGCTGAAGGGTGCCACCCAGCACCATCAGCTTTGTGGTAGAAGTGGTGCAGGCCATCATTGAAGAATACAAGGAAGAGCTCCTCCAGTGCCTCTCCACTGAAGAAGGATGGAAGAAAGTTGCAGAGCAGTGATATCAGAAGTGGAACTTCCCCCACACCGTTGGAGCCATAGATGGCAAGCACGTGGCCTGCAAATCTCCAGCCAAGTCGGGGTCCACTTATTTCAACTCCAAGGGCTTCTTCAGCATCATCCTCTTCGCCATGGTCGATGCTGACTACAACTTCATGTACATCGATACTTCAGGCAACGGCTCATCTTCAGATGCCCAAGTATACAACGCCAGTCACGTCCAGGAGGAGCTGGAACGCAACCTCATTGTGGGCTTCCCAGATCCAGAACCCCTGTCCAATGACACACAAGATGTGCCCTACTTCATCATGGGGGATGACGCCTTCTCCCACACAACCTACCTCATGAAGCCCTACACCTCCAAATACCTCACCCGTGAAGAGAGGATCTTCAACTACAGGCTGTCCAGGGCAAGGCGGGTGGTGGAGAATGCCTTTGGCATCCTGGCCAACAGGTTCCAGGTACTTTTCACCACCATGCAGCATAGGCCAGAGACCATGAGGAGGATCGTGGAAGCTTGCT